>CM028384.1:65663219-65760591 GCA_013146195.2 Codonopsis lanceolata | reverse complement strand
CGGCTTGCTCCTCAACGGCCTTCCCATCCTTCACGGCCTGCATCCTAAGGGAACTTCTCTCTGCCTGCAAGAGATCCCTTTGCTTGATGATCGCGGCCAACTCGCTCTGACTCTTCTCCAGGGCCGCCTGGTTCTTCTTAACCTGGCCGACCAAAGCTATGTTTTGCGGCGGATTAAATCGCTGTTAGGCGACCAATTTCGGGATTAAGCTCAACATTTCGCTTTCTTCTTGCGCGCGAGTCGGTTTCGGCCGAGCGAGCTTTCTTAACGCGCCCGCGATGGCGTGCTTCGGTTATCGGCGGTATTCTTCTTTCTCTTTTCACCGGAGCTCTCGCCGGCCCGGTTATCGACCTCTCCGAGCTCTTGTGAGGTTATCGCCTTCTCCTCGTTATACCTATCATAAAGATTGGTACATGTGGAAGCAATCTGCGAACAGAAGAAATGAGTCAGAAGCACGAAATAAATAGGGAAGGCGGAGACAAACTTCAATTAAACACTTTACCTCGCTCAAGCAGAGTCCTACGTTTCCGACCAAAACGTGGCCGGCCGTGTCTCGATCCAGGGCCAGGCCATCATGCATAGCCCTCTCAATGATGCCCTTACCTACCAACCCTCGGCGCGAACATGCGGATCAATGCCCCCGCAGGGAAGCGTCCCAAATCTCTTTAACCGGCCGAGGCGGCGGTAGTGGCGGGCATCACAAAGCCGGGACGCCTCCAGGAAGCCTCCCCGCTCTGGGTAGGGGCAAGGGAGACAAGATCAGGACTCGAGCCCCGGTGGCGAACTTCCCGAGCTGGAGGGGGGCTGAGGCTTTTCTTCCTTTTGCCTTTAGCCTTAGCGTCCTTGGCAGCAGGCACCACAGGGATGTTGGCGGCGGGCGGTGGTTGTAGTACCTTCAGGAATAGCCACAACAACCTCTCTCGGCGCGGGCTGTCTCTGTGTGGCAACGGCAGCCTTAGGCGCTGCAGCCTTCTTGACCGGACTTGTGGCCTTGCCCAAGTCCGGGGTTTTCTTCGCAGGCGGGCAGAACGGTACCTTGGGCAATTCCACCGGTTGGTTAATCTTCAAGTCATTTGCCCATTTGGTCGGCTTCCTTCTTCATTGCCTCAACACGGCCAAATTCTTCATTCTGAGGACAGGACAAAGTAAAAGCGAGATTAGAATAAGTTCGGGAAGAGTATGAGCAAAAGCGAGAAATTATTAAAGATCGGCAGACAACCGTCGTGGTCTTCATAAACTAGTCGGCGATTGCCCCAGGACCTAGCCGTTGGCACTCAACGCATTCATGCTTAAACATTCGGCCATGGCAGTCGTCCCAGTAGGGGTGAGGATTCTCGGGCACGTGAATCAGTAGGGGCTCCACCTCAGGGACCTCGGCTCGCATCACCCCGGCCAAGCAAAGATAGCGTGGGTTGCAGACCAGCTCTTTCCAGTCAAGAAGAAACTGCTGGCCGACTCGTCTCTCCTTCTCTTCTATCACGCCCACGGCGGCCTTCAGTGCAGCCAAGCGAGCAGTTTCACCCGAGCTGAAATCTTGCTTGGAGGCCTTGGGGATCTTTATCTCGTGCTGCCGTGAGGCACGAGCGGCCCGGCAGGACTCAATGAACAAGACCCTTCTATCCCAAGAGTCCACCTTCCCGGGAACATCGGACAGTAGCTTTAAGAAATTGGAGTTTGCCCTCACCCCGATTCTCCCTCCTGAGCTCGGCGCAAAGATGAATAATTTCCGAAGCAAGTACATGTCCGGCTCAAATCCTAACACTGCTTTCGCTACTGATGTGAAAGCCGTGATCGCGGACGATATTCAACATCAGTCGCGAGCGGCCTTGGTCTCATCTGAGGAAGTCTACCAGAAAAGGCTCAAGGGAGGCGCAGACGCCTTGAAAAGAAATCAGCAAAAACAAGAGCTCGTTCCATTCGCGAGAAAGGTTCATCCTGGCAGGAACGTCCATTTTGCTTGCCCGATAGTAGGCAGGATCAACACCGAGGGATGCAAGCCAGGCGGTCACCTTGTCCGCTGTATCCAATGTGGCCCAATGAGCGGCATATCGGCTCTCGTCGGCATTAACATACCAATCGGGCTCCTCCTCCTCTTCTTCCTCCTGAATTCTCTCCTCAACGGGAACCACCACTGGAAGTCCGCCTACCCTGGTCAGGAAGCGGGCAATGGGAATTCTATCTTGGCTATCCACTCCTTCAGGAGCCACTTCCACCTGAGAGCGGCCAGTTTTCTTCGAACGCCGGGCGAGGGGCAGGTTATCCGCCTCATCGGCCTCTGAGGCCTCTCCAGCCAAATCTATCTGCACCGCCATTACTCGCCCGGCTGAATCTCTCGCACAGGCTGCTTGCTGTTCGAGGCCTTGCCCGACAGCAAAGCCACCGGTCACACTCTCCTCGCCTGAATCTTCCTCGCTGGAAGAATCGACTATGTCAACCACAGGGTCCACGACACGCCTTCGAATTGTTGGCCCGGCCACAGATCTGATTCCCTCATCACACTCAGCGCTGATCGAAGGAGACCTTTCGCTGCTAAGCGAGTCGTTCCTCCCACCATAGCTGAAGGCCTCGCGGTCATTGTCGGACATGTCAGACATCTACAAAGAGATCGAGGAAGATGGCCATTAGAATTCTGCCCGGACAACTAATGAAGGAAAAAGGAAAGAAATCCTAAGTCTAGGTCAACCCAAAGGGGCCACGCCCGCCTAGCGAGCAGGGTTGTGGTTTCTATTCCTCGATCTCTATCTAAGGGTGGTCTTATCCCCTAAAACCCTAACAGGGACGCATAGAGATGAAGAGAAACAGCGAAACTCATCCATAAACCCAGGAAAACTGAAAATAACAACGAAAGAAAGGCTGAAGACTTACTGTGATATCTGTGATGATACGCCTTTGCTGAACAATTCTGGGAAAATATCAACCGTAGCTTCGCTTTTAACCAGGGAATGAATGGACACCGAAAGCGGCAGAATGATTTCGCCAACCTTACAAGGGAAAAACCCGGTAGCAATGGAGGCAACAGCTTCAAGCTCTCCTGAATTTTCTCTCTCTAGGAAATTCTCGAAGACGGTAAAAAAGAAAAGGGGAGGAGGGGTTACCCTTTTATAGGTGAGATCATCGAGTTTTGGGGAAAAGGCCGAACGGCGTGCGGATGGGCGGCCCATCATCACCAAGGGCACGTCGCATTAAATGCGCCGCTTCGTGGTCCGCGCCCTGTCCTGTCGCCCCAACTTCTGACGGCTCACGCGCTTTTTCCGACCACGCGCCTGACACGCCTCTATCGAGAAGCTTCCCTAATACACTTCAAGTTTTCCCCGATGAACTTGTTGACTTCTTGGAGATTCATAAGTGTTGAAGCATGTGCGAACATCAAATTTGAACGCTCCCCGCTCCGAGCATGAATGCTCGCTAGCAGCTAGGGGCCATCGATATACCCGGCCCAAACCGGGTCACGGCACGAGCAGGCACGAGTTAGCATCACGTGCCGACACGAGCATAATACCGTGGGGCCGGCCCAGCCGAGCAAGATGAGATAGTCCAGCACCGAGCAAAGCGGCATAACCCTCACTCAAACCTAGGCGGACAAAGGCCTTGCTTGTCCCGACTGCAGACCGTGATCGGGACTCATGCATGCTTTGCAAGGAATCATACTTACCGCTGGGCGGGCACCGGCCTGCCGACTGGGGCCGATCTTCAGACTGACAAGTTCAGAGATCAATACAAACAGAATAATCGGGCAGAGCCTTGCTCGCTCGAGCACACACCAAGCTGGGGACGCTGATAGCTTGCTTTCTAAGGCAAGTCAAAGGTTTCCATGTTTGGGCGGAATTCTTGCCTTATCAACTCCTATAACTACGCGGTCAACCGCCTGTTTCGCCTAGAATCAAGGGATTTCCTCCTTGATTATCTCGGCAGTTATGGAAACTGAATCCTAGACGGATTCAATCACCTTGAGGGCCTATAAATACCCCTCCATAATCCTCAAACAAGGTACACACACACTTTCTTGAGCCTCGTTACTCTGTCAATTTACTTCTTGACAATCACTCGATACTTACTCTCACGCCGGAGGGGTTTCGCGAGGCCTTGCCTTGCACTTCTACTCAGGTGTTCTTGTGATCTTAACAGGCTCAAGGAGGACGATTACAAGCCCAGATATCCTACCCATCTCAAGGACGGCCCAAGCTGTGCATTTTGCCACATCATCTATCATTGGCATAGTTTGAGTCAACGTATCCTACCAATCTAACACCGTTTTCAGATTTGAAGAATTTTAATCCATAGTTCATAGAATGTTTTAAATACTGCAACAACCACTTAACGACATGCCAATTGGGCAAGCCCGAGTTCAACATATAACAGCTAAGACAACTAATGGTATAATCTATGTCGGGGCGAGTACTAACCATCAAATACATAATGAAACCTATGGCATTGGAATACGGGATTCTACTCATTTGATTCATTTTGAATTGATTTTTCAGACACTACTTTTTACTAAGCACAAAATGGGAGGCAAGGGGAACATCAACAAAATCAGCATCAACCATTAAAAATTTACTAAAAATCTTTTCAACCTATGAAAAAGCACAAAATATTAAGGTTTGAAGAAGATTTTGAAGACTTAAATACTTTTTGTAATGAGGAGACACACGATGTCCATTTTATCGTAAATGAAATGGACGAGAAAAAAAAATAAGTCGTGCAAGGAGGCGTTTTATGTAAGCGTTTAAGGGATAATTAATACTCATTTCGTTTTGGGTAAAGAGTCCAGTACTCTATTTTAGTATGTTTTACTTAAAGATTTTATTTTAAAAATTAAGGCATAAAAGTATTATTTTATTACTAATGGGCTACTACTAGTGTCATTTTCTTTAAAAAGTTTGACTTTCAAATGGGGACTCTTTGCTCAAAACGGAGGAAGTAATTACTAAGGCCGTAAATAAACAGACCGTTCAACAAACTACTTTGAGTAAGCTTAGATAGCGATCGTTTATTTGATTAAACAAACATAAATAGACAAATTATTAGGCTCTTCTAATAAACGAACTAAACATGAACAATTATATACACGTTTATTGATAGCTCGTGAACAAGCTTGTTTAGTGTTTGTTTATAAAGTGTTTGTGAACAAGTTCGTTTAATGTTTGTTCATAAATATTCGTGAACAATTTCGTTTAGTGTTTGTTTAAATTAAATAAAATATTCGTGAGAAAACACCTAAAAAAATTAAAAACTTCAAATAAAATACTTTTTGATGTTCTTAGTATAATATGACAAAATGTATTTTTGTTGCATATTTAAGTGATTTTCTGGGACTTATTGGTTCCTGTGGGTTCGATCACTCTACTTAGGATTTATATTTTGTGACTTTTGTTGGAATTTAACCATCATTTTTTATGATGTTGAGTATTAATTTGTTTACCGTTCATGAACAAAGTTAATTTGTTTGTTGGTTTATTATCCACGAAAAAAAATTATTGATCATTCACGAACGCATAATGAATATGAACTCATGTTCGCGAACAAAATTATTGATTGTTTACGAATACATATTAAACACAAATGCGAATACGTACACGTTCACAGACATGTTCACGAACAAATTCAAACCCTAAATAATTTTAACAAACCAACACGAACAAACTTTTTACAATTTTACCTAAGCTCAAGCTCGGTTAAATTTAAACGAACATTAGGCAAACAAGCTAAAGCTCGACTTGGCTCAAATCATAAACATTCTTAAAGAAAATACGCTTTTATAATAGAGTTAGATAAATTTTTCAATACGTGTATCGAGTCGAATTAGAAACTCTTTTAGGAACAGATGAGGAGAGGGAAAACTTCAATTTTACTCGAAAGGCAATGCTAGGTACACTCTCATTTTATACCAAAAACTAGGTACTCAATGACTTGACAGACTATCATTGGTTGCACATTTTATGGGTCCTACTACCTCTCTGACCAATGAGAGTATGCCAAGTCATTGAGTATCCAATTTTTTGTGTAAAATGAGAGTGGTCCAAGTATTACCCGTCCTACAAATCATTCAAGCGGGCCCTATTGACAAAGCATCCATCACTATTCACTCATGCCTGTCAAGAATCCTTGCACACTTTTTCTGAAGCAGCCCATTCATTGTTTAGCTAGCGAGGGAGATTGGCCTGCCTTATTCTAGAAGTCTCATAAGGCGGCCCAGAATGAAATACCCAATTTGTGCTCACATTTGTTAATAACGTGATAACCGCGTCAGTCCATTTTATAATATTTTCAATTTTAAAGGACATGAATTTTATTTTAAATCAATAATTGACATTTTTAAGCCAAAAGGATGAGTATGTCTTTAATGAAATTGAATTATGGTTAGCTGCATCGTAATTCAAACTAAATACATTGCAATTGGAATATGTGCATCACTGGGAAGAAGTTTCTTGCATCACGATAGAAACATAATTCAAAATCATGCATCGGGATGCATCGGGATGCAACAGTTTGACTTTGATTTTCCTCTCACTCTGTTTCTTCGTTATCTTCCAAGATAGACAGTTTTGACTCTCGTCAAATGATCACCCACGTATATCCATAAAAATCAACTTTACAAGCTATTGGAATGGAAACAGAAATTCACCTAAGAAATTTTAGGAAAAAACTATCAGGAAGATTTATCGGAGAAAAGAAGATTCACCGAAGAAGTTTTAGGAACAAGCTACCATATATGTTATTGCGGGGCATTTATCGGATTCTTAACCTAGATGAGTGATGTGTACATCACAATTCCAATGTGTGTATCTATAATCCAATTTTTACATTGGGATTAATGTGAAGAAGTTTTATGCATCGTAATTCAAAATCATGCATCACAATGGAAACATAATTAAAAATCATGCATTATGATGTATCAGTTTGTGTATCGGGATGCATTAGTTTGACTTTTATTTTTCTCTCACTCTGTTTCTTCACATTTATCCCCCAAGTTAGATGGTCTTGACTCTCGAAAAATGATTACTCTCGTATATCTAGGAAAATCAACTTTCTTCGCCACAAGCTATTGGAATAGAAATAGTTATTCACCGGAGAAATTTTAGTAAGAAAGAATAAATTGCAGGACAAAGTTGGGGATATTTTGAAAGACCAATACAAAGATATTTGGAATGGAAACATAGATTCGCTGGAGAAATTTTAGGAAAAAAAATGATAAATTGCAAGTCGAAGTCGGAGATATTTGGGAAGACGAAGACGATGATATTTGGAATGGAAACAGAGATTCACTGAATAAATTTTAGGAAGAAAGGAAAAATTCCAGGTAGAAGAGGAAGATAAAGATTGGGTATTATTGGAATAAATTTATGAAAGTGGACTTATACAGTTGAAAAAAATGAGGTACTTAAGCAGGGTAAATTCGGGCTGGTCTCTTTCATTAAAGTTTTCAATCGCTCCAATCCACTATGGTTTTTTTTTAACCGGACAAAGGCACTTTTGGAGGCGAAAGACTACGATACCCTTAATGAATCGAAGGCACGCTACGGAGATCACTTACACAGTACATCGTACTACATCAATTTTTGCACCGCGATACATCAATTTAAATTAAGTAATCCAATTTTGCATCATGTCGTATCAATTTTCGCACCACGATGAATCAATTTAAATTATCTTATCCAATTTTGCATTACACTGCACCAATCTTATGCACCTGATGTGTCAATTTAAATTACGTAATCCAATTTATGCATCGCGCTGCACCAATACAAGTACCCAATTGATGTATCGCGCTGCAAAAATTATAATGAACTAATCCTTCATGTCCTCCGTTGTAAGTCATCTTCTTCCTCCTCATCCTCTGCTTTCGTCTCTCTTGAAATATCCTCAAACTCAGCCTAGGTCCATTCAAGTATTGTCTTTAATGAATCAAAAAAATAGTTTACCTTTAGAAGGCGTTGCCCCCGAAGCCCCACGAAGGGGCACTAATTCCTTGACCCCTGCGACCTTATCGGGCAGGTCGATCTCCGTTTTGTTGCCATAACAAAAATGGACTTTAGCGGTTGAAAAAAGAAGGGGGGAGTGGAGGGGTTAAATATTTAAGAAAATGGACTGACTCGTAATTTCTCATAAGCGATTACATATTTGAGAAAGTGGACCGATCTATATTTTATCCTTGTAAGTTGTCAATAAGGACCAAGCGTCTAACATTGCTCATTCCCATTCAAGCCGGGACAAATGACCTCGTTTACTAGACCAAGAGGCTAGCCTTGTTCCTTTCCAAAACACCACCGTTTTGAAGTACGTGCCTTTCCAGCACCTACCCAAGCTGCCTCAGTTCTTTGGCCCATTTCCATTTCCTTTGAAGCCCAAACTGAAGCCTAATTCACTTCGTTATAATCGAAGCTTAATATCCATTGATAACTTTGACTAATTGAATAATTATGGGCCAGTCCCCTTTTGTGAAATTATTACCGCTTCACTCCCCTATTTTTTTATTGGGGGAATTTCAAGTGGGTACAATTTTGAAAACATGTTTTCATCTAGGACCATTAATTTTTTGCACATTTCATAAAACTACAAATTGCTTGCCAAATGACAAAAATGTCATTAATGAAAACTCTGATGCCAAGCCAAAAATCAACATGATGTCAGGCATCAGAAATCAACCTGATGCCAGGCATCAGAAATGAACCTGATGCCAAAAATCAACCTGATGTCTGGCATCAGAACCTTCAAAATTTAAAATCAAAATCAAGAGAGATTCTGGACAATTGGTTCGAAGCGTTTCCGACAAAAAGGGATTGACGGAGCCCATCAACTTCCCATACAGCTTCAACTTCTTTCTTTTGCCCGTAGTTTCTACTTCAAGCTTCAGGAAGCATTTCGGTTGGATTTGCCGGAATCAACTCATTTGTCTCGAAGCCAGAGCTTTCACTATTGATGGAAAAACTAGGCCTTTGACTTTTCCTTCCCTAGAGAATCAGAAAGGCTACTAATTAAGCATAAACTTTCCCAGCATGTCAAATCCTAATTAAGCATCATCATTTTCGAAAGGCTACTAATTAAGCATCATCATTTTCCCAGCATGTCAAATCCTATATAAACTTTCACTTTACTCCTCTCTCTCTCTAGTCTCTACATTGTTCTCACTCCAACACAGCCATGGAACCACCGGAACCGGTGCCGGAGCTGGACCCAACCGCCTGAACAAAATCAAAATCGAGCAAACCGTAATCTCCAATAGATCGGCCAAGTCGAGATCAAGCTCCGAACAATCTCCAAATCAAAGCAGAGGGTAGTTATGTACTTTCACACTAAAATTGTACATAAAAGGTATGTCTAAAAAATAGCTGGATTTATTTGAAAGCATGTTTTAAAAGGTGTACCGGCTTGTAATTTTTTATTTTTTATTCATCCGCTAAAGTTCATTTTAATAAAATTGTTCCTAAAATACCCAATGTCGTCTTCAATGAAATAAGAAGCGGGATAGCAACCCAGTTTCTTCCTTCCTCCTTCATTCCTTCCTCATTACCTTCCGTTTTCTTTATTTCTTTATTATAGAAACAAATGTGAGAATCTAACAATTGCTTTTGAGATGGAATGTTTTAGAGCCCCATAAAAAAACACATTGATTGCCATTCGATGTGTGTGTGTGTGCGTGTGAAATTGTATAAGACAGTGGGGGGATCAAGGTCCAAATCAATTTGGGCAGCATCAGCAAGATTCTTGAAAAAAAAAGATTGACATCTCTGGGCATGATAATAACAATCCTCAGCTCCATTTTTAGCTGCAATACGTGAACAATCTTGCTCGATGGTAGTGGAAGAGATGAGCGAAGACTACAATGTGGGTGTCGAAGACTACAATGTGGTCGTCGTTGCCTATAATTTCGGCGTCGTTGCCTCAAATCGAAAATGCAAATGCTTTTACTTTGAATCAACTGCTTCTCTTATCTGATTTTGATTGAAAGATGGAAAGGAAAAATGATATTTTGTCTAATAGATAAACATTGATTGAGGAAAAGTGGAGTGCCATTCAGCAGCAGTGAGACTTTTTCTTCCATTAGACTCAATTCGGTATGATTTGGGCGTCGTTGCATGTGATTTGGGCATCGCTGCTTATGATTTGGATGTCATTGCTTATGATTTGGGCATCGTAGCATATGATTTAGGCGTCGTTGCCTTTGATTTGGGTGTCGTTGCTTATGATGTGGGCGTCGTTGCCTTCGAGTTACAAAATGTGATAATATAAATTAAAATTGTAGGTATGTATCAATCACAGTACACGGCCCAAAATGAACGACGCCCAATGTTTTGAGCGATGCCCAAATTTGGGGAGTGACTTTTGCATTTCAACGCCCAAAATTTTGACCGATGCCCAAAGTTTTTCATTGCGAGCCCAAATTTTGGTTGTGGCTTTGTCCACGCGTCTTTCCTTCGTTAAGGGTATCTTCATCATTTTCCTTCAAAAAGTGTAATTTAGCGGTTTAAAACAAATAGTAGACTTTTGCGAGTTATATTTTCTCCACAAGGGACCGTCTCGAATATCACCCTTGATTAATTAATAGGAAGAATTTTGGCTGATCCACTTTCCAAAGTTTTAATTCGCTCTAATACTATGTTTTTTTTCAACTGAAAAAGGACACTTTTGGACGCAAAAAGACAACGATACTCTTAATAAGCATAAGGCGCGCTACATAAATGAATCGCAGTGCATTGACTATTGAACTGCGATTCATCAATTTTATTACATTAATTTTTGCCCCGCGATTCAATAGTTTAATTGTCTAGTCTAATTGCAATCACATGGACAAGTTTGTTATTCTCTTTTCCAAGAGCATAACAAGTATTAGTCGACTCCTGATCTCCTATACCACTATAATGTGCCACTATGTGTACCACCTATCTGACTAAGACACGTGGGTGTTTGTCTTGGGATTTTTTAAATTGACGATGACTAATGGATCATGAGAAATTTCTAGGATTTATTTAGATTTTCAATCACAAGAATATTGCGTATCCAAAAACCAAGAATATTGGCCGATTCATGACCCAGGTCGTCGGACAAGATTCTGTAATTTTAGAGTCTACTAGGGTTTCGACGACAAGGTGGAGAAACAGAGTAGACGAAGCTCGAAGCCGGAACGCGGACAATTCTTCTACAATTAGTAAGATATCCATCACAAGAACTTATGGGTGCTGCATGCATAAGGAGTTTGGTTCCAGTTTATTTGTTTGCTTCTTTTCAGTATGCATTGTGCCAATTGATTTTGGTTCTAGTTTCTTTGTTTCTGCAACTTTGTCATCATAGTGCCTGATTCCAAAGTAGAGTTACAGGCTTATATCCAATCTAAGAGAAGTTAAGCTGATGAAGAATATGAAGAATTTGTTTATGAAGGAGCTGAAGTCTAAAGGAATGCAAACAACAATGCAAACAGGTCATGTCCTGTTGTCAATCACCAAAGACTCCCTCTTCTTAAAAAGTATAGAGTGCTCTATTTTTTCATGCCAGTTGCTTGGCTATAACTTTTAGGTAATTACTTTCTGATATGCTTATTCTATTGTTAATGGAATACTTGATACATTTTATGAGTGTGGATCTTTTCTTGGAAAATACTGAAGCAAATATCAACTATACTGGGATATGCATATTTGGTTTGTTCTTGAGACTAATGTCGCACATAGGTCTGCCAATTGTAACTCATTATCCATTAACCCACCCAACCCATTAATATTTTTGAATTGAAGCGGATAACCCATTTCGACCCAATAATATTAACGGGTCGGACCTGATTAAAATGGGTCGGACCCATTACTCATTTTGACATGTAACTTTTTATGCTATAACTTTATGTTTTTTGGAGAATTTTTGGGTTGAGACGGGGCGACCCGCTTCAACCCGTTACCCGTTTCAACCCGACCTATTCCGACTCAACCCATTTAACATTTGGGTTCTAATGGATTTCGACATGTTTCAACCAATTACACATTCCAACTCAACTCAAATCCAACCCAATCCACCCAATTACCAGACTTAGTTACACATGATGTAGATTAGGCTAAGATTATTGATGTTTTGTTTTGTTTATTCAAGTGTACCCTTTTTTTTGAAAAAAAAGAGGAGAAAGAAAAGTGATGTAACCATGTAATGTTTATCAAAAAATTTATATAATTGATGACCCATTCTATTTGACTATGTTGCCTACATTGCCTTCTCTTGAAATATAGATTTTGATTAATAAGGCTTCAAAGTCAACTATTCACCAATTACACTTCTGTATTGTTTCCATGTAGTGAAAGCAAAATATGGATATTAGTTGTAATAAGTTATGGATAACATTGATAGCAAGTAAAATAGTACTCCTCCATCTCTAAATAATCGTCCTAGTTGATTTGACCCAGCGTACAGTTTAAAAAAAATAATTGACTTGATTATTTATATTGGTTTAATATGTAGTTTCATTTAAAGCCCATGTGTTGTTCTAAAAAGGTAAGTTTCAAACTGGACAATTATTTTGGGACGGACGAAAAAGGAAAAGAGAACGATAATTTAGAGACAGAGTGAGTAGTTTAATATGTGACAATCTATACTAGGAAGTTTATGAATAATTGGCTTTTATTAGGAAGCAATTCATTGTTGATGTTCTACATCCAGGAAGGCCCAACAGGTAGAATTAAAGGAAATTTTTCGAATGTTCGAAGTGAAAGATCCTAATTCCATCTTTGTTTTCAAGTTCATGACCCATTTTGGTGGCGGTATAACTGTTGGAAAACTAGTGTTTTTAAGTGAAGTAAATTGGGGCTTTAAGACACTAATTTATTTGTGAGTCATTTATGTAATGACTATGATAATTATGGAATTATGTTCTTCTCTGTGAATATACAAGAATCCTATATTTATTTGTCCAATTCGGATATCGGATGAATAAGTTATAGATGTTTAAAATAGGACATTGAAAGTGTTGGAAGTGGGTTATCCCACATTGGAAAAATATAAAAGGCTTGAAGAGTTTATATACAAAGGCTCCCTTGTGTTAGGTAAGCTTAATAGAAAGAAATACCCCTCCCGCACCCGCAGGGGGAGTGCAAATCAAGGTCCAATTTGGCTTGGATCAACGTACTCGTGTGCCCGTAGACCGAATTATGCTACCTAGACAAACCCACCTTTTTCTTATTTTTCTTTTGAATTTAAATTCAATTTCGTAACTCCAACATTAAAAACCAGATTAATTATGTCTTAATGTCTGATTTAATTGAGAATTTAATGGGCATAATCAAAACGTTTTAGTAATTAAAACGTGTTGATTTTTCTGACCTATATAATGGAACCATTCTCCACAACAGAAATCACACTTTGAGAAAACATGAACTTCCTCTTTCTCTTATACACCTGTATTGCATTTCATATTGCGTATCTTCTTCTTGGCCTCCTGTTTGGTGATAGATTTCTAGCACTTGCTCAATTCGCCGGACCTTCTAGTGCTTAGTCATCCAGTACCACCATTGTATCCTAGGAGGCGATCGTTCCGTGTAAGAACTCTACAAGGAGTGGGATGAACAACGTTTCAAGGACACTGTGTGATACACAAGCCTCGATCACAGCTTCCTTCAACTAACAGACTTCCTTCCACCAGTAGACTTGAATATCATACTTCATTTCTTCACCAGCAAACTTGAAGAGCAGACTTCTCAAGTCTTCTTTACCAGCAGACTTCTCAAGTCTTCTTCACCAGCAGACTTCTAAAGTCTTCTTCACCAGCAGACTTAAGAAGACTTACCAGCAGCAGATTTACACATTAGCAACAGTTTTGTTCTCTTTTTAATTATTTTGTTTTACATTCTATAAGATTATTATAGAGATTTTCCCAACAAAAATCAATTGATTTGTGATTCAATTGATAATGCAAAGAAGTACAACCAAAGTACATGCTTATAAGGAGTGGCATGGATACCAATATAGATAAATCAAGGAAGCAATTGAAGGAAAGAAAGAACAGAAGCAAGAAGATCCGAGATGTTACAAACACAAAAGCTAAAGATGCTGACAAGACTGGAAACAAGAAAGGACCTATGTACCTGCGACTGAAAAAGAGTGTTATTTGTGCAATAATTAATACATGGTTACTCAAATTTTTGTTATCTTTTATAGTTGACTTATTTAAGAGTTTTCAAGATGTTAAGGTGGAACATAACCTATAGCTATAAAAACCAAACAAATTTTGTTTATGGGTATGTAACACCTCCATTGGTAATTAATACACCTTATCAAACTGTTGTCGGCATAAAAGCAATGAGCAAATGTTGCTAGTTGATCAACAACATGATTCCCTTCTCTATAAACTTGATTGAAACCGTAATTACCCATCAATGATCGGCACAGACGTAAGTTGTATTGCCAAAAAGAATTATGATTTGCCTTTACCACCCTAACTATGACTTTGGAATCCAATTCTACTGTAGCATAGTCAAGATCTAATGTAGGACGCAACATTAAGCTTTAAGAGCTAAGTATTAGGAGGGGATGCCATTTGATTCATGTACCCTTGCGTTTCAATATAAGAACAACCAGAATGTGTAGCCTTTGAAGACATATCGCCCTAAGGCATCCACACCTTTTCTGGCCATTTTAAATTAGGATAGTGTAGCCTTACATGATCCCAAAACACAATAGTGTAAACTTGCCCGACTTTGTTAAAAAAGAGACCAATCGATCTTCTACTTCATGAGTTGGAAAGTGACTGCATTGTAGCAGTAACTGTGCTGGTTCGGTTTTCTTAATTAGGCTGGTTTGTATTGTATCCCTATATATAATTGTAACCCTAGAACGGTTTTAAGGTTGACATAATAAAATTTTGATAGTTTGTTGGCCCCAATCTCTCTCTCTCTTTTCTCTTTGATTGATCTTGCTATTACTATGTATTTGTTTACAAAGTTTTCAGCTGTGTACAACAAAAACGAAATACACCGTCGAAAGATCCTTATAGCCATTAATTGATTACAATGACAACTCATTTCAAGCGTGAATAACTAAGAAGAAATGAATATTTTTAAAATGCACTTAAGACAATGTTGATTGTACTAAAATAATTTAAGATAAATATGTCTTGATTCTAATTTGTGACTTCAAAGCTTTGTCCACCTCATGTATATATACCATCGCATTCTCCTCTTTCACCGCTTACTCTTCTTAACGATGAATGAATTGAGTGTTATTGAAGCCAAATCCTTCGCTTTCTTATGGTGGTAGTTGAGGTTATCAATAAGACCAAATAACAAGAAACAATGTTAAAAGTAATGTCATAAACCATCTTGTTGCGGTAAAAGTAAGTACAAAGGTTTAACATGTACACCTGTTGAAACTTGCTTGTGCCTTCTTGGCTTTTGTGTAAATTATAATCTGTAAAACTTGTTTCATTCATTTGAAATCCAGAGAGCTACAACCAACGTAAAAAATGTATACTAATAAGTAAAAGGAGGCAAATAGATGTACTAATTCTACAAAATAAAAAGTAAATTGAATAATAATTTAAACAAGATTTATGTGATCACAAAGGAAAGAAAAATACATGTGGTTGTCCAAGTTGCCAGGATGTTGTGTCGAATGGAATTAACCGAGGCTTTAAAGAACCAACAATGAGATAACCGGTTCTCAAATTATATTGGCTATTTTGCGGTGTCTACTTTTGTTTTAGAGGAAAAATAAACAGCGAAATATTAGAAACTAAATGTGAAAAACTAAACATTATTACGATGTGAAAAGGTAGAGAAAGTAGTTTGCCATAAGAATAGCGACAAGGAAAGAGGAAAGTTTTGGTCATTAGCCATATTCATAGTTGATGCACCAATGTTGGTATGAGTTCCGTTCAATTGCTAAGAGTTTTGTGTCAAACGATGTTTCAAGAAACAAATTAAAGATAATGAATTAATACAATTTAACATATAATCTCTTTAAGCAACACTAATTGAATATGGGTAAACTACCTAATGGGATTGCAATGTTTGTCCAACTTGTGATGCTTGGAAGGACTGATCATTTCATGCGTCAAGATTAGAAATGCATCCTCGATCACCGGATGGTTGTGATACATTTTACTTTTTTTTCTTCTTTGTTGCTACCTTTTCTAGTGCACTTACTTTTCTCTTATCGGATTTACCATTAGCTTTTGGTTTGTTTTTTATTCCCTTCATTTTTTCTCGTGATTATTTTCAATGCCTTTAATGGATTCAAATACATCATGTTCCAACTGCAATATTGCTGGAGTAGCTTTCTTAACTACTTTTTCTTTTGTGCAAGAATCAACTTGATCCAACAACTTTATAAGACCTTGTTTCACAATTTCATAAGCTCTTTCACATTTTGAAGCCTTAGTAACTATTTGGGTAGAGATGGAACACAAGTTTCTATAACGTATTCTCATCATTGCCTTTGGGTCCACTTCAAATGTACTCTCACTAGTAGCTACTCGACTCTTTTCTTAGGCTTCTTTTGTCCACCTCTTTAATATATATTTATTAGGAATCTTGATAATATTTCTCGTGTAAAGCACTTTTAAAGCATGTGAACAAAGAAAACCTACAAACTCAAATTTCTTGCAACTACAAGAAATAGAGCCTTCCAATGAGTCATAAGAAACTCTATGTAAAAACTTTTTTCCTATATGAGGTGATTTCATACGTTGTCATTGTCCCAACCTCGCCATAATCTTTCATATTGCTATCATAAGATTTGAACAACTCTCCTTGAAACGATTTGAGCACCTCTAGAGTGTAGACAATAGATGCATGTTTCATAATTTCAACTCCAAATGCTACCGATGGTGTAGTTTGATTTGCTATAAAATAAGATCGAGACTCTTCGTAGAGGCATTCACAATCTCTCAAAATGTTCAAAAAATTGAAGTAAATCATATTTGAATGAAAGATACCTCTTTAAAACATTATTCATGCTTTCACTACGTCGGGTAGTTGTCATATCTGCACAAAACATCTCTCGCCCATAAACTAATGCCCATTTCTCCTTTCTATTAAACATTCCAATGAGCCATTCATTGCCATGGAGAGAGTATTTATCAAACATCTCATTCCATGCCGCTAAAAAGTCATTTTCATCTTCATAGTCGTAGATGCAACTACTGAAGTCTTTAGTAAAGTCTTTGAACCTTGCAAATACATCACTAAGATGAATGGCTGCATTTTCATAAATATGCCAAATTCACAATCGATGATATGTTTCAGGCCATTGGGAAGCCAATGCACTTGCCATTGCAACATCTTGATCCGTAAGAATTGTCTTTGGCTTTTTCCCTGACATGCCTTTTGCAAAAGTGTTAAATAACTACTTGAAAGTGGTAGTAGTTTCATCATATAATAATGTTGCCCCAAATATAGTGGTTTGCTTGTAATGATTTACACCATCAAATAGATCAAACGGTTTACCATCCTTATTTGTTCTATAAGTTGTATCAAAACAAATAACATCACCAAAATGAGCAAAATCTAACATCATTTTCGCATCTGCCCAAAAAATATTAGTTATCATATCATCTTCATCTACTTGTATTCCATAAAGAAATTAGGATCCTCTGATTTCATATTTTGTAAATACTCTAACACACCACATGTGTCCCTGCTTCTCATTTGTCTAGTTCGCTTTGGCCCGCAAGTAATTTTTATAATCTTTAGGAATGAATCCAAGATTCTCGTGCCCCACCAATTTGTCTAGCCATCAATTCAAGAGTAGGTTTAGGAGCAATACCATAACTTTCTATCATATCAGCTTTGCTTGAGTTGAGCAGGAGATATCTTCCTATGAGATGTGTGTAAATGAGTCTTGCTTGGAGTTGTAAAGGAATAATTGTGTTCAACTACAAACTCAACAACTTCATATTTTGCACTTAGTTGTCGACAACTAACTTTCATCTTTGCTAAGTAGAAACATCTTGATTCAGTGTGACTATTTTTTACATTAGCATCTCGTTTGTCTTTTCTCCTTTTTCCCTCACGTAAACAACAAAATGTCCTATCCAATACTGTCCTCGTGAGGTTGTCCTTATGGCTTCTACTCCACCGAAACTTTCTTTGCATATGCACGGTAGAATTGATAAACTTCCTCCCTGGATATGAACTCCATGCCAACTTTAGGGATATTTGTCTTGCAATTTGGGAATGAATTTGGTCTATAGCCAAATCATCCAAAATGTTTGTCGAACCAAAACACAATCACCTTTGCCCTCATTCTCGGCATTAGGATTGATATCTACCATGTTTACAATAGCTAACTCAAAATCCAATATGCGACAAGTAGGTAGTTCTGATCCATCCATAACCTTTAGAAGTAAAAATAATTTATCATTATCCTCCACATTTAGCTAAACGAAAAACCATAGAAAAGAGGACGTAGAAAAATAATAGAGATACAAGTTGTGGTGAAATCTTAAACGACTTTCACATGATTAAACAAAAAAACATATGCCAATGAAATTTCTCATTGTGATGTATCAAAACCCATCATACTATAATTAAAAAAATCAATAAAAATTGTCGCAAACAAATTGAAGTCAATGGTGATTGAGTATGATCTTTTTCATTTCTTCCAAGACGATCTAGAGAGTGAGAGTGAGACAGTAACATAAAGTTAAGTATGTTAATTATAATTCCACAAGGCAGTATATAGGAAGAAAAACACGTAATTTTTTAAGACTTTTTTTAATAGATAAATCATGTTTAAGTAGATGATTTCATACTTGTAACAACCCGTCTTGGATTCCAATACGAAATCCCAAGGTCATGCCGCTAAAACAATCTAATAAATGGACTAGAATCTGCTAAGCATAATGGCGCATGCCGAGAATTCGAGCTAAACAAGCTCTAACAATAAAGTAAAGTCGTAACGGCGATACAAGACAACAAAAACCAAATATGCGGAAGTGTAATAATAAAGTGGAACCCAAACCTTCAGCTCCAAACTATGGAATATAAGGTTGAGAGATAACTATCTCTCGACAATTCTACGACACGTGTGATGCAACATTGCACGCAATAACGAACCCTCGGCATCCAACAACCGACACAACAACAAGAAACCCAACCTGAACAACAACCACTCGATGACTAAAACATACCGGAGGGAAAACCAACTGATAGGATACGAGTCTACAAACTCTGATACTAAACCACAATCTCAATGGCTAAACATGTCGGAGTCAACAACAACAACACAAGAAACCACGACCTAGGACATGCTCGAAAAAACAAATGGAACTACAACTATTTAACTTACCGGAGACAATAATAATGATGCCCCGAGCTACTGCTTGCTCGGGAGACGAATGAAATAAATATTAAAATAGAGTACAACGACTCGACAACACATGTCAGCCCCAAAAGACACTACAACAACTACAACTAGAGTGAGTCTACCCCATAGTAAAGTCTATGTAACTTTACAAATAGGCCATCCTCATTGAACAAGATGAAACATGAAATAATGATGACTATAAGGCTCCACGAGATATGACTCAGAAGAACACTAATGAATGTCAAGTTACAGCGTTAAAAGTGCAAAAGAAAAAGCCATCGGTGAAATGCAAGTGCCAAAAGAATATCAAAAAAGCCCCCTGGCGCCACCCATGGAGCTCCCTGGTGCGGTGCCCACCATCCCTATGGGTGGTGCCCAATAGTTCTCAAGGTACTGTAGCTTTTTGCTTTTGATGCAACTCTCTCAACGCGCGGTACAAGCCGATGAAGCACAGAACGATAAATCTTAACGACGAAGGAAAGCCATCTCCAGCCTATAAATAGAAGGCCCGACTGAAAGAAGCATTTACGCTTTTCACACACCACAATCACGCGATTAAATTCTCTCCGCATTGAGTTATGCAAGAGTTTTCTCCTCTAGCCCCAAAGCTAATCTCCCCAAACACAAAACCAAGCTGGTCAAAGTGAAACCTAGTTGCCCTACTAGGATTCCACCTATTTCTCGCTAATAATCCCATTACTCAGAATCCGCACGCAAAGCTTGCTATGCCCGATTTCTGCCATCAGCAAGCAAATAAAAGCAACAAAAGCAAGCAGTTGCTCCGCCCGGTTCCCGAGGCCAGAAAGCAACTTTCGAGTTACAATCTCGAATGACTCCCTCTCACATAAATCTACTAGAAGTTAGTTGGTACGGGATAAAAGCCCCTACGCTTCGAAAGGTAGGTCATTTAAAGTTTTATTTATTTAAAAGTGCTATTTAAGCCGACCCAATGTTATAGATATAAGCAGTTATGCTGCCCAGATTTCTATAAGAAATAGCACTAACAAGAGCCATTATTATGGCCAAATATTTATAAATGTATTCATAACTCCCGAAAGGAGACTGTTACAAATTTGTAATAGTATATATACAAATATATATATGTTTAAATGTTTTATTTTATCTGTTAAATAAATATAATAAAAGTATATTCTATGAGAACGAGTAGATTAGAGTGCGCAGCTGTGAGTGCCCCGATTTTTTGCATTTCATCCTCCCTTGTTTAGGGGAAAACAAAATTCAAGAAACACAACGCTTTTTTCATTTCATCTTCCCTTGTTTAGGGGAAAACAAAATTCTAGAAACACAACGTTTTTTTCATTTCATTTTCCTTTGTTTAGGGGAAAACAAAATTAAAAAGAAAAAAAAACGTTGTAAAGAGCGTGTGGAATACGCCCGACCTCATTGTGGACTCAAAATGTTAAAACAGAGTCGCCATCTTTATTTTAAGGAAAAACAAAGAAAAATCAAATGTAACCGGATTTGTTAAAAGGGTTCGGAGGCTAAGTTACGAGGTGAGAAGGTGTTAGGCACACAACTCGTCCTTTCGGTCTCAAAATAAATTTACAAAAGCACAAAGTGAGTCATAATGACACATTAAGATACTACATGCAACAATATATCATGACAATAATGTACAATCATAAATAATTACCATATCATGTTAGTATGACAGATCTCGTAACCAAAAACTATATAATAATTTCACTTATCTACGATATCCATGTACACCACATATCTCATGTAGCACGATGATGATCACATAAGTGCTCATAGCAAGCCTCATAAGGGTTGAATAAGTTATCAAATTAGTTCCGCTGCGTTGCTCTTGCAATACACAATGTTAACAATTTGTGATTACGATGCTTGTGTCGATGCATCAATATACCGAAACTCCGCTCTGCTAATAGCAGACCAATGGCGCACATATTGTTACGACAAAGGTGGCTACTTCCCCACCGCCCCACATTGGAGGGGTATATGCGGATCTCTGGCATGACGATACATAGCAAACACGAATCTCATGTACGATTCGTGAAAACGATGTATCGTCCCACCTTCAATCTAAACCAAACAAATTACGTTATGCCAGTTGAACTTAATGCAATGAACAAGTAGATATTTACTTGCCAAGACCAAATAGGGATCAAGTTCGACGGAGTGAACTCATTCAATCAAGTATGTTATAAGACTCTACCACGTAAATCATAATCAACACATATTTGACGTCAAATAACCAATCACAATAGAGTTGCATATAGAGTCTCTAAACCACGTTAGGATTGAACACGGTGTCTGTTATATTCAATTCTTCCCCAATACCAACTCCGTTGAGTGTTTACTACAAGTTCACTAAATTAGGGTACAATTGTGTAGGCATCATAATTTCGTACCCCTATTTTAAAATGTCCTAGAAAATATTATTTCAAGTTAATTTGACTAACGAACATTATCTTTTACACATTTCAGGGGGAGAAAAACATCAAAAAAGACTTGAAAAGGGATGAAAGGGCAAAGATGATAAAACAGGGAGGTAAATTGAATTTTTTTAAAGGGGAAGCAAGTCGGGCGCGACATACTACAAATGTCGATCGCGCCGTACCCCGTTTTGTTTTTTCTTTGTTGTTCCAGTTTGCTCCAGTTTCTACCGGTTGCCCCTATTGCTTTCGTTTCCTTCGTCTCGAAGGATCACCGGTAACCCAAGTCCCTCTTCGCCTAAAAATAGAAGTCCCCTTTTCCATCACACAACTCTCTCTCTCCCTCCGTTAGGCTGAAGAAAACTCTCTTTCTCACACACAAACCCAACAAACTCCATCTCTCTCACAAAACCTAGCAGCCTCCCTCTTTCTCATAAACCCAACACCCACACACACATACTCTCACAAACCCAGCAAACCCACGTCCATAGACCCACACACACCCACAAACCTAGTAAACCCAGCACGCACACACACCACACACTCTATCACACACACACATAGCCGTTACGCTATCCAAATTCACGCACTCCTATCACACATATATAGCTGTTAGGCTACTCAAACTCACACAAAAATACCAACAAACGCTGCCCAAATTCTATCAAACACACACATATACATCGCGATCACAACAACAACACAAAAACAAAGAATAATTTCTCTCTAGAGGACAGAGGAAACACACATGTAGATCGCCTAAACCTATGCGTGCCGGGTTCAGAGACTCACGTTTCAAGGGGTAGGTTCTATCCCCGTAGTTATTTATTTCAGTTTGTAAATAGAAATGTAGATATATAATGTGTCTGTAAATATTATTAATGGTTTGTTTTCCTGTCTGTTTATATTTCGGAGTAAATAAGTTTTTTTCCTATTTAATTAGTTTCTTTTTATAAAATGTAAATAGTTGTTATTCTCTTTTCCCTTAAGTGTATTATTTTTATTTATAAAGTAGTATAAAATAGTGTATATAAATAATTCACTTTATTATTATTGTTGTATAGTTGAACAAATATAAATCTTCTTTTATTTTCCCTCATGTATATGTACAAATGTTTTCTAGATTAAAATGTGTATATAATAAAATAATCATATTAGCAAACTCATTGTGAGTCTGAAAACCCACAAAGGCGAACCTCTTTATTTGTATAAGAATCAATCGCGCGAGTAAGACAAACATATGCAAGAAAAAAATGTGTTGCGTTTATTACTACTCTATTTGTGAAAAGAGAGTTTTGAAATAGTTCACAAATATGTTTATAAGAAAAAAACTGTGTTTTAAAAACGCTGCACCAAATAAGGCCTTAGTTATCTCATGAAATCAATCATAGATTTGTGGCAAAGATTCTTTGAGATTTTTCTCAATTGAATCAAACTTTTGGATACCAGTGTAGAGTTTGTTGTCATGAGTCTCTTGATAATGGATACTTCATCAAGTGAATGTACATAAATTACTTATTTTCTTGTAAGATCTCTATTCGAATTTGATGTTTATAAGGTACACAATGCATACAAATGAGCTAAATAAAGAGCACAAATGGAAATTCATAAATTATTCGGTGATTAAATTATCAATTGTCATATTTTTCTTTTTTATTCGTTTCAAAAAAATTGTCATGTTTTAAAACTTTTTTAGAACAATACTTTTATCACTTTATCTTTATTTTTCTTCCTACTTTACTTATAACCACATGTACAAGTGTTTTTAAAGGAAACAACATATTGTACCAATACTTATACTAAAATTAATTAATTTTTCTTAATTCTTACGTTGAGTTAAGCATACCGATTATTTTGAAAATAAGGGGTATAACATTTTGCATATGAAATTGCTCCATCTTTGTGTAAATGTTGACCACGTGTTGACCTAATCGAATAAATCGTTATTGCATCACCAATACAAATGTAAATGTTAATGAAAAAACAAGGTAACACCTAGGATTTACATATTTCTAAATGAAGAAAACTCTTCGAAGCAACCATGGATAAAAATTGTGAATATGGCGTGTCAATCATTTTCTTTCACATTCTTGATAACAATGTGTCAAGTTTTCTCATTCTAGTTGAGGAAGAGGATGCGAATATATCCTAGTTATCATTTTCTTTTACAAACTATTCATATTGGTTGGTTCATTTTCTTTTATATTTTAAGTTTTTGTCAAATTTCATTGTAGCAATGGAATGCACACCCCATAAGGTGAAATCCACAACTTTATTGGAGATGTAATTTTGGAATTGAATATGAATGAAAAGAGAAAAGTTGCCACATGTGATAGAGTATGTTAATTACCCACAACCACACGCGATCAAATCATTATATTGATGATGATCTAAGACATCACCAATGTTAATATGAATGTGAATGAAATTAGGTCACCTATGATTTATATCATTTTTGAAAGAAAAACATTTTCAATGCACCTTGACATGTGAATGAGAGACTAGATATGAACGTGTCAACTATATTTTTTCACATTATGGATAATAATGTCAATTTTTATATTTTACTTAAGGGGTGAGTGTGAACCCATCCTAGTCAGCCTTTTTAATTATAAAATCTTTTTATTGGTTATTCTTTTTTAGAAAATATATATTTTGTCCACATTTGTATTGAAAAAGTTTGTTTTAATTGAATTTGAAAGAAAAAAATATTTTTAAGAAACATACATATTTAGCTATATATAAAGACTTTGTTTGACTTATTTTGATACCAAATAAATTTTTTTTAAATTTTGAAGTTATTATTAGAGTTTGTTCTAAGCTGTTATACGGGTTTTTTGTTTGGGCAACTTACGAGTATCCATTGAATTTTTATATTTATTTTTAATAAGTTGCCTAGGGTTTCCATCTGATCAATCTCGTGTCGATTTCTCCAAGTTCTCTTCTGCACTTCACCTATCAATTCACAATCCTCAAATTCGAAACATTTGATCAATTTTTTCGATTCCAGCTATGGTACGTTTGAATCTCTGCCTTCCCCATTTCTTCATTTCAACGCAAATGCTCTTGAATTCTGAGCAGCTGATTTGATTTTTGATTAGTACTTTTTCCCATTTTAATTGCCATCCCAAACACAAAAAGTTCCATTTCTTTTGAATATTTGCGATAACTGTCTTTTTTATGAATGTGAAATAGTTATAAATATCTTATGCAAACATCATTTGATCGTTTTGTATTTGCAGTTTTTACATATTGTGTATAGGGTAATTATATTACTTAACATGTGTTATTATGTAATATAGAGTTATAATCTGCATTAAGGTTTCTGCTTTTAGCTTTTGCAATCTTAGAGATGTTGAATTGGTATTCCTAGGGTTCGTTATGTATCAGAATAAGATGCTGGTGGATGAATTTATTGTTGATAACTGAAGGATGGTAGGAAGTTTGTTTCAACTGTAGTGTAACGTGGTGTATGCTGCCCTTAACACCGAATTCTCTCATCCCGGAGGAAATTTAGGTTGCAGAAGGCAATGTAGTTTGATGGTTTATGACATTTTTCAAGTTGTAGTGTCACACGTTTCTATCCTTACTTTAATTCCTTTGTGCCCGTGAAAGAATAATATAGACAACCATATGCTTATTCTAATGTTAGCACTTCTTTCACCACACGATGTGGTAGAATTAAAGCAGAATAAAATTTGTTTTAGTAGTTTTCGTATGGTGTGTTTAGATGGGTAGTTGCATTCAGTTTTCATATCTATTTTCTTTTTTGATTCTAGGTCAAAGATCTTACCTGACTGTGTAAATATGTACCAATTTGGATGCGACTGATGACCCCTAGCTATTGTGTTGCGCTTCCTCATTTATACGTGGATTGTTTTTCTTTTTCAACTTCTACAATCTTTCAAATGAATACCGTGTCAAGAGAGTAGTGGTGCCACCACTGAATGTTTAAGGATGACAATTACAAATCTTTGGCTCATATTTACAAGTTAATTTTTCTGTTGTTGATCAAAACACGTGCCCATAATGCTGTCGTAACTTTTAAGTGGTAGTTGTCTACTACATCATGCTTAATGATGCAATGTATGCAGTAATGGGTTAGTTCCCATGTGTGGAGAGTTGGCATGTTGTTGCGCAAGGGGATCCTCTTTCTCCGTTCCTTTTTACTCTTGTTGTTGATGTGCTTAGTAAGATGTTTACTGTGGGTGAGGAGGTTGGTTTGATGTCTGGTTGTTGTGCGGCTGGTCAAGAGGAGGTTCGAGTGTCCCTTCTGCAATTTGGGGATGTTATTATGCTTTTCCTATGAGGGCCATCAGGAGTTTAAAAATGTTCTTACTCTTCTTCAAGTACCCTTTTTCAAGTCGTGTCTATCTTTGAGGTTAAGATTAATCTAGCAAATTGTGTGTTGGGCAGGATTTATTTAAGTCCCAAGGAGGAGAAGTCCTATTCTTCTTTCATTGGCTTTCAGGTCCATTCGTGGCCTTTATCTTACTTGGGTGTCCCTTTCGGGGGAAACTGAGATCAACTGCCTTTTGATATTCATTGTTTGGAGAGTTAGTGTCTAGGAGGTTAGATGGGTTGAAGAGTTTCTCTCTCTCTCTCTCTCTGTGATACTTGTAAGTGTTGTAACGAGGGTTGAGTAGATTTTGAGGGATTTTTTGTGAGAAGGTGGGGATAAGGGTGGGAGAGATCAATTAGTTGTGTGGGAGGATGTATCTAAATTTATTGAGGAGGGTTTTTGGCTCTGAATCTAGTTTGCAGGATCATTTGCGTGGTAGGTAAGCGGCTTTGACGATTTCCTCGTGAGACTCAATTGATAAGAAATAAAGTGATAAAAAGTAAATCTGGTCTGTATCAGTATTAGGCTGTCTGGTTACTCCCGAAGCCCTGGAAATTCATTCATCAATGCAATTCATTGTTCATATCTTTCACCCTACTCAGAGTATGGAATGGAATCATATTTGGTTCGGGAGGATGTTTTGGGTGGTTGATAGTTCTTTCACAAGGCTCTATATCAGCTTTTGTGTCAGAGATGATGACTTATTTCCTGGGATTTTCATTCTCTTTTCACAATTTGAATGATAGGGAGGCTGAGGATGTTTCTACTCTTCTGGGAATTCTCTCACAGGTTCATGTGTCTCGTAGCATTGTAATTTTGTTTAGTTTACTTCCCGTGTACAGGGTTGCGCCTCCCTTTTTGGCGTCGTAATTAATACAATCTTTATTTATAAAAAAAAAGCTTGGGTCTGTATTATTCTTGACCTTTCCTCTTACATTTGACTGGCTCTTCTGAACCATCGCCTTTTCCCCTTTCTTCCTTTATTTGGAAATCCTGCATCTTGTAGGTTTGAGCTTGTTTGGTCTTTGGTGCTTAACATGTTCAAAACTAATGATGTCCAACAATGTCATAGGCCTTGTAAGAGGATCTCTCTAAATTGGTTTGTGACGTGTAAGCATGCTTCGGACTTCGGAGTCACATCACCATTTTGTTTCTCCTTAGTGACGACTGATGAGGCTTAGTATTTATGGAGCAACCTGGTTTGTGGGGTTGGTGGAAGTGCGAGTTTGTCCAGATCCTTCATTTCTTCAGTTATTGTTTAAAGGATTTGGAAGGGGCAGGGATGAGAGGTTGTTGTGGGAATGTCGGATGTTTTCTGTTTTGTGGTAAATGTGGCTTGAGCGGAATTCGAGAATCTTTAAGATCAGTCAACGTCTAGAGAGACTGCGGGATAGAGTTGTCTATTTTACTTTTTTTTTTGATAGGTAAGTATGACCCCTTGTTGGTATGGGGATTGAAACCACGGACCTCAAGGTCTTTGCTTGAGTGTCCTTGCCATCTTTCTCACCCCTTGGGGTCAGTCTATTTTACATTTTTATGGGCCTGGGCAAGGGGTGCCTATTGAGGAGTTCTCATTTTTGTTATATAGCATGATTGGAGAGCCTTGATTTTTGAGTTTAGCTTTTTTCCTTTTCTTCTATTTTTGCCTTTCGGTGGATTCTCATCTTACATTTCTAATTTTGTTTTTGTGAGGAAAATACCTTTATATTCTTGAGGAAAATACCTCTATATTATTATTCTCTGTAATCTCCTTTTCTTATTAAAAAAAAGAAAGAAAGATGAACGAACCGAAATGAAATTCGATCCTTAGAAATAGGTATTTTTTTGAAGTGAAGGTCAAGAAGTATCCCCAAGCTTCTCAGGTACATCACCTTTATGCAAACCAAAAGCGGATGCTGCAATGCTTCCTTAGTAAGAACCGGAAGCAATACGACTAAAAACAAAAGAACCAGAAGCAATTAGCCTTTATTCCGGATGTTGTAGCTGTATGCTATTACCTTCCGAAAATTCTCAATCCTTTGGATTTGAGATTGTTAATTGGTGTTAATTGGCACACCGCACATAGTGCACATGTGTGCCAGTAAGTGACTTTCAGTGGCATTTTCAGTATCAACTTACGGATGCAAATAAGTGCCTCATTGGCCCTAGCTATTCTTCAGTTAAGATTCATTTATAGCTTACTTTGACTTGAGCTTGTGAACTAAATGAGCTGAGTCTTTTTTTTTTTTTGTGTGTGTGAAGTAACTTGGCCAGTTGTTCGTGAGGTAAATGAACTGAGCTTGAGCAAGATATTCGGTTCAAAAGAACAATGAGCAAGCTTGGTTCGAGTCGAATAAGCTAGATCGATAGAAAGTAAATAACCATTTCTTGTGAAGTAAATGAGCTGAGTTTTTTTTTTTTTTTTATGTGAAGTAAATTGGCCAGTTGTTCGTGAAGTAAATGAACTGAGCTTGAGCAATATATTTGGTTCAATAGAACAATGAGCCAGCTTGGCTCGAGTCGAATAAGCTAGATCGATAGAAAGTAAATAACAATTTCTGTATTTGTGTAATTGGATGCCGTTTTTCATGTAGCACAGGGAAGTTGTGTAAGTCTAAGGAAGAGGGTGGTTTGGCTCTTGGGAACCTTGTTGGTAAGTGGCTCAGAAGTTTTGCATGCATCACGACCAGTTGGATGGTGCATTGGTAGTGGTCACCCACATAAGTCCTTGAAAGTTCAGTCACTAACACAAGTCCTTGAAAATTCATTTGAGTGACATAAGTCCTCGAAAGTTCATTGACCACTGCTATCCATTATTCCTCCCTCTAACTTGTTTTTGGGTAGGATGTGTTCACACTTGCTTTCTTGGGAGGCTTTGTTGGTGGGAGTCACTTCGTTGCGTACTGCCTTCTATTGTTTGTTTCGTCTTTCTTCAGTTCACATTGCCCCCATATCTGCTTCCTTTTCTTTTTCAGGGATCACGCTTGTTTTCTTGAAACTTTCATTTCTTACTAATCTAAGCAACCAAGAGGGTTCTTGCTCTTCTTGACAGTCTCACAAGTCTTGTACTATAATGTTCCTAATGGTCGAACTTGGGTATTGGTCCTATTGGAGAGGTCAGTCATTACGCATGTGATTCTTTTTTACCTCATTGTCTTTATCTTTTTTTTTTTTTGGATAAGTAGTGGCTTCATTGTCTTTATCATTAGACCCTTACCAATTTCTCTCTCTTCTTTCATTTGGAAAACTAGAGCCTCGTTATAAGTTTGAACCTTCTTTTGGTCGTTTGGTTCGTTATAAGCTCAATGCTTATGATGTCTTACAAGCTCGTACATCCTTCAAGAAGATATCCTAGAACCGATGTGTGATGTGTCAACATTCCTCCAAATCTCATGAACATCTATTCACAAACTTTTGGGGGGTGGGGTGGGGGGAAAGGATTTCTTCTTTTCTGTATAGTGTGTTAGAGGCTCTAGTAGAGGAGGCTTTGTTAGCTTGTTGTGGCAATGCAAGGTTTTTGCTCTTGTGCAGTGAATTTGAACAGAGAGGAACTCCAATATGAGATCAATAGTTAGCAGCTGTTTCGGTCTCTTCTCTGGGATAGAGTTGTTTATACGGTGTCTCTTTCAGCTTTGGCTACGGGTGTCTTCTTTGGAGTGCATATTTCTGATTTATAGAAGGGCTATAATGCTTTAAATTCTTTTTCCCCCTTTATTTTTAGTTGTATCTCTGCTTTGTTTTGATGGACCTCTCATCTGTCTCTTGTAAGTTTTTCTTTTTCTTTTTTACTTTTAAAATCAAATCTTCTGTTCTTATAAGAAAATAGTGTTTCCCCACAAGTTCCTTGTTGAGCTTGACTTTAATAGAGCTTGAACATACCTCGAGCTAATCTCGTTTAAACATCCGTTGAGCTGTGCTTAAAATCTCGAAGCTTGGTTGGGTAGGTTGTTTGGACCCCTAGCTATCAGCATATATGCTCGTGATGATATTGGTGAGTGATATTGGTAGGTTATAAATAAGTAGGAGTATAAACAGAATATATGGAACTATGGAAGTATACCCTGAAAGTGTGGCCAATTGTTTACAAAAAATCATGAAAATTTGGTACAGGAGAGGATGGATGTTGTGTGTGTGGGTTGTGAGGGAGGCGGTGGGGGTAGGGACCACTTAGTTACCTGGGGTGGGGGGAATCGATTTCCTCTCTTCTCCATAGTGTGTTAGAGGCTCTGGTAGAGGAGGCTTTATTAGCTTGTTGTGGCAATGCAAGGTTTTTGCTCTTGTGCAGTTAATTTGAACCGAGAGGAACTCCAAGCTATGAGATCAATAGTTAGCAACTGTTTCGGTCTCTTTCCTGGGATAGAGTTGTTTATACGGTGTCTCTTTCAGCTTTGGCTACGGGTGTCTTCTGTGGAGTGCATATTTCTGATTTATAGAGGGGCTATAGTGCTTTAAATTCTTCCCCCCCCCCTTTGTTTTTAGTTTCATCTCTGCTTTGTTTTGATGGACCTCTCATCCGTCTCTTGTAAGTCTTTATTTTTGTTTTTGCTTTTTTATTTTAAATCAAATCTTCATTTCTTATAAGAAAATAGTGTTTCCGCACAAGTTCCTTGTTGAGCTTGACTTTGATAGAGTTTGAACATACCTCGAACTAAGTTCATTTAAACATCTGTTGAGCTGTGTTTAAAATCTCGAAGCTTGGTCGGGTGGGTTGTTTGCACCTCTATATATCAGCATATATGCTTGTGATGATATTGGTGAATGATATTTGAAGGGTATGCACTTATTAATGTGCTCGTCTCGTACTTGAGTATTGGAAGGCTCTGGTCAATTTCTTGTTGGTACTCTCTTTTTTGATTTACTCATATACTCCATCCCCTTTCCCTCTATTTTCTTATATTTGGAAAGCTAGAGTTAGATAGAGCCTCTGTTTGGTCCTTTGCAAGTTCAATATTAATGATGTCAGGCAAGTTTAAAGATCCTATGAGAAGATCTCCTCGGAACGGTATGCAATGTCTAATAGCTCGTCAAATGTCCCGTGATCATTTGTTTCTGCATTGTGAGCGCAGTTCCTATTGAATAGGTTGTTTGGAGTGGTCGGGAGTCTTGTGTTAGTCCTCGTTGGGTTTCTTCCTTCCTTCAGGTTCAGTTTACAGGATTCCGCCGGGACAGGGACTCTAATTTGTTGCGGCAATGTGGGAGTTTGCAATTTTATAGTGTATACTGAGAGTTATTCCAGCATTTCAGAGATCAAGAGCTGTTTCGGTCTCTTCTTCGTGATAGAGCGGTGTCTATGGATTTTTGTGGGCCATTGTGAGGGGTGCCTTCACAGGTGTTCTGATTTCAGCGTTGCAAAGAGATCAGTATGCCTTGATCTTGTTGGCCCTTTTGTTTTTTTGGCCTACTTTGCTGTGCTAGCTCCTTTGTTAGGTTTTGAGTTTCGTTTTTTGTTTTCAATGGACTGCACATCCATCTCTTGTACTTGATTCTACTTCTAATACTATCTTCTTTTTCATCAAAAACAGAATTTATGAAAGAAACTTTAGCGACTGATTGAATACAAAATGGTTAGGCTAGAAGGCCATCAAATACCATGAATGAATAACTTCCATTATTTGAGATCAATTATAATCTGGATGGGCTGTTGCAAGATGATGTTGTTGAAGTCAGATCGGGTGAAGTGGAGAAGTGCGTCTAGAGTGCTATGTGATAGACATATATACATTTTAAGTTGAAAGGAAAGTAGTACAAAAGCACTTTAGGCCCGCTTATTTTATGGAACAAAATGTAATGCAACTAAGAAACAACATATTTATATAACAATTGTAGTTGAAATTAGAAGCTTAGTGGATGCATGTAAAACTAGAAAAGATTAAATTCAAAATGAACGTATTCATGAAGCTGCCGAAGTAACCTTAATAGGAGATAAAATTCTCTAAAATAGCTTGAGATGTTTTAGGCATATTCAGCGTAGATTGCTAACCACACTGGCTAGGTAGTATGATGATATCAATATTAACCACCATACTAAAGGTAGGGAAGACCAATACTAACATGGACAACATCAATTGGTGAGGATATGAGTGAGTGTGGATTGAGGTGATGACCTTGCTTTAGTCAGAATAGATGGCGAACATGGATATATGTAGCCGACCCAAGTAAGGGGACAAAGGCTGAGTTGAGTTGTGCTATGTATGTTCTTGATGATATTATATGCATCCATATCTCATTTTGGTCTATTTTTGTTCTTTGCTTTCATTGATGTTTAGTCAATTCCACTCTTATTTGTTATCTGTTTTGAGTTTGTACACTTTCATTAGTGAAATTTATGGATGAGTTGTAATGGGCAATATGTACTTGGTAATGAGTTCAATATATGCAGTCTCAAACTACCCTTTAATGCACTTGTCTGCACAGGCTGCTAAGATTCTTGCGAATTTGATCATAATGGGCTCTGGAATCCTAGCTAGGGCTTTCGTACAAGCATATCGACAAGCACTTGCAAGTAAGTATCTGTTTTTTTTTGGCCTTAATGGTTGTAATTATATTTTAGCAGCTATTATGCTGATTGGATATGAGAGCTCCACTGCTCCCCACCTACCAAAGAAAAGAACAGAAAAAGGAAAAAGATAAATAATTATTGTGGAAAGACATCTTGACATGGGATTACTTTTCTTAGTATGTTTGTTTATAGCATTAATATTTGTAAAAACAGAAAAGAAAGGAGGAATTGTTTCTGCTCTTGAAAAAAACAAAGGTGTCCCAGCTAATGTTCTCGGTGCTTTTAGTTTGAAACCTTGCTTTTCTTCATGTTTGGCAATACTAAAACACTTTCTTTTGATAATCAAGCTTTCAGTGCATACTGATCTGACCCTTGCTCTAGTAGTAACCTTTTACCATCTACATACTCTCTTCAAAGTTCACTTGCTCGACCCTTCACCTCCTATCATCAGTTGACCTAGAACCTCTCATATCTTCTTAGCTCAGTCTCCGCGTTGCATGTGAGGAGTGTGTTAGGACCACTATCCCACATGGACCAAATTAATAACTAACAATTAGTTTATAGGTTCGAGGGCTATTCTACATAACTAAATGGTTTCAGGATGGAACCTCCTATATAGGCCGACGTCTGCACTTGTGCTTTTCTCTGCTTCTCTCCCTATCTAATTCTCTTACGTTATCCACCTATGACTTAGGGACCTCTCAATAGACCACTACAACAATCTTTGAATAGCTCTACCCACAAAAGTGATTATGTGAAACCAAATACCGAATAAGCACTTGATAAAAGTAATACTTTCTTCAAATAATTAACACATTCTAAAGCATGTGTCTTTTCCTCTTCTTTTCATATATTATTTCTGCTTAGTTAAAAGAGAAGCACTTAATTAGAGTAACGTACTAGGAATTCATATGATTGCTATATCACCTGTTCCTTACAAGTCCTGACATTGTGTTGAAAGTGAATCAGTATGATATTGTGGATAAGAAACTCCTCTATGTACTGCTGGAAACTTTTTCATGTGCTTGAATGACATTTGAGGTGGAAAGAGGACATATACAAGGAAGAACATCATGCAAAGAGCAAGAATATGGAGGGAGAGATAGTGGAAAGAAGGTAGATGAAGAGAGTTGTAAAAAAGAGGTGGAAGATAAGTAATCAGCCAATGGAGCATAGAGGGATAGAGGTGGATGAAAAGTAGAGAAGGGAAGGGATGAATTCAGTAGAGGTGGTGGCCATCTTACACCTACACGGCAGCCAATACACAGAGAAATGAACATGGATAGAGAGAGAGAGAGAGAGAGAGAGAGAGAGAGAGAGGGAGGGATAAATCTTTTCCCTCTAGAGGTTATTTTACACCAAGGGCCGGCGGTGTGAAACCGGGGGCCCAAGGCAATTATGTCGAGCGGGGCCCTTCCTTTGTCGGGTAGCACTATGTCACGGGCTGGCCAAATGAGGCCTCACCTTTTAAGGGCAAGAGGTGAGGCTAGAGGTGGGCGACCGAGAGGCGAGCAAGACAATAATTAAGAAACAATAATTTTAAAATACTATATGCTGTAATTTTTTCATAAACGAGTTATAAATTAAAGTAATTCATGTAACTTAGTCCACAAATCATAGTAATAACACGATTTTCATCTTTTAAGTTTAATAAAAAACTACGCATTTTCTTGAAAATCAAATGGTAAAAGGTAGATTTTCAAAAATATGAACAATAAACATTCAGATCCTTTTCAAACTAGCCAGCCAATCAACTTTGGATCTAACCTGTGCAGGTGTCGGCGACCCTGTCTGTACAAGTCTGGAAAGAAGTTCCGGCGTTGGTGCATGGAGTGCGACCTTTTCCAACGAGTTCCGATAGTGGAAAAGATATGGATGTGTTTGCCTCCTCAAGGGGATGACAATTGTAGCCTTGGATTGTGCAAATATTAAGTTGATTTGTCTAGATCTAAAAATTTATTTCTCAGATGGGGTCGAAATTTTGTCGAGCATCGCCTTGGCTCACTTTTCGCTTCACGCCTGGGCAAAACAGGTGACTGCCTGCTTCCGCTTTGTCAACTACTCACGTAGACACCTCACCTTAGGCGACCGAGGCGCTCGGCTTTGATAACTATGGCATTGATAGAGGGAGTAATGATGCTATACATTAATTTTTTTTATAAAAATATTAAAGAAGCAATCAATTTTTTTTAATAATTACATTTAAAATGGGAAAATATATTTCTCAAAAAGGAGGGGGGGATATAGGCATATAGCCCTATTAAAGTACTCAAATATCTTTTAAGATTTGTTACTATTAAGGCATTTATGATCGAATTTCAAACTTTTTTATATCTTTTAAAAAATATTTGATATATTGATAAGGCATAGCTCGTTACACTATTAAAGTAATGCGTAATAAGTATAATTTTTAAACTGTTTAGGAAAAAATGTTTATAGCAATAGACTGACACATTATGTTAACATACATGCAAGTAATTTTACATCTTAAGGGCAATCTGGTCAATTTATTCTAAGTTAGTTATTTTCAGCTTATTCAACAAACAGTCGTGGTTAACTTTTTTTTTTTTGATAAGTAAGGTATAAGTAACATTAACATGCCTCAAATGAGGTGACACGTCCTTGTACACAGGAACGAAGCTATATGAAACAAAAGATTAGCCCAATGCTATCTACAAAAAGGATCCTCTGAATTAGGATCAGCATTTAAGCACCAGAATCGCAAAGACAAAGACAATAAAAAGTTCTTTTTAATTCCTTCGATACAGATTCGACATTCTCAAAAGCCCTCCTGTTCCTCTCTTTCCAGATGGTCCACCAAATTGATGTAGGACGGCGTAATCCCGTAAGACATTCCTCCTTCGCCTTTTAAATAACGACCATCCTCGAAGCAACTCAATAACAGTCCTTAAATGAGGTGACACAGCCTCATTTGACAAGTAAGGTATAAGTACTATTAACAGGCCTCAAATGAGGTGACACGTGCTCGTACACAGGGAGTATACAGGAACAAAGCTATATTAAACAAAAGATTAGCCCAATGCTATCTACAAAAAAGATCCTTTGAATTAGGATCAACAGTTAAGCACCAGAATCGCAAAGACAACAGAACGTTCTTTTTAATTCCTTCGATATCAGATTCAACATTTTCAAAAGCCCTCCCGTTCCTCTCTTTTCAGATGGTACACCAAATTGCTGTAGGAGCGTAATCCCAGAAGACATTCCTCCTTCGCCTTTTAAATAGCGGCCATCCTCGAAGCAACTCAATAACAGTCCTGGCATAGCCCAAGAAACACCAACCGAGAGGAAATGCAAAATCCATAACTCCCTCACAATCGGGCAGTGCAATAGCAGGTGGTTCACATCCTCCTCCTCATTCTTGCACATGAAGCATCGATTGACGTAAATCATGCCACGAGATTTCAAATTCTCCCCCGTCAAAATGGCACCCCTAGCTGCCTCCCAAACAAAAAAAGCCACCCTGCTGGGAATCTTAGCTTTCCATATTTCCTTCCACGGGAACGAAGCTCTGCCCCTCTCAATCAGCTTTGAATAGAAAGATTTAACAGAGAGCAATCTGTTTTTAGAGCCCTCCCATATGACGTTATCTTCTCTCGAGCCTTGCCTCTTACAACCGTGAAGAAAATTCATGAACTGCACAGTATCCTCGATCTCCCAATCGTGCAGATTCCTGCGAAAGACAGAGCTCCAAAGATCTGTCCCCCTTGATTTACTATCAGCGAACTCACCAGTTCCTCCATATTAACTGTGATATTATATAGCCTGGGAAACAAATGTTGCATAGTAGTAACCCCACACCAAAAATCCTTCCAAAATCTGACTTGATTTCCAAGGCCTATCTCGAACTTAATGAAACTGCTGAAAGCAGTCCAAACCCCCATAATTCTCCTATGATCTCAATAAGTGTTCTGATTACTACTATCACTGTGCATTTGATTGCAGATGCCTCAAAATCAGGCATTGCTCAAGAGACGTTACAGAATGCCGTCCGCAAAGGAAGCAAAGTTATGACGGAGCAAGAGGCAAGGCAAATTCTTGGTGTAAGCGACCAATCTAGTTGGGAGGAGATATTGCAGGCTAGTGTTCTTATCACTCTTTCCAATTTCATTTCTTTGCATTTACTGTACATATTGAAAAAGATTGTAACATCATCTTTACCTTTACTTCGACAGAAATACGATAACTTGTTTGAGAGGAATTCCAAAAATGGGAGCTTTTACCTCCAGTCAAAAGTTCACCGGGCAAAGGAATGTTTGGAGTCCGTCTATAACGGAAAAGATAAGGAGGGTCCTGTGGGTTAAGTACCGTGGAGGTGTCGTCCTCAACTAATCTTGAATAGATTCATCTCCACCCTGAAATGTTGTATAGTTTAGTGATGAATTTGGTATAAGAGCTTCTTCTTCTTCTCCTTCTCCTTCTTTCTCTTCTTTTTTTTCTTTTTCTGGGGCCATTTTTCATTTGCTTCTTCCAGATATGGTTTGGGTATTATATGCTGGAATCAAGTAAAAGTAATTAAGATTCCTATTTGGAGTTCAGTTGCAAGCTAATGGATCAACATACATTGCTTTGTGATTGTGATAATGATGTACAATTATGGTAAGGCGCAATGCTAAATTAGATTGAAAAGAAAAAAAAAGCTGATTATGTACTGCTTGTTGTACTTTTTTGGTTTATGTAGTATACAACTCTCTCTCTCTCTCTCTCTCTCTGTGCCAGGGACTGCGGTAAAAGGTGGCGCAGAGATCGGACTCAAACGTTAGTTGCAGGCAGGGCTTTGATTGGCCCTCGATCTTGCTTCCCTATTAAAAGGTGGGACAGAGACTGGACTCAAAAGTTAGTTGCGGGCAGGGCTTTGATTGGCTGTTGATCTTGCTCGCTTATTAAAAGGTGGGACAGAGATCAGACTCATAAATTTAGTCGCGGGCAGGGCTTTGATTGGCCTTGATTGACTTTTGGAATAAGAGTACACTAGTGGATTTTCTGCTTGTTTTGATCTTAAAAGGAAGTTGTTTACCTTTTGTGCCACTTGCCTACTGCTTTTGTTAAGCTTCAGTTCAACTTGATTCAAATGCCATACTAGCTAATCCTTGACAAGGTTGCAGTGGAGGTTCAAAAGGAAGCTGCTAACAAAGGGATCTAGGGAAATCTCAGCCTTGACTCAAGCTGGCTGGCACAGAAGGTAACACAATCCCTCTAGCCTTTCAGGTTACTTTCCTTCTTGGGAATGGAAAGCTTGAAGGAGCTATATCTTGCTTCCTAAACAGATTAGTATGCTCCTTAATTGACCACCCTAAGCTCAATGGTGCACTCGGCCCTACCTCGAAATTTGTGCAATCTGCAGACCTCAGTTGTGGTAGTCTTGAACTTATCAACATTTGACATGGCCATAATATGTTTCAGGTCCCTAGGGGGAAACAGAGGAAGTAGTGTAGATGCCCTTGCAAATAGCCGGGGATATAAATTGCAGGCCGCTCCACTTTTCAAGGTTTATAACTGCTCAAGTCCCTTTCTTTTTTATAAACCGCTAAATCATTATATTCTTCCTTAAATGCCCCTGCCAAAAGTCATTGTTACTCGAGCCTTACAAAAAGTCGCCGTTGTTCTAGCCTAGTGGCACTATCAAAATACTTTGTACTCATTTCTTTTTACTCAGAGACGTTGATTCCATCTTTCTTTCGACCAACCACACGAACAGATCGATTTTATGGATTCAGTCTCTCATTTGTTTTCCTCTTCCAAATCACATAAGAGAAGAAACTCGCTAGATCAGAGGTTGACCATGTTATAAGGATCTCGTGATTGGGACCCGCTACGTCACATCAATAATTCCATTCCTTTTGATCTCCTTCAAAGCACATCAACCTATATCAAATGCAAGAAGTCTGGATGCAAATGAGGAATTTTTACCATTAATTTTTCTTCTTCATAGTGACCGAATCTACTCCTCTGTTAATGGGCTCAAAAGGCAGAATTCAAGGAAGACAAGTTACCAAATCTACTCTCTGCCTCTTCGATCAGACCCTCTCTTTGTCTCTCTTCTCTATCTCCATCTCTCTAACTTCGATTTTCATTCGTGATGCATTAATTTGAAATCTCAATGCATCGATTTGGAATTGCGATGCATCAAGTTGTAATCGATTCCAAATCAATGCATAGTAATTCCAAAGTGATGCATCACAATTCCAAATCGATGTATTGGGATTTCAAATCGATGCATCGGGATTAAAGTGGTTAGATACAAATGGGGGGATTTGCTACGGAATTGGCTTCGTGGTAGCATTGTTGAAAAAGAAAGCACATGTCTGTGTTGAAAATATGAGAGAAAATATAGCCAGAATGAAATGTCAACAATTCCATGGAGGTCGATGTCCCTTAGTAAGGCAATCACAAATGCCCTTAGAATACATCTCCATTTCCAGATTTGACGCATTCCCTAATCAAGAACGAGGGAGATATAGAAGGGCAATTGCAAGAATAAGCCCTTTTGATGAAGGGAATATATATATATATATATATATATATATATATATATAGAGAGAGAGAGAGAGAGAGAGTGGGCAATGATCCCACAGTATTAACTAATTATGTGTTCATGATTAAATTTGTACATCGTGATGCAAAATTTTGTGCATCACAATACATGAACAGAAGCTTTGTGTACGCTCCTTTGGTTCATTAAAGGTATTCTCATCCTTTCACCCAAAAAGTGTCATTTATCGGTTGAATTTTTTTGTGTACTGTATAGATTGAAAAAGTTAGAAAATGGATTGACCTGATTATTTGCCAATAGCCAGAGGGCTGGTTTTTCTAAAACCTCCAAATCGGTCAAGTAGATCATCTCGATAGGAAATGGCATAGGTCCATCTAGCACAAACCCTACTACAAGAAAAGTGAGATATGCGACCCCTTTATAGGCGTTATTTTCAAAAGGCCTCATAAAGTCATCTAATGGAGTTTTCGTAAGTGTCCCATCACAAAATAGGCATGTTAATTTTGAAAGGCTCATAAAGTTATCGATTAGGGCTTTTGTAAGTGTAATTTAACTAATTATTATATAACTATCATACCGAGACACTTAACAATCAACCTATTAGTAAAAAGGGTGAAAAGCGGGTCGGTCCCCTTTCAACAATTTTCAATCGCTTTATTCCTTAATAATTGTTTTAACCGAAAAATGATATTTTTATGGTGAAAGGATGGCTACCCTTAATGAATCGATCGCGATGCATGATTTGCGCATCGCGATGCATGATTCCAAATTGTGTAATTATCATTTCCTCATAATGATGCATCGCGATTCCAAATCGATGCATTGAGATTCAAAATGGAATTGTGATGAATGATTTCAAATTGTGTAACTGTCATTTCTATTTCATACCGATACATTGTAATTCTAAATTGATACATCGTGATTCAAAATTGATTCATCGGGATCAAAAAGTGTCCAAGAACCAACACGTTTATATTCTGATATTTTATCGAACAATTTACATGCATAAAAATTTTCATTACTTGAAATATATGTCTTAATAATTCTAATTACAATATAAAATAAACCCAAAAAAGAGAAAGAAGATAACTTTGTTACACACAAAATTCAACCAATACATAATCTTCATTGTCACGCCCCAAACCTGCCCTACCTGGCCCTAGCTCGAGACGTGAGCTAACTCACAAACAAATACATTTAAAAACTATAATAATCGATAATTAAAACATTAGAATGAAAGATGATATTTATATATGTACCGAGTCACAAAGGACTCAAAATGTTACAAAAGATCTCCATAACAACTCAAAAGATGACGACAAGTCTTCATGTACAATTCAAAAGATGCTACAAAAATAACTACGGGAGCTACCCCAAAATAAACCACAACTAGCTCTCCGGCGTCACAGCTACAGTGCTCAACACTTTGCCTAGCTAGGATATGAGGAAAACAAATAGGATGGGGTGAGTCGAAACTTAGTAGGGTGTTAGGTATATTTATATATATTATGCGGCAGGAGGCATGCTATGATAGTTAGTGATGCATACAACAACATAGCTTTCACATATCATAAAAGAGTAATCACATATAACCAAGTTATTTAGTGTAGGAAGTATACAAGATTGAGATACATCTTCAATTAATCGCAATCCCCAAACACCATTTTATATCTCAAAAATGATCACAATCAAATACATGGTCCCAGGAACACCAGTCACGAGGCCGGGTCCCTACAACCACGAACAATCGTGAGGACAAAACTATTACCCAAATTGGGGTAACCTTAACTTCAATCATGGCCATGATTGAGGGGTTTAGGAAAAATCAAACTCCACTGCTAACATGCACTGCTTTCCATCCCGTGACCAGGTTAGAGGTAATGTCTGACGCCTAACGAGTATTTTATGTACACAATTAATCTCTTTTATCTTAATGCTAGAAATACTTCTCATTCACAATTGTTCAACTTATTCTCAATTTCTCATCATCCCAAATCACATCGTTAGGATATAATGGTTTATGAAGTAGAACCATTGTTACCTTCTAATAGTCTATTAACAATGTTCCATGTTGTTCAAGGCCAAATACCCAATTTATTTAATCACATAATCAATTACTCACATCATAATGCCCAACTAAACTTGGAAATTTAAAACAACATATGGGCTTCTCAATAGTCATCAATTTTACCACGATCATGTCAAGCAATTTCTCAAGGAATTCACTCAAAGCTCAATTCCACACATAAACAATATTTCAACTAAGTATAGTATATGGTTAACTTCATCATTAGTCCCTAAACTTTGATCAAACTCATCATCAGTCCTTCAACTTCAAAAGTGATCACCAGTGACCAAACATCATCCTTTTTGTTCGCCACTAATCCCTAGCCTTAACGTTGTTTGTGTATTGTCGTTAAGTGAGTATGTGTCACTCACATACACAAAAACTGAGGGTAAAACAGACTTTTTCATTTCAAATAAAAGGATCAATTTGTTATCATCATCAAAACAAAGAGCCATGGATAGCATCATAATTAGAGATGAAAACAGGCCTACGGGGCGGGTTTGCCCGCGGGCCTGAAAAGCCCGCTGTAAAACGGGGCGAGATAGGAAAGCCCGCAAACATAACGGTCCTAAAAATCCCTAGCCCAAACCGCCCCGCGTAGGGCCACGTGCAAAACAGGCAAGCCCGCGAGCTTTTGGGTTTATTTACCAATATACACCAATTAGGCAAAAATTCATACTCCAGTGTAGTCATATACCAATATACGTCTAGTCCTTTTGAAAAAGTTTGTGATATTTTTGATTCTCCTAGCATTTCATCTTCTCCCTAACACTCAACATCTTGACAAGAATTGGTATAGGAAAACAAATATTGTTAGTATGGGAAGCACTAAAGTAGCCAACTACCAAAGAATACATATAAAGAATACATAAAATCTACACCAAATAAATACAATTAATTAAAAATAAGCAAAAACTTGTGTAAGACTGTCTTACAGATATTTTTTGTAAGATGGATTATCTTTATCCAACACATAGTGTATTGGTGGGTTAAGCAATAAGAGAGTAAGACTATGTCTTACAAATTAAAATTCGTAAAACTGTCTTATTAGAGACTTACTCTTAAAAATAAAGACAGAAACATAGTATGATAATAATGAAAAAGTAAGGTTGCCCAATTTTAAGGGAAGTGTAAATAAAGATCTTACCAATTACCATAATCACCATCCATTAATCCGTTGACCAATTATACAACCAGCCTTCATAACCTCATCAGCAACCTCCAAATCAATGGCTTCCAAAGCCGCCAAAGCATTACTCTGTATCTGAATTGGACCCCTGTATTGTCCCTCCCCTCTAATTGCACTAAAATCTCTCTCAAACCCCTTCTTTTTCATGGCTAACGCGAAAACCAGTCCACCAATCCCACCTCCGACCACCAGTAACTTCACCTTCTTCTTCGATTCTGATCAATTCCCACGGCGCTCCGACTGACCGTCACGTGCGTCTGTTTCTTGATTTTAGAGAACCCACTTTCTTTGCTCTTAAGATGGTGGAATTTGTAGTGAACAGAGTTCAAGAACTCAATTGATGAGTCTTTAGGGAAGTGGGTTCTCGGCAGAAGTGTTGTTGATTGGTTAATTGAGCTGTAGAAGACATGTGAAGCCATTCTAATCAATGACCAAATTTAACATTATAAGAAGTGTGTGTGGTTTGGGAATCCGGGTCATCGGACGATTGTCCGCAATGATTTTAAGGTTTTTGATATCTGCATTTTGAGATGTTGGGGGAATAGAGTGAATTTTAATGGAGGTTGAACTGAGAAGATGAATTGGGTATTATATGTTTCACATGGCCTCCTTATTTTTATGATGTTATGCATGCCCCCTGTTTTGATGTTGATAACATCTGACCCCTTATTTAAAATGAAAAAAAATATGTTTTGTCATCAATTTTTATGCATGTGTGTGACACATGCTCACTTAACAGCAATACATAAAAAACGTTAGGGTTAAGGACTAGCGGTGAACAAAAGGGCAATGTTTGGTTAGTGGTGATTACTTTTGAAGTTGGGGGACTGATGATGAATTAGATCAAAGTTTAAGGACTAATGGTGAAGTTAAACCTATAATATAAGGGCTTGTTTGGTAGTTGTGGGTTTTCGGGAAATGTGCTCCCGCGCCCCACACGCCCTTGGATAGGGGTGCGCGTACGTACGGATGCGGTGATATCCACTGCTCTCGTTCCATCCTCCCTTTTTTAGGGGAAGACGAAATCAAAAGTGCGAGAGGAGTGTTGTCAGAGTAGCGCGTTTGAATGCGTCTCGGTTGCCCTTAGTGGATTTTTGATCCAATATATGAGCTTTGAGTTTTCTATGTCAAATTATCCATTTTTAAGGGGATACCATGATATAGGAATGCATCACCCTTCCATTCCCATTTTCCCTTTTTTAGGGGAAAGCGGGAAAGTGCAAGGAAGGAATGTTGCGGTGCCCCTACTATGGATTTTATGAAAATAGCCTTATGACATATTTCGGATCACTATGGGTGCTTTGGGTTTTATACATCAAGTTATCCCTTTTTTAGGGGATACCAAGATATAGGAATACATCACCTTTCCATTTCCATTCTCCATTTTTTAGGGGAAAACGGAAAAGTGCAAGGAAAGATGTTGCGAGGCCCCATTGGATCCAAAATGTTTTAGACTCGTCATCTTTATTTTGAGGAATAAATAAAACAAAACCAAAAAGAAAACCAGAGATAATAAAAAATGGGTCCGGAGGCTAAGTTACGAGTTGGGAAGGTGCTAGGCACCCAACTCGCCCTTTCGGTCTCAAAACAGTTTTTGGCTAAAATATGCTTTTTGTTATATTTATTTAACAAATAAATAAAGTATTAACTGTCTACAAATACATCCATCTGTCTACATTATTTACAGACTTGCAACTGTCTTTTTACAAATAATTACAGATATACTTGAAAATATTTGACCATAATAACGGCTCTTTTTAGTGCTATTTTCTAACTAAATTCGGGCAGCACAACTGCTTATATATCTACATTGGGCCGGATTGAAAATAACACTTTTAAAAGATAATACATTTAAAACTTACCTACTAGTGGCCTGAGGTGTGCTCGCTCTGCCCTTCAGGGAAATGGAGTCTTTTTTTGTTGTTGTTGTGTGTTGTGTGGATTCTGCAGAGTGACGCTCGAAAGTTACTTTGGCCTCGGATTTGGGCGAGTAACTGCTTGTGAAAGTTACTTTTGGCCTCGGACTTGGAGTAACTGCTTGTGTTTGTTGATTTTGTTGTTGTTGTTGCGGGGATTCGGGCAGCGTGACTGCTTGTATTTGTTGATTTTGATGTCTGAAATTGGGCAGTGTAACGACAGGGTGTGTGTATTTGTTTATGTGTGTGCGTGTTTATATATGTGTATAGTGTGTGTGTGTGTGCGTGTTATGTGTGTGTGAGAGGGGGTTGCCGGGTTTGAGGAAGTATATGTGTGTGAGTGTGTGGGTTTGATTGAGTGAGAGGGAGACGTGTGGAGGGAGTATATGTATGTGAGTGTGTGTGGGTGAGGGAGTAAGAGCTTCCACAATGGAAGCTTTTATCAACCTTCTAAAGATTACTTTAATGCCTTTTATTAACCCTTGATGCCACAGTGAACCATTTTAATCTCACTCTATCCCTAAATTCTGCTAAGGGTCACCGGAAATGTTGAGGGAGGTATAGCAGAATAGTTACTCAAATTGTGTGAAAAATATGAATAAAAAAATTGAAAAATATTGTGATAGTTAGGTTTGTTAGTTGAGATGTGAGAGGTTTGAATTTTTTAGAGGATTGTATAAAAGGTGATTATTGGAGTGAATTATTTTTTAGAGTGTTAAAAAAATATAAAAGAAACAGAAAACAAGGTGGGTAGTGATCACGCCACAATGATTGGGTGACTAAGCTGGCAGTCCACGTAATGAACCGGAGATGACGTGTCCGGCTCTTGGTGATCACGTCAGTGTATGTGGGTACCGGAAGTACCAAGTTTGTTAGGATATCTGGGCTTGGTGATTGCTCTTGGTTGGTGAGTACCTGAAAGGAAGACTACCGATTAGGGTCTTTGGGGTTTCACTACTGACCCTGGTGTGAGTCGAATGGGATAATATGTGTGTGCCGGAGCTAGGCGTTCCCTTAAGCTGCCGGTGAGTGTTTTGAGAATGATCTCTTTAGGTATCTTTTCTCTCACCAGCAATATAGTAAGTTTGAGATGTCAAGTAAATCTTACCTTTCTTGAAGGGAAAGGTTTCCTTTTATAGTAGCTTAGATTTGGGATCATGATTGATATGAGGGTCCCTGATGGTAGGACTTGTCCCCTGGTCGGCTTGCTGGCGGTCTCTGAGTGGTTAGTAGGTTGCGTGTGATGTGCCAATTGTAGGCGGTCTAATGAGCCAATAAGGTAAGGCGGCTTGCATGGCTCGCACAGCTCTCGTGGGGAAGGCACCTGGATGCTATGTACAGGCTACGGGCTAAACCTGTCTTATCCCAGATGAGTTGTCGGTCGAGCATAGGTGATCCTCGCTCGTGTGGTCGGGTGTTGATTCATGATCGCCTATTATGCTCGGCAGGTCGGTGGTCGCCGGTACTTCATCGGCTGGTTAATGGTTGTCGATGATGATTGACTGGGGAATGGTCTTCGGCCTTTGGTGGGACCGGCCCAAGCCTAGCTGGAAGCCATGTGGTCGTTCCACGTAAAGGGACCCAAGTCGGGTCCCATCAGGTAGAGTGTGGTATTGGGTGTTATTATTGTGGTTGCTCTAAGGGAGAGCGATCGCTGTGAGTGTGGGATTGTGAGGGAGAGTTTGTGAGAATTGGGAATTTGAGAGAGTGAGGGACGGCTAGAGAGTGAGGGAGTCATTGTTTTGTGGGAATTGGGGGAGTATATATAGGAGGGAGAGTTGCTTAGGGAATAAGGAAGGGTGGGGGAAACCGGCTGCTCGCTTCCCCTTTTTTTTATTTTCTTTTTGTTTTTGTTTTTTGTTTTTGTTTTCTTTTGCTTTTTGTTTTCTTTTTTGTTTCTTTTGTCTTTTCTTTTTCGTTTCTTTTGTTTTTGTTTTTGTTTTTCGTTTCTTTTGTTTTTGTTTTTCTTTTGTTTTTTTTTTCTTTTCTTTTGTTTTTTCTTTTTGTTTTCTTTTTGTTTTTTGCTTTCTTTTCTATTTTTTTTTCTTTTTTTGTTTGTTTTATTCATTTTCTTGATTTTTTTTTATACATTTGTTCCTGAAACATACAAAAGATAATTAGTAGTCCATTTTGTAATATTTATTAGACAATATAAAATAGAGGTACGAATTCAGAGTGTCTACAGTAGTCGGACAATGATAAGTACTATTATTAATCATAGTACTATTAGTGCCCTCGCTATTAATCCTCACTTGTATATCGGTGGTAGTTTTGAGATTACAAATGTTAATCCTAATTTTTTTAGTGAGGGCGCTAATAATACCACCCTCCCCTTTGGTATTAATAGTGAGGGGATAATGACTTTATCCGGATTACTCGTGCTATTAATCCCGACCACCTATTGCGTACCAAACATTAGACGATTCGGCTTATTAATCCTATCTAACCTTAATCCTGACTACCAAACGACACCTAATTGCTCAATTAGTGCTTCAAACAAGAAGAAATTCATGGATGACAAGCATACATAAATAAGAATCCCCCTATCTCGAGAACTCAAGAAGTGGATAGAGATAAAGTTGAATCGGTTCAAATGACAACTCTTGGTGAACAACTTTAATGAAGGTTACAAGCACAAATGATTGAGGTTGGAGCTTCAAATTCTAGCTCAAAACACTATGGAAACCCTTCCCCCACAATATTATCTCCAATGAGTGTAGTTGTGTGTGTTTTGTGTCTGAAATCAATAGATTCAATAAAAGTTAAGTTGGTTTTTGAAAAGAAGATTGTTGAATTACTAAAAAGGACATTACTAAAATAGGGCAAACGTGGTCGCCTTCCCTCACACGTGCCACCGTCTCATGAATAGATTGATGGGTTAAAAAATTACGTGACGGACGCGATCGCCTTCTCCCTTCAACACGATTGCCTTCAAAGCAACCAAATTTTGATACCTATTGGTTATTATTTATGTGTATCAAATAATTATCTCCAACCATAGGTATCAAAATTTGATATAATAATAATTTTGAAAAAATTATATCCAACTCATATCATAATATAAAAACAAAATTAAAATATTATCATACAATAATTACCAATACATACTATGACATAAATATATAGTTAAAATGAATTGTATTAAAATTAAGTGTGATACTAGGGGAGGTATCAAATTTGACATCTTTTACTTTAACAATTGGAGAGCCTAATATTGTTATATAGTGAAAGGATGAAACCGTGGAGATCATCCTCGGCATAATTACGGGCACCACTATGGAAACCATTAGCAGATTCAGCAAGGCAGCCGAGCCAATGCGAGCTCGCCGAAGACAAGGAGCAAATAAAACTCGTGGCTATTAATACCCTCGGCCTCGGCAACAAGATTGGCTTTCAATGCCCTCGGCCTCAGCAACAAGAGTCTACTGCCCTCAGATCACTCGGCCTCGGCAAAAGGTCAATAATCATCAGGCCTGACAAAGAAGCTTCCCAAGATCCGGTAAAGCTGCTGCACGCAACCACCAACTCTCTGACAGCGGTCAGCCCATTTATTTCTGATAAAGCCTCTAGTGCATCTAATACCCGCCGCAACCTGTTCCCCAATGAGAAGTTGCCACGCCACCAGGAAAAACAGGTATAAATAGGGGACATTCATTATTGTAAAGAGACAAGTCAATTTTATGATATCTAGACTCTCTTATCAAAACCCTTTATTGGACCATTTATTATTATGACATACTTATTACACATTCCCACCGGATACCTTACTCTCACGCCGGAAGGTTCTAGTCGGGCTGCCCCGACTCCTTAACGACATTTATTATTTATCTTGTGCAGGTAACCTGGAGACGGGACGAGGACGAGCGTGCAAAGACCGTGCCACTCCTGTTTCATACGTGGACAACAAGACAAGATCACCACCAAAATTGCGTGATCATATAGGTATCAAAATTTGATTTTGACCTCTACTATTGGACTTCCCCTAACTCTTTTATCTTAGAGAGTTGTCCAAGAATGCTCCCACTTAATTGATTGAAGCTGATATCTAACTCTTTAAGCCTTGACAAAGCAATATATATAAATTAGTAGCATTCTTGAATATGTATTATTTAAATTACCAAAGCAATATATATATATATATATATATATATATATATATATATATATATATATATATACTGTAAATTTTGGAAATGAAACCTATTTTGATTTTTTATCCATTAGGGCTATTACTGAATAAACTTCATCTTCTTCTCTCACCCATATTCTAACAACTAAATATGCCGTAAATTTTGAACTTATTACCATGCTAAATTGAATTTTCGAATCCATTTCTTGTTATTAAACTATTTTAAAAATTCTATCTTGATTTTTCATTTACAGGTAGGTTATCTCAGCTCTTCGTTCATGGATGAAAATATCTTTGTCTAAATTATTTGTACACTTATAACAATTTGTCCATAACATTAGTACATTAGCAACATTTGGAATATGGAAAGTACAAGGTTAAATTGGTTTCCCCCAAATTATATATTTACACACAAAAGTAGTTTTTCTAAGATCTAACCAATCACATACTTATCAACCGAATATAAATTTTGGAAAAAAGTATTTTAAAACCCTAGCAACTCACTAAGATAATACTCCCTCCGTTTTCAAATAATTGTCATCTTTGACCTGTTACACCGTTTAAGAAAAAGTAATTGACTGTATTATAAATATTGGTGTAATGTATGGTTTCCTTTAATACCCTTGAACATATGGTCATAATTAAAGTAGGTATAAATATTAAAATAGTTTAAGAAAGGCCAAGTTAAATAAAATGAAAATCCAATTAGGAAAAATTATCCAAATAATCATCGTACTATTTGTAGGTAACCGATTTAACCAACTACGTTACAATATCCCAAATGTGACCACTGTACTCAGTAATTGAGTGCGATGTGGTTCTTGTTGTTAACGTCTCATCCAATATTGTAAGTTGTAACAAATGTGTTAACGTGGACTAGCTGAGTGATTTTATCAGGGGTGATTTTGTACATCTTTGTTTAAAATATAAAGACCAAATTTTGAAATGAATAAGAAAGAAAGAATTGGGGAAATAAAATTTACTAAAAAGACAAAAATACCCACACAAAGTTCCTCTGTTAGTTGAAATTAGCAGCCCAGTTAAAAAATTGGATGGATCACTAATGACAAGGACACCATCCAACTCAATTACTGAATACATTGATCACATTTGAGATATTGCAATGTAGTTGGTCAAACCGGTTATTTGAATAATTTTCCCATCAAATTAATGGTAGAATAGTAAAGATAACTTCCAAAAAAAGGAAGATTAAAAAGTGGACACTTACTTTAATAAAACATTCTAAAAAGGAAAGTTGGACTCTTTTAAGATCGGAGTCCAAAATTGAATTTTCAAATGTTTGGTAGCCAATATACCAATAGTACATGTCATTCGAATAAAACCATTATCCCCTACTAAAGAAACACGAGACTAATATTTTTAGTTTCAAAACTATCCTCAATATATAGTACTGAGATTAATAACAAGAGCACTAAACCACTAATGATCGTGATTAATAATATTGTTTATCACTGCCCACCTATCAAACAAACCGTTGGTGTAAATTAATAGAGACAGAAACACATATAACTAGAGTTTTAAAGAGTTAAAACTTGTCAAATGAGACTATTTCTAAAGATTGTTGTTAGGGCAAGCATTAATCATCTTCATGCAATCACTTGGGTCAACAAGAAGTCAATTATGCTGGCTTTGCAAACAAGAGGGTTCCCTGGGTACAAAACAGGAGATAATAGAAAGCTTGTACAGCAGTAAGCAGCCCTAAAATAACTGCTACATCACCACTATTGATAACGCATCATGTCACAGTAAGACTATAAAGAAATTACTGATGTAACAAGGGGAAAAATAATTAGAATGAATTACCAAGTTCATTATTCTCAAGTGGACATAACATCTTTTGGTAACTCCAAGTCACAAAAAATATATATATGTATAAGAAGGTAAATTCAAAAGGAGGCAACCGGAGAATGGTTATCCTCAATGGTATACAATTTCACAACAGCCAGACGACTAGCGGGGTAACCTAAACGACTCTCATGTGATCCCCGAAAAGAAGAGGAAAAAATAAGAAAAGAGAGAATGTGACTGAGAAACCCTTAAAGAATGAACATACATGATACAAGCCTATATCCGGAGACGTCCAAGCGACAAAAAAGGGAAAAAAAATAATGCATTGCACTGATGGCAGGACTTGAAGTTGCACGTGTTCTCATTACTCTTCTCCACACTCTCAGTTATGAGAGGTGAGACTCAAATTTCATCGGTAGCCACTTCCATAAGGCTGTTGGCCATAAGCACCTGCACCCATCATCGGATTATAACTTCCAGGAATGTTGGATCCAGGAGGAAATCCTGCTGGGGGCCGCATCTGCGCTCCTTGCCCCATATTCATCCCCAAACCTGGATTCATAGGCATATTCATCCCCATACCCATGCCCATCCCCATCCCCATCCCCATGGGTTGATTTACTCCATACCCTCCAATGCCTGATCCTGGGCCTGGACCACCGCCTAACCCCATGCCCATGCCAGAACCCATCATGGGGTTGGGTGGAGGAGTCCTTATAGCACCCGCACCCGCACGGCCAATCCCAGAACCAGAACCCATGGCTTTACCCATGGTAACATTCGAAGTCACGGGTACTGCACTAGGTTTTTCCATCCTCTTCTCCTTCCGGTTGATGGCTTCAAAGTCAATCCCAATATCAGACAATGGATTTGTTTTAGCTGCATGTAGGAAGAGTAGCATGTGTAAAATATATTGCTAAAAAATGCTCCAAGTAATTAAAGAAACCACTAATAAACATGATAGAAGAGGTGTTAGAACTCACATCCAGAGATATTCAAATTAACAAGCCCCCGGTTTAGTGTATCAGCCCAGACCGTGGATTTGGTCTCAAACTTGTCTTTCGCTGGTTGAGGAACTATAGCTAGAGCACCTGTTGAAGCACTAAGAGCTGATTGTGAGGCCAGGGGGACACTTGATTGCACTTGGGAAGTTTGCATTGGTGAGGCCAATGGGGCTGCAGAGCCCAATTGTTGATAAAAATTTGCAGTGTTATGCTGTGCAGGTTGCGGTGTAGTATTATGGGACATGGGATGAGCAGCTGAACCTGTGGACCCCAGCTGGGGCTGGTAACTCCCATAATAATTACCACTTTGCTGGGAAGGCAGACCACTGGAAGCAGGAAAGCCTGCCTGTGGGACCGGGCCCATCTGAGACTGATACCCAGAAAAAGTTGTAGGATGACCATTCTGGGAAGGAAAACCTGGCTGTTGCGTATTTTGGCCAGGTTGAGATGGAAATCCTGCCATGGATGGAGGTTGACCTGGTTGAACTGGAAAACTCGAATGAAATGAGGGTTGACCAGATTGAGCTGGGAAACCTGTTTGAGATGCAGTGGGTCCAGTCAGCGCTAAGAAACCAGACTGGGATGAAGGTTGCTCAGTTTGCGGTGTAAAGCCAGCCTGTGTTGCAGGTTGGCTGGTTTGGGCTTGAAAATCTGCCTGAGGATATATGGGAGGTGAAGGTCCAGAAGGTGGCAGGATATCTGCCAAAATATCGAAGTTTTGGTTCGGAGTTGAGTGCTCCTGCTGAGAATATTGTGGGCTTGTTGCAGAAAATGCATCTCCAAAGCCAAAGTTATTCGCAGCCTCCAAATTCTGGGCAACCAGCTGTGGTTCTTCAGCACTTTGATTTGTGAAAGGAGATGTGGAAGCAGTAATCTGAGGTTGAGCTGGGACACTGTCGGTCGTAGGGATAGCTCTAAATGGCCCATCACCAAATGGATCTTCGAATGGCTGCAATACGAATGAACTTCAATTTCGCATATATAATCTCCTTCAAATAAAAAAGTAAACTACAAAGGGGTAACAAAGAGGTGAGGGCTAGAGGGGGTGTAAGAATTTCATTTCAAACAAGGACGCAAATACTAATCAAGTACAGCGCAGAACCAAACTGCTGAGCTTTAAGCATAACAGAACAATTTTGCTTGCATACATAATCCAGGCCATCTGACCATATTTTGTTGGAGTTTGTAAACCCACCTGATTAGGAATACTGGATGCTGATGTTGCCACAAATGTCTGCCCAGAGGTGGAGTTTGTTGAGGTGTCAGCTTCAGATGTTGCAGTTGTAGCAGGTACAATAGCTAATGAGTTTGAGAATGAGTCTGATAGAGAACCCAGTAAGTCCATTTCAGCACCATTTGAAGTTGCAGGCGCAGCTGCTCAAACCAAAATCTAAATGAGTATACAATCATATTGAATCACTAAATTATGCAGCCTCCATTCCTAAGAGGAAAAAAAAAAGTCCACTTTGACTGGGCACAGACTAAGAAGAATCATTTGACTCCATTGTTTTCCAAATTTATCCTTAAAGTGGGAAAAATGGTTGTTAGCTTAGTGAGGTGAGAAGTGGGTCCTATCTCCTGAGATGATTGAGATTAGAGGGTGAAATAGTAATTCCGTTATATAGATGGTTTGTTTTAATAAAATGGACATTTTTTGGGAATATCTCACAAAGGAATAACGAGTCTTTCAGGAGGGAGTAATATTAATGCTTTGATTCCCAATCGCTGTCCAAATTTATCGGTGAATAAGCACCAATCTGGTGCTTTTTTATAGGTAAGTGTAACCCCTTGTTGGTATGGGGATTGGAACCAAGGACCTCAAGGTTTTTGCCCTTGCCATCTCTCCCACACCTTGGGGTCGGAACCAATTTGGTGCTTTTCGAAGACATGGTATGAAAGTGTTTAGTATGCTTGTTCATTCACAAGACAAGAGCCCACAATAAGTACCCCTCCAAATATGGCATCTTGGCAACAGCCTATCTGTGGGAAAAATGTAGCCTAAGACGGGGCATTTATTTAATACTCCTTCTATTCCGGACAAAGAGTCCACCATACTATTTTCGAATATTTCACTCTAAGAGTCCACTTTCAAAAAATTATGTTTATCATCACTATAACATTTCAACTTTACCCTCACATTTGCTATTAACATATTAATTATGTTTAAAGTGATTTGGAACGGTACTAAGGATAGGAAATTCTCGGTCAAGTCGTTTTATGCGAAGCTTGATGAAGATGTGAACAATCTTTTTCCCTCGAAAGTAATCTGGAAAGCAAAAGTGCCAAGTAGAGTTGCTTTTTTTGTTTAGGAAGCGGCCAAGGAAGCTATCTTAACGGGAGATAATTTAAGAGCCCGCGGTAAGATCTATGTCAACAGGTGCTTTTTGTGTAAGCAAGATGAGGAATCACTGCCTGGTAACGAGGGAGATTTGGAGCTGGCTTTACCTCCTAGGTGTATCGTGGGTGATGCCTAGATCAGTAATTGAACTTCTTTGAGGATGGTCTTCAAATAAATGGAGAACTAGGAATTTTTGGTGGGCATATGCTCCTTTGTCAATTTGGTGGATCATTTGGAAGGAGAGGAACCGAAGGATGTTTGAGAACATGGAGTCTGATGTTGCTCGAATTAAGGTGGAGGTGTTTCAGACTCTTCGTTTATGGTGTTCGGTAGTTGACACCGATGAAGAGAACTCTTTTGTAGAAATAGTAAACAGAACTCATAATTAGCTTGTTCATTTATCTTGTATACCCCGTGTACAAGATAAACCTGCTTTGACGCTTTGATTTATAAATTTATTTACTTATCAAAAAAAAATAATTATGTTCAAGCATTTTTGTAATTATAACCAACTTTAATGCTAGTTATATATCTCTTAATAATTAGACTTTACAAACAAGGACTCTTTAGGTGGAACGGGGGGAGTAACATATTACAAAGTGGCCATGGGTTGGAAGGATAAAAGCACGACTAGTGACATAGTGCCCACAAAGTCAGAACTGGGAAGGATCCAATGTTTATAACCATATATGTTCAAAAAAAAAAAAAACTCCCTTCGTCCCAAAATTATTGTTGTGCTTTTTTGTCCATTATAAAATAATTATCTTATTTGAAACTTTCCTTCTTAAAAACTAATCCCACTTAACCTTTAATTTTTCATCATATTTTAATTATGGGCCACATACTCATGAGCTTTAAAAGAAACTACATACCAAATCAATATTAATAATCAAATAAATTTTTTCTTAATCCGTGTGCCAAGTCAAACAACACAAAATTTTGGGACGGAGGGAGTAGTTCTTTCTGTTTTAAATTTGTGGCCTTCAGCTCCTAGTGAAGCAACAGCCCCATTGCATCAAGGTTAGCCCTTAAAACAAATGGCTGACTATTTTCACAACTGCCCAGAAATTAAAAATTTCTGGTGAATGTTCACACATAAAGATACCAACAGAAGAATGCTTGACACAACTTTATGTCATTACACCTGATTCTTAGACTCGCATGGTAAGAGACCAAAGAAGAATATTGAAAACAATCATGTTCAAAAGTTCAGCCTTCATATGCCAATTCGGTGCAGTTGATTTGCAGCTTCATTGTCATTTAGATAGATGGTTAATTAACAAAGTTAATATTAAACAATAACTTCCGTTCAGACTAGGGCTCATGTTCTTCTGCATGCATGTGTTATATTAATGAAGCAGGTGCACTTAAGTTTGTCATCTGCCTTCAAACGTGTGTGTGAACAAAAGTTGCACTTGAAAAAGAGTGCTAAAGAATGACATACAGAAAAATTACTATCTCCATCCCACTAGAAGAATCCCTTCTATAAGTAACAACTTAAGCGTTACAATATCATCATTGAGTGTGATCATTGCAACCTCACTTCTTACTATCATTATTGGAAATTTTATGCTTAAAAAGGGACTTCCTAAATGGGACAAGCAAAAACGTGAAAATGGACTCTTCCAATGGGTGACTATGGGTGACTGTAACTAGTTTCACACTGGCATTGTGCAGTAGAAACCCTTTAGACATATACTGACCCAGACTAATGACTTATCGTCAGAAAGCACAATCTAAAGCTGTAAAAATGACAATTAGTATCAGCATGAAAACATTTCTACCTTGAAATGAACTGCGAGGATCAAATTCATCAAATCCATCAGTGCCCTTCTCTGAGGCAGCTGGTGGAGGTGGAGGTGGAGGTGAAGCTGGAGCAGCAGCAGATGGTGCAGCAGTGCTGGGAACTGTGGTTGCTTGGTGACTAATGCTTGCAGGAGGAGACGATGATTTGGGAGCAAATGCTGCAGAAGTCTCTCCATCCCTTCCAATAAGAGGAAGATTACAACTGATTCTACACAATATATAAGCAGAGTTGTCTAAGAGAACATTGTTGAAAATCAATACCTCTCACTATGAACAGGGCTTCGTCCGTCGCCCACAGCCTCTTCATAACTAGGAGGCGCCCCAAGATTTTGCTCAGAATGTTTTCTGTCAAGCCGTCTGCCAGCAACGCTGAGAAAAGGAAGAAGAAAAGTATGGCAACCATCAATAAACTGACTAGCCATCTTTATTTTACGTACATTGGGGAAGTAAAAAAAAGAGTGCATATTCCAACAAACAGCATTTCCACCACAATTACCTTCCATCCTGCGACTGATCCTCAGCTTTGGCACCACTACCTCTGCAAGGAAAAAGAATGAAGCTAAAACTTAATCATGTTGCTCTACCACAGTTAACATAAGCATTATTAGAATGCAGCATATGGAAAACAAATTACAGAACAAGCACTCCATATGTTTAGACCATTGAAAACCATACGCGTAATCCAAAATCAGTCTTGATACATGTGGATCACACTCTATAATAATCAATTAACTTCTCATTAAAATATGCATGGTTCAAATTAAAGGACATAATGTAATATTTTGGTAAAAATTCATTAGTGTAGCATCACCACAAAAATTGTTTTGAGGGAATGCATACCTGGAGGAATATTGACCATCATCTTCGTAAGCCCGATCCCTGTCTCTATCAGAGCTCCTACTTCTTGAGCTATAGTTGTAGTCATCAACACTTCGACTTCTTCCCCGGTAATCGTCGTCTCTGTAGCCATCTCGGCTAGAGCGTTCATCGTAGTTACTACCATAACGATCGGCATCACGGCCATACGAGTCCCCATACCTTCCATATCTGTCATCACCCGACTCTCTTTCTCTCCCATAACCATTCCTGTCTTCATCTCTGCTTCCATAACGATCATCTTCATATTTGTCAGCATATCCTCCTGTACCTGAATTTGTACCGGGCCTGTACATTCCCCCTCCAGATGTATTGCGAAACCTATTCAGATATTTGCAATTCAGCCATCCACTTAGAAGAGTGCATATAACTCGTGAAAGAAAACTTAGGCCACACATAGTTAGATTAAATGTGGCAGAAGCTGCAGGCTAAGGCCAATTTTCTAAGGGAGTTGGTTAGGAGAAAGGGAAAACAAAACCAGTGGTCAAATACGATCTTGCTAGTGTCAAGTCAAGATCTAGCACCCCAAACTTCTCACATAGAAGACAGAAAGAGATCTAATATTGGCCCCAGCGTTAACTAAAGGCACAAGGTCTTACTGGTCTAGTAGTTCAAACAGGACCCCACTAGATGCCGCAGTTAAAATCAACTTCACATACTTCTGATTGTGAATGTTCATTAGAACTATACCTATCATATTCAGAATAACCGTTATTCCTTGCATTTCACTTTGTTCACTTTGCAGCTTGTATGGCTTTATCATATTTCAAGCATACTTCAAGCACGAAATGCTCTTAAGTGCTTGATTTTTTTTTTGTTTCAAGTGTTGGGCTATATGCCAGTGGTATTTGGGTTGATGACTATTAGATTGTCATTTAGGACTCAGTCACTAAGTTAGCTTCGTAATACAGTTAGAACTTAATGATAAATCAAAGGTTCAGACATGAACAGAGCTCAAATATAAGCTCTGGAAAGTTATGCTTACTAATTAGAGCTAACAAATAAGGATGGAAAAAACTGAACACTGCATCAGCATATAAACACATAGCAAAATGTACCACAGAGAGTGTGTGTAAGGAATTCTCTGGACATCAGTCACAGATGAGTAAGACATATGCATGCGCATTAGATGATAAGAAAGAATTGAACTCTCTCCAACCATAAGATGGTCTTCCTCTACACATGACAATACCATGCCACCAGGAATACGATCTCAAGATAGTAAACAAACAACAGGAAACATGAAGCAACACAATTTCAGGTTAAATAGCTGGAAAATTGACGTGAACAAAAAAGATTCACAGCAAAAGATACAAAATACTTTAATTAAAAGTATTCTTGATGCAAACAATGATATTGGAAATGATCAAATATTGGTCAGACCACCAACACATAGCATGACTATTGTCAGCCCAAATTATAAGTAGCCAACTCACTTGTCCCTGTTAGAAGCTGCCTTCTGTCTAACTTCTTGTATCCTTTCTTTATCATTCACCAGAACCACAAGACTCTGAGACTTCTTCCTTACGTTGCTCCCCTGATCCCTCCCACTGGAATCAATATATTGAAAATCGGACAATGTCTATCACAAAACAAAAAAAATAAAATAAAAACAACAATCGTCAACATAATATTCCAGGTTAGCAAAGAGCATATAATAGAATATTAAGCTTTCACTAATTGTTACAAGGAATAGAAACTTACTGATATTTGGTAAGCATGCTCTCTAATCTCATCAATAGCGCGTTCCGACCCATGAGCTACCAAGTATTCCAATACAGTCAAAGCCTGAAGAAACAAAAATTTAAAGTAAGCAATGTCTAGAATGAAAAGAAAATAGACTTTATTGTAACATAATCCAAAGCATTTATAAATGAAAATAATATATGAAATTAAGTTAAAATTCACATATAATAACAACAAGGCAATCCAGTCATAACCTACAATTTAATTTCAAAAGATGAAATTACATATTAAGTAAAACTTCTAATAAAGTCACAAAACAAGTAGCAACTAGCAACACATCAAACATCCTCACTCAAGACCCGAATCAAACCCCTAATCATCCGCTACATCACGGCCGGGGTTAATAGGCTCATGTTAAAAATTAAAACCCTAAAAAGGTAAAAAGTATGTCATATTTTAAGGGTTTGAATGTACGCTTTGCTCGATTTGTCCTTGCATAGAAGGCAATGTCTAGAATGAAAAGAAAATAGACCTAATACTTTATGAGTGCGGAATCCAGTATAAGCATGAAGCAACACAAAAACATCACTAACTTGATTTGAATCTCATAGTTTGGATGATTTGTCTTGCATAGAAGGCAGGACTAGTAACAGGAACCTTTTCTTAATTTTACAGGCTCAGGGCCCCGGGGAAGGGGTTGGACAAGTGGTGGTTGTTTGTATCCTAACTTTTTCCAGTTTTGACAACACATACCTTGTACACATGCCGCCAATTTTTTCCAGTATCATTGATACGCTTCCAAAGTACTGACATGATCATCTGGTACTCGTGACTGCACGCACATAACCAAGATGAATCTTCTCACCACAAAAAAGAATGACTGTATGTTATGTCAGAAAAAAATATATCGAATAACTGAATCATACTAGTTTCTTGATGCCTGGGCAATATCAGCAAGATGCGATCCATGAGGGCCCCAGGGCTCATTGCTAGTAGCATCCATAACCTAAACAATAGAAGAACAAAAATAAATAAAGGCAGTTCGGGATTAGCAGTTTTGTCATGTTTGGAACTTCTCCTAAGAGTAACAAAGATGAAGGATGAAAATAACATAAGAAATCTGTTATATCATCAGATATTCTTGAGTTGCAGACTTGAGCAACAGTTGGTTCCGCAGAGAATTTACAAATTTGCCAGCTCAATTTTTTTCAACTACACTCAACACCAAATTACGGGAGCATATGAGACACAAAAAATGGCATCGTCCTTTTGTCACTGGAAACCAATATACCTAGTTAAGTCCAAACATCTAAACTGTGAGAAGACTGAAACAAAAGAAATCTGACTGTATAATCTCAGATTATGTTAACTCAAATTTCATTCCTCCAAGGAATGGTTTGAGAAATTCATTTTTATTAGATTCATGAACAATCATATAGATATACCTATGCAACTGTACTCCTTCAAACGATCTTGTTCATTCACCGAAACTAAGAATAAATTAATTGCAGTATAAATATGAAAAGAGAAGATAAACTTTACCTTCTGTTCTATCGAAGGAACTTTAAGAACTTTCTTATTCACCTCTCTCTTACTGCAAAAAAAGGGGGGAAGAGAAAATTATGAGATTGCCATCATTTAGAGAATATAGAACCATCAAAGTTTAAGAAATTTTCCATTAGATAAACAATGAAATAACACACTTTTTTTTTTGATAAGTCATGAAATAACACACATTAAAAAACATTTTTTTCATAAATATGTTTGCAAGTAAACACTTGAAATTGGATACAGTCCAGCAACCAGTCAACTTACAGATCTCGGACAGTTTGATCAAAGGCCTTCTTCATTTTTGCACACTAGGATAAAAAATCCTCTGCAACTGAAGCACAATTCAAAATAATTAAGAGACCATTGGTAGCAGTTGCAACATAAGAATTAGCTAACTCCCTTCACAACTGAAAAGAACTTTTTCTGTTGACCTTCACATAAAAACCACATTCAAAGAGAAAAGTATTTTTAAAACAGAAAATAACTAGGTCAAGTCTAATTCTTTTAAGACCAAGTATAGTCAAACAATAGATGTGGTCAATATCAAAAGTATCCGGTCTCCGTTAAAATTTTATACATACATGCATATACACAAAACCCATCAACAGATTCTCAGTAAGGAATTCCAAGTTGAGACCAGAATTAGCCCAAACCAACCAAGGGAGACAGACTACGATTGAAATAATAAATTACAGAAGGGAAGTTTAGGTGGGGAAACCAGGGAAGGAAAATTGTAAGGCAAACCGAAAAAATCAACTTCATTTTTAGGATTTGGAATGATGAAAATTAGGCATAATAAAGCAAACAACCTAGAAAAAAGAAGTGATCATATAATATTGAATCTCCACATGACTAGCAAATAATAGATCATGTTTCAATATAGAAATCGGACATTGATCCAAATTAAATGCACACACAGACACACACACACACACACATTATGGGCAATCCTTAAAAATTGAGAATATAAGGAACATAATGAACATCAGAAATTCTCAAATACCCAATATCTGATACGGAAATTCTGGAAAAAAAAAACTGAACCTAAAAAATCTAGGACCATAACAAATAGGCTATGAAAAACATTCAATCTTGGGGAATTCCAATGAAGAAATAGAGGGATTTATGAATAATATGAAGCTAATCCAACAATCATCGACGAGAAATAAGGTTTTGAAAATTCGAAAATATGGCCTAAATTACATTAATCCAGAGCTAAATTCGAGAAAAAACACAAAACTAAGATCTTCATAATAGATTATAAGAGATGAATGAGATCTAATACGATACGTGAATCAGGAAAGTCAATACAAGGCAAACGCCTAGATCCAATTGGTGAGAGCACGAAAAATCGAACCTTGATCGGAATTGAAGGCCCCAGCAGATCTGGTGAAACGGTAGCAGGTGTTCCCCGACGCAAGGAGGGAGAGAGAGAGAGAGAGAGAGAGAGAGAGAGAGGAGAAGAAGGAATGCAAAGAAAGAGGAGCTCTCAGAAGTCAGAAATCGTAATAAAACGAGAATGGTGTTTTGTTTTCTGTTAGAATTTGAAATAATAATAATAATAATAAAGCTTTTCCCTTTTTTTTTTTGTTTAACTCTCTTTATTTAATTTAACTTTCTAAATATTGGGGTTGGGGGAGGTAAATTAAATGAGTAATGTCGATCCACGTAAAGGGTACCCGATTTTGTGTAGAAAATGATATAACGATTTCTCTAATTGAGTTGATTTTTTTTATTTACAGTCTAAGAACAGTTTATAAAATGTCAAATAAGATGACAGATAGGACACAATATCATTTTATGCAATAAATAGGTAAATGTAACATTGATCAAATAAATTTGATTGTGCAATGCAAATTGGGAGAAGTTATTCAATAAGATAGTGGAATCATGTAGTTGATTAATACTAGGAACGACAATTAAAATATTATCTATCTTATTTGATCATAAATATTAATTTCAATATATTAACAATTTCGTGTCTTTCATGTTGTGTCGTGTCATGCTGAGCTTATCGTGTCATTTGTCTCTGTAATTGTGTTTTATAATTTTATCGTGCTGGTTCGTACAATCGTGTCGTGTCAAACATTATCATTCCTAATTAATACTTTAAAATTTAAAAAGTATATATACTTTATTTTTATTTTTGCAATATTATTTCTTTTATACTTACCCTTGATTTCTTCTTACTTTAGTTGACGGTTCCATGCTCACATGGGTTTCATTGAGAGATGCACACACACCTAAGATTTATAATAAAGTCGACTGATATGTTTAATCGTGTGTCAAATCAGATATGACATTTCAAAAAAAATAAAAGGGTCGGGGTAAAGTATGTGAAGCAATTGATATAAGAAAATCACAAATCGATAGAGTGCAATTGTTGAAATTTGAAGTGTTAATATCAAAATAGTGCCCCATATTGATTTTTGAGTAGTTAAAATATATAATCAACTTTAAGTAATTTTCTTTAAATACTTTCGGTTATATACATCTCATTCCAAAACACACCACATTATTTCACTACTCCGATCTGTTCCAAAATAAATATCATCTATTTTATTTTGGAGACATTCTAAAATACTCACTACATTACATCCAAAAAGTTCACGTTTAAACAATCTAATTATTAAGAGGATATATTAATATTATTTGAGTTCGTTATAATTATAAAAATATTTAAAACACAAGCAATATGCTTACAACAATAAATAAGAGTAAATATTAGATGTTATAAAAAAATAGTAAGAATAATTTTATAAAGTGGGCTATTAAACTGAAATATTTCAAAATAGTATGATGATTCTGTCTGGGAGGGAATAAGTTTTTTATTTCTATTTTTAGAAAGATTTTTAAACAAATTACTTATTGGTTGTGAGATAATAAAAAAATGTGTGTTTATTAAATTGACACTATTAAATACTTTAAGAATATTAAAATTTTATATTAAGTTTATCATTTTTTAAAATTTATAAGAAATTAATTAATAAATACCACGTGGAACCAAAAGGGGGAGAGGTGAGAGAAAGACTTGGGGAGAAAAAAATTGAAGCAGACAGCGCAGCTTACACGGAGAAATCATAGGGACAGATAATAATTATTTTCTTTTCAAATTGATTTATTAAATTATTAATCAGTTTTGTTTGGTGATTTAGTTGTGCTTCTAAACTTTTTCTTTTTATGGTCCCACCAGGTTACGATCGACAAAAAAAAGGATTCGGATCCTCTATTCCAAAATTGTATTTTATCTTTTATTTTATCGTCGGATACTTGCCACATATCAATCGTAAATGAATAAAATAAATTATTGAGTTGATTGTGTTTCCATAATAATAAGAATCAGTGAAATCTAGCTCAATATTTTCTTTTGTAAAGAATTCTGATTGACACATGATAAGAATATGACAATGAAATATAAGATAAAATATAATTTTAGAATAAAAGATCAAACTTCAAAAAAAAAACTCATTAGAGTTGTTTTTTTAAATCATTAAAAAACTCAACAACAAAGTTACTGAATTACTAAGTCAAATACACCATTTATTTTCTCATTCTTTTCTTATAGTGTATTACTTTAACTTTATCTTTCTCGCTTTTTGATTTCACAAAATTACGAAGAAAAATTATATGAAATACACAACGGATCACCTATCCGAACACTGGAAACGGGCTTGTTCTCGCCACAAAGTATTTAGATTAATTGGTACGAGATTCTTCTATTTTAACCATAGGCCTTGAAATCGAGTTATGAGAATGCAGTTGCGTTAAATCTTTATAAGAAAAGTTTTACCTTTTTCTGATCATACCCAGTTCGATGATTCAAATATTGTAAAGAGAATTTTATCGTTCTTATTGTCTTACCCGAATAAAAGATTAGTCTTAAGATCTTAGGCTTTCGGGCAACCAAAATTATAAATGAAATGGGTATATCTTTCTTTAATCACACCAAATTCTCTTTATTTATTATTTACTATTTTTTCAAAATTAATTTTTTTAGGTCAAACACATTTTTTTATTGTATATATGTCTTCCATTATTCTATTCTAGGGAAGTTGAAAGTTACTAGAAGGTGGCCATAATATAAAAGGAATAAAGTAGCGTGTGTGACCAACAAGAATGAGAGACGCCATTTTTAGACCTCTGTTGGTCTTTAACTTGCAAGGTCAATTGCCTTTTGACTTCTCATCCCATTGGGTTATAAATTCGGTGTAGTTTCATTATTAAAATTAGTTTTATACCCGTGTGTTAAACGCACGTCATATATATATTTTTATTATTATATATAAGTAACATGAAGTGAAAAAATAAAATTAGGTTTAAATCTCAATTTGGTCACCCTACTTTCGGCTAAAAATCATTATGCTCACTCTACTATTTTTTTTCCTCAATTTAATCATTCTAGTTTGACATAAATATCAAGTTCATCACTCCGTCCAATTATTTTGTTGGAAACCTTAAAAAATTTTGAAAATCCAAAAATACCCTTACATACTAATATATTTAATGTAATTTTCAATCTTTCTCTCTCACACCGGATGAAAACTCTCCCTCCTCACAAGCTAAAATAAAAATACAAACCTAGATTTGAAAATATTAAACCCAGATTTCTCACAATCTCCAACACCCAACTGGTTGTCATTTGGCCCGCCCAACATGGCGGAAGGATCTGGTCGTCGGAAGTTCACCGACCACTCTACGCCAACAACTGCAGCTTTTTTGAAAGGCTGGCCACCATCGTCTTATTCTCACTATCTCCGCCCTAACTCTTGATTTCCTACCTGTGCTTTTGTGTGTGTGTGTTTGTGTTTGTGCTCAAGTGTGTGAGAAAGAGAGATAGAGAGAGAGAGAGAGAGAGAGAGAATTAATCGTAAACCACAACATCTTCACCAATTTCCACAACATCCCAACTCCCCACCTCCCACTCTGACTACTACTCGCCGACGAATGAGTACCCACATAATTAATCGTCGGCATCTTCTCCGGATCATCAGCCTTCCGGCAAAACGACAACAACAAAGACATGAGCGAAATCCCATCTCCCAAAGTGTGATGCACGCGCACGACGACACACTTTGTGGGCCAATAATTAGTGGATTTCCCACAAGGGTTTATTAGTGCTGAGCGAAGTGGACACGGTGAGGTCGGCCACATAATCGTTGACCACATCATCATTGTTCTCGTCTGATGCGTCGTCAGAGAGGGGTTCGTTGTGGACGATGATGTGGTTGTCGATGTTGACTTGGGTCTTTCTCCAGTACTCATAGCCATGACGGTCAATGACCAAGAGAGAGCAGAATCTAGGGTGTTTGACCATCATTGAACTGGAGACGGCAGATCGGATGTCGTCGATGTTGAGGGGCTGTGGAAAGTGGTGAAGATGTTGTGGGTGGATGTCTTTTTCTAGGATGGGGAATTGATGAGCTCTCTGTTTTTGCCTGAGATTCTGCTTCTGCGACGGCGTCTTCGTCGGTACTGGGGCGCGAGCCCACTGTGGAGCAGTTTTTAATTTTTATTTGTAAGGTTTAATTTTTTTTTAGTTTGAACCCTCAACTATTAACATTTAGAGTAAAACCTCTCAACTTAATAAGGGCATTTTGGTCTTTTCATTGATTTCCATCCAACATAACTGAGAGAAATGACTTAAGTGATCTTATTGAATGTCAAAGCCAAGTAGAGTGATTAAATTGAGGAAAAAAAAAGTAGAGTGAGCTTAATGACTTTTGGCCGAAAGTAGGATGACCAAATTGAGATTTAAACCATAAAATTAACCATAAAGATTGTGAGTTCGATATGTACATAAACTGGACAAATTATTATAACGCAGCGATTAAGAAAAATTAAAATTATTAATAGAGAATACAATAAATAAATAAAATCTTTTATAAAATTTAGAATATTTTTTAAATACAACATTTGTCATTAAATATGTATGATTACTACTACTATCACTATGATTAAATATGTACAATTACTACTACTATCACTATCACATAACAAAACTCATATAATCTATATTAATCAATGTATAACAAATTAAAATGACGATAAATCAAAGAAAAACAACTCAAATTACATACTTCATACGGTCATCCCTCCCCTGAAATGACCTAAATGTCCCCAACTCAAAAACCCTTTCATTAATAGTGTCACCCAAATGATGTGACACTGATAATATATGTACTTAATTATTACAACTATATCTACAAATATTTAAGTCCAATTCAATAGACAATAAAATAGACATTTAGATTATGATTACTCTCAATTCATTGTACCTCTCACAGAGTATGATATACTCGGCTACTCGGCCATATACATAATCACACCATTCTACAGTCATCGTACATGTTCCCAAAGCAATTAAACTACGATTTACTTGTCCATAGTCATCTTCCAATGTCAATGAACGAAAATGGAATCCGGTAATGATGGTGTTGTCACCTCTCACCAGAACATTGTTGATCTTTAAAACTCCACTCATCCAGTATGTCATAACTGATGCTATTACTATTACCAGTGAAATTACATGGTTATAGACAACAAAAACGGTCACAGAGAAATTATATTCAAGGAGAAACACACATTTATGACTGAGTAAACAATGTTTGTTGAGTATCAAATTAGACATGACAAACTTTAAGGATCTATAGTTGTTCATCAAATTATATTTCACTATATACTTGTTTTTTAGCTCCTATGGATAGAATTTATCTTGACAAAACTCACTAGTAAATTAATATTCAAAGAGGGAGTACATTTATGGTTGAGTAAGCAATGTTTGTTGAGTTTTTAGATTGCTAGTCTTGTTTCCCTTGCATATTAGTAAAAAGAGAAAAAACATTCCTTCTTAAATTGATAGTATTTAATTTCTTAACAACTTCTTATGTTTTTTTTATTTACTTATTAATACTTGTATATGTGATCATATGTAAATAGTATCCTTATTTTGTAAGTAGTTACAGTGATTATCTTGGAATCTTGAGATAAACAAATTACATTTGTCATTATATATATTTTTCTATTTTTGACAAGTGCATTTTGAAGGGATCTTGCTACATTTGGATGTGCTAATCACATTTGTCATTATATATATAAGAAGTTGTTAATGACAAATGTGATTAGCACATTTGTCAAATGTAGCAAGATCCCTTCAAATGTAGCAAGATCCCTTCAAAATGCACTTGTCAAAAATAGAAAGATATATATAATGACAAATGTAATTTGTTTATCTCAAGATTGCAAGATAATCACTGTAACTACTTACAAAATAAAAATATAAGAAGCTGTTAAGAAATTAAATATCATCAATCTAAGAGGGAAGGTCTTTTCTCTTTTTTCCAATATACAAAGGAAACAAGAATAACAATCTAAAAACCCATTATACTATAAGATCTTCATATATTGATATTAATTTACTTGTGAGTTTTGTCAAAATAAATTCTATCCATAGGAGCTAAGTTTATAGTGTAATATTATTTGATGAACAACTATGGATCCTTAAAATCTGTCATGTCTAATTTGATATTCAACAAGCATTACTTACTCAGCCATAAATGTGTTTCCTCCTTGAATATAAATGCTATGTGACCACCTTTATTGCCTATAATCAAGTAATTTCACTGACATAAGTAGTAGTATTAGTTATGGCATGCTGGATAAGTGGACTTTTAAAGATCAACATGGTCCTAGTGAAAAGGTGACAACATCATCATTACCAGATTCCATTTTCGCTCATTGACATTGTAGAAAAGTGAGGATGAATATGAGCTAGTAAATCGTAGTCTAATTGGTTTGGGAATATGTATAATGACTCTAGAAGGGTGTGATTATGTATATGGGGGAGTAGGTGAGTATATTATAATCTGTAAGAGTACAATGAATTGAGAGCAATCATAGTTTAAATGTCTATTTTATTGTTTATTGAATTGAGCTTAAATATTTGTAAATATAGTTGTAATAATTAAATACACATATTATCAATGTCACCTCATTTAGGTGACACTATTAATGAAAACGTTTTTGAGTCTGAGACATTTTGGTCATTTCATGGGGAGGGATGACCGTAGGAAGTATGTAATTTGAGTCGTTTTTCTTTGGTTTATCGTCAATTGAATTTGTTGTGTAATTTTTATTATCTAACAAATACATATTTGTTTAAGGACGCATTCTAAAAAATATATAAATTTTTTATTCATGTAATAAACAATAATTAAATTCACTTATATTTTTATCCTTACATTTTAATAATGTGTTTAATTTTCATAACACACTAACTAAATGATTAAAAAATATATTATCATTGATTAATATAGATTACGTGTATTTTGTTATGTGATAGTGATAGTAGTAGTAATCACACATATTTAATGTCAAATGTTATATTAAAAAAGTATTTTAAAACTTATAAAATATATTATTTATTTATTGTATTTTCTATTAATAATTTTATTTTTTCTTAATCACTACGTTATAATAATTTGTTCAGTTTACTTACAACAAACTCACAATCTTTACGTTATAATTATTTGTTTATTGTATTTATTATCGTAAAAGTTTTTAATCATGATATTAGTTTTACAATTATATATATATATATATATATATATATATATAACAGTTCTCTTTAATTTATTCTTTTAATTTTATTTTTTTCACTTCATGTTGCTTATGTATAATTTGATTGAAAAAGATAAATGTCGTGCGTTTAACGCACGTGTGTAAACTAGTTACATATAAAACCTTTAGTTGTATGTTTTGTTTGAATTGTCTCGTCAGTTATGAGTTTTGTTTATCCCGACCATTCATTGAACTGATTTCACATCGACACCGTGCCTATGGCACAAACACGTATACTAGTCTTATATAAAAAAGAACTACATTCGTGTCCATGTCTATGACACAGGTATCATTATGAAGATGATCGGTGTATGAAGTGAGTATGATGCAAATAAATTAATATATGGTTAAGATTTTGTAGGGTTGAATCAATGTAAACTACACAAAGCAAATATGACATCCCAAAAACTAAAGTAAAACACATTTTATTGGATGTAAAATTTTGTAAATCATCCAAAAAAGAGTATAATCATACATCTAAAAGCATTCTCTCTCACACACACCAACCCAACACATGTTAATTGAAATAAACTTAAAAATGAAAATTTCAAACAAAACCATAAAATAAATTGAATGAGACAGAGTGAACTAACAAAAGACTATTTGAAATCGAAATTACAAATATTTCATACCAATAAGGGAAAGTTAGCACAATTTTTTTTAAAAGAAAGAAATTAAAAATAAAAATATTTAAAATTACAAAAATTAATTCAAAACTTACCAACAATTTTTTTTAAAGAAACTAAATCTAGGCCGGACAAAAATTAAATTGAGATTTCAGTTGATTACGACAACAATCAATTAAGAAACTACAAACTAAATATTTGTAAAACAGTAAATATAGGCTGCACAAAAAAAAATAGAGATAATCATGGAGAAGAAACTGCATAATTAAGACAATAAGATCTCTGTAAAGTAATAAATGTCTAGTAAAAACCTTAAAATAGTAAATCTTAGTCAGGGTAGTAGTTATGTTTGGTAAAAATGAGATTTAATCTTGACGAGTAGTTATGATTGGTAAAAATGAATCATGGCTAGTAGTTAACTTTTCAGAAACATTGAGCTAAATCATAATATAGATTTTTTTAGTGTATTATATTTTCATCTTCTATAAACCTATTAAAATATATTAGCTAAATCAAAAAAATAGTGCTCCATCTGTTTTCAAATTATTGTCTTTTTAACCCGACTCACCGTTTAATAAAAAAATAATTGACTATATTATAAATATTAGTGAAATGTGTGGTTTCCTTTAATGCCTTTGATTATGTGGCTATAATTAAAACATGTAGAAAAAGTAAGGGTAAAGTGGTAAAAATATTTTCCTAAAAAATAAAGATTTAAAAGAATGCAATTATTTTAGAACGGATGAAAAATGAAAGGAGGATGAGAATTTGAAAACAAAGGGAATAATAAGTTTAAATGTTTTAAAATTAATAATATCATATCATTAATATTTTTTTGTACTTAAAAACTAATTTTTTTTACTTTAAAAATGAGTGGGTCCCATCAACCCCAAATTTGGGGCAGTACTATTCATCGCACCATTTTTGTGCAAGGTTTGGAGGTTAGGTTGGAGTGTTTTGGTGTGATTTTTATACCAAAACAAGGGAAATGGGGCATGGTTGGAATTGTTCTTATGAACCGGATCTAATGGTCCCAATTAGGGGTGGCAAATCAGTTGTGTTGGACTGTTATCGGACCAGCACGATAACAGTATGACACGATAAGCACGAACATAAACACGACACGATAAGTTTATTATGTCTAATATTAAAACTCGAACACGACACCATAAAAACATAAAAAGCATGGCACGACACGATAGACACGATAAACAAAAAAATACGATTTATTTAGTCAGAACCATTATGCACGTTAAGCCCAATAAACATTATAAATATATAATTTTGATTTTTTAATACATATTTTGAAAACTTATAAATATAAATAGTCAAGTAGTTTAAAAGCCACAAATTTTCAAATGATAAAACTATGAAATAATCATAAAAATAGTTTGAAAGAGTGAATAACCCCTAGTAACTTTTAAAACACACACACACACACATATATATATATATATATCTAATATACAATAGAACTCATACTCACACATGTGTAATTGACTAAAGCTATTTAGAGGTTGAGATTAAATTATCTTAAAAGATTTAACAGTTGGGATTCATCCTCACATTCACATTTGTGAGAGTAGTTATTTATTTTTTAATTTCTATTTTATATTACCATGTTACAAAGTCACCCCTACAATTAATATTATGAGCAGTCACATCCTGAAATTAATCTTCTAAACTATTACCCCTTACAAAACATCAACCTTACATTAATATAATCTCACAATAAAGCTCAATTGATTCACTGAGACTATCTGGCCATGGAGGTTGATTCTGTCGCAAAATCAAACGTTCATAGGTCTGTTACATATAACTCCTTACAAATAACCCCCCTTGACTATGGGTCGAGTTCGAATAGCGATCCTCAACCACCACTTGAAGTAATGTAACCCTCAACTGTAATAATTTTTTTTAAATCGCACCTTCTATTTAGACGTTGGCGTTTCAATTGACGAAATCAGATATTGATATACCCGGCCCAAACCGGGTCACGAGCAAGGCACGGGTTAGTATCACGTGCCAGTCACGGGCACAGTACCTCTGGGGCCCACAGCCCAACGAGCAAGATGAGAGAGCCATCGAGCACCGAGCAGCATAACCCTCACTCAAACCTGGGCGGGCAAAGGCCTTGCCTGTCCGACCAGGGACCATGATCGGGACTCATACATGCTTAGCAAAGGAATCAGACTTACTTTGCCTGGTCGGGCATCGGCCTTGCCTGCCCGACCAGGGGCCGATCTTCAGACTGACAAGTTCAGGGATCAATACAAACAGAATAGCCGGACAGAGCCTTGCTCGCCCGAGCACACATCAAACATGAAACGCTGGTAGCTTGCTTTCCAAGGCAAGTCAAAGGTTTCCCTGTTTAGGCGGAATACTTGCCTTATCAACTCCTATAACTTCGCGGTCAACCGCCTGTTTCGCCTAGAATCAAGGGATTTCCTCCTTGATTGTCTCGGCAATTATGGAAACTGAATCCTAGACGGGTTCAATCACCTTGAGGGCCTATAAATACCTCTCCATAATCATCAACAAGGTACACACACTTTCTTGAGCCTCGTTATTCTGTCAATTTACCTTTTGACAATCACTCGATACTTACTCTCACGGGAGGGTTTCGCGAGGCCTTGCCTTGCATTTCTACTCAGTGTTCTTGTGATCTTAGCGAGGCTCAAGGAGGACAATTACAAGCCCGATATCCTACCCATCTCAAGGACGGCCCCAAGCGTGCAATTTCACCGGCGGCCTCTATTGCTAAAAATGATGCCCTTCGGTGAAGAATCAGAGCCACTTACCAACAAGATGGTCAACAAGGTTTTTGGCTCTCAAATCGGCGAGAATATGGAGGCTTACATAGATGACATGGTCATCAAAACAAAGGGCCACGACCATACTCTTGACTTGGCCGAGACATTCGCCAACCTGCGCAAGCACAACATGAAGCTGAACCCGAGTAAATGCGCCGGGTCCGGCGAGGGAAGTTTCGGATTTATGGTCAACCAGCGTGGTATAGAGGCTAACCCGAGAAAATACAAGCCTGCCGACATGGAGCAGCCTTTACCGCATCAAACACATCCAACGGTTAAACGGCGAGTCATTGCCTTAGCCGCTTCATCTCTCGATCGGTGAAAAATGCCTCCCTTTCTTTAAGGTTCTGCAACAAGGGTTTTGAGTGGAATACGATCGTACCAAGGCCCTCGAGCAGCTCAGGGAATATCTTGGCAAACCACCTCTCCTCAGCAGCCCCGTGCCCGGTGAGCCTTTATTTGTGTATCTAGCGGCCACGGACCAGGCCGTGGCCGCTGTTTTAGTTAGGGAGGAACTAGATATCCAAAAACCTGTGTACTATGTATCTAAGGCCCTCAGTCCTGTTGAGGGTCGTTATTTTAATGTTGAAAAATTAGCCTACTCGCTTGTCATAGCTGCCCGAAAATTAAGGGCTTATTTTTCTGCACATATAATCATAATATACACAGATGCGCCAAAGTCTCGCACAAACCCGATACATCGAGGCGATTACTCAACCGGTCGATCGAGCTCACCGAAGTTCCACATAGACTACCCGCCTGCGAGCAATCAAAGCACAAGCATTGGCCGACTTCTGGTTGAAACAAGCTTCACCCAAAGACGAGGATCCCGAGACTGCAAGCGGCCAGAGCAGAGCAAAAACAATTGCCACAACCCGACCACCCTCTTGTTGGGATCTTTATGTGGATGGGGCGGCAAAAGTCGGGAGGCGGAGATGGCATCCTTCTCGTAGCTCCCGATGAAATCACGAGTTTGAACTAGCTCTCGGTTCAAATTTCCGCCTCCAACAATGTTGCCGAATATGAAGCAATGATTGCCGGGCTCGAGCTCGCAAGCGGATATGGGTGTAGAGGCGGTCACGGTGTACTCGGATTCACTAGTCGTGAACCAAGTCCGTGGGGGAATATATGGTACATCACCCTACCCTGGTTAAGTACTGCGAGCTAGTCAAGGAAATCTTGAAAAATTTCAAGTTTTGGGAAATGATCAGGATTGACCGAGCAAACAATATGCGAGCAGACTACTTATCCAAAATTGCGGAGGAGAATCTGGCTTTGCTAAATCCCTCAGTAATGATCGAGCACATGGAAACTCCCGCCATCGATAAACCTGTAATTATGGACATCGAGCCAGCGGCCAGAAGCTGGATTGATGACTATAAGGATTACATCGAGCAGGGAGTTCTGCCCGCAGACAAGGTCAAGGCCACAACAAGAAGCCAAGCTCGTTACTCGGTAGTTGGGGGAATCTTATACAAGCGATCTAAGGTCGGACCTATGCTAACCCCAGAGGGTGTTTTGTATGAGGTACATGAGGGGGAATGTGGCGGCCACCCGGGCACAAGAGCTCTAGCAGAAAGGGTCCTGCGAGCAGGATATTACTGGATCACCCTTAGAAAGGACGCAGAAAAATATGTTCGTGAATGTGACAAGTGCCAAATATATGTGGACATACCAAGGCTTCCATCCACAATGCAAACCCCAGTCGTAGCGGCCTGGCCCTTCGACATGTGGGGGATTGATTTGATTGGCCCATTCCCGCTGGCACAGTACAAGTACAAATACGCTGTAGTCACCATAGACTACTTCACGAAATGGATTGAGGCAAAGCCCCTGGCAAAAATTTCAGAGGCAAACGTCATCAAGTTTGTACACGACCAGGTGTGGTGCAGGTTCGGTCTCCCACGGGCAATGATATCTGACCACGGTACTCAGTTTTCAGATAAGTTCACAGCGGAATGTGCTCGCTTGGGTGTGAAACATTGGCAGTCGTCCGTTGCTTACCCTCAAGGAAACGGCCAGGCAGAAGCTGCTAACAAACAAGTTTTGCACGCACTTAAACGGAACTTAGAAGGGCGAGCAGGGAAGTGGGCAAAAGAATTGCAGTCAGCCTTGTGGGCAGTCAGAACAACTGTTCGAGGACCAACCGGGGAAACCCTGTTTGCACTCACCTATGGGTCAGAAGCCATGATTTCGGTAGAAATGGCCTTGCCTAGCTACCGTGTTTCACATTATAGCGAGCAAAATAATCAACTTGCTCGGGCTATTGACCTAGATTTGCTCGAAGAAAGGAGGTTGGATGCACGGCTGAGGATGGTCAACTATAAACAAAAGGCAAAGGCTCATCATGACAAGAGAGTTCGAGGCAGAGCCTTCTCCGTCGGAGACTGGGTACTTAGGAAGATCGAAGTAACCGGTCATCGGGCAGAATGGGGGAAGCTGTCTCCTAATTGGGAAGGTCCTTTCCGAGTTACTGGGATAGTAAGGGAAGGTACTTACACGCTCCAAACGCCTGAAGGAAACGACCTGAAGCACCCTTGGCATGCAGATCACCTCAAGAAATATTACCCTTAAGTTAAGGAAACAAACGGGCAAGGCCTCAGTCCTGTTGAGGGTCATCGATCATTTATCAATAAAAGGCAAGTTATTGTCATGTTTATCAGTTCAGAATTTTCTAAATTGTCAGCGAATTGTTATTCGTCAATTTATTAATTAGTACAAACATTTTGCAATTTGACTTGATCGTTCTTGTTTGACTAGATTACTCGCGCTCGGCGGACGAGGCCATGCCCGGTCAACAAGTACAAAAACCCTAGTATCTGTGAATTTATCCTCTGTGGGTGAGATGTGGCCATGCCCAGGTTCACATACTAGGATGCTCGCCCCGGGCGATAGAGGCCATGCCTACAAAGGTAGCGGTTAACTACCTCGGCTTCTATAGTGGCCAGAGCAACTACGTGCTTGTATATCTCAATACCCTAGGAAGATATACCAACAGCCGCTTCGAACTACCCACATCGAACAAAGGCCATGCCCGGTTGTTGGTTGCTAACTGAGAGCTGGGCCTTGCCCGCTTGGCAATCTTCTGGAAGTTCACCTACTCAAAGCCTTGGTCAGATCCAAGCATTCATGCCTGGTGTTTGTTCGGGTAACGTCTCAGTGTAAATAATTGGATTACCTGGTTAGTCCTGTTATTTTTATAATCGTACTTGGTTAAATTTATTCATAAATCTTTGCTCGATATATTTTCTGGGGAGCACCATCACTTGCATTAACAAATGACAGGAAAAATGTGCAAATGAGAAAACGGTAATCGAGCAAACAAACAGTTATATCGAAACAAATGCAAAGAATATATAGCAGAGAAAAATAAATTCCATCTCAGTCGAATCAAGGATTACAAAAAAGAAACCAAAAAATACTGGCGCGCAGGCCAGATGAGATCCTAAGCTTGTTCGGGAGGAGGAGGAGGAAGCTCTTTGGCACCACTTTGGTATTGCATTTGGTATTGGAGGTTCAGCGCTCTACGGGCAGCCTCATCTTCAGCCGCCTTAGCCCGAGACTCTGCTTCAATCTGCTCAGCATCTTTCAAAACTTCATCTTCAGATTCCAAGGCTTGAATCAGCGAGCAAACATTTACTTCGTCCACAGGCGGGGGAACCCAAGGCGCCCTCCCAGCTTCAGCATCGCCATCCGCCATAGTGGCCAATTCATCTGGAGTATAAGGAACTAGCGAGTGGAAGGGACGAGCGGCCTCGTCGTAAGGGTCGAGCACGACCCATTCTGCCATTGTCTTCATCCCCACTCCGCCATGGCCGGCGAGCATCCTTAGTATATGGTGGGTGCCATGGGCGAAGTAGGGAAGAATGGCCGCGTCCACAGCATTCTCGAAGTCCTTCGACTTCTTGAAGTTTTCAGCTGGCGCCTCGGCCTCTTTCGGCTTCGCACGGCTCTCAACGGCCTTCCCATCCTTCTGCGGCTTTGCATTCTAAAGGAACTTCTCTCGCCTACAAAGAGATCCCTTTGCTTGATGACAGCCAGCGGCGGCTTCGCTCGACTCTTCTCGAGGCGGCTGGTTCTTCTTCACCTGGCCGACCAACTCTGTCTTGGCAGCGGTTAAGTCACTCTTACGGCGACCAACTTGATGCGCTCAAGCGATTCGACTTCCTTCTTCTTGGCCGCGGCTTGGTTTTCAGTTCGCCGGCCCGAGCGAGCGAGCCGCTGCTCGACTTTTTCTTTCACCGAGCTCGCGGCCGGTTGTCAGCTTCCGCCTTCTTGTGAACTGCCTTCTCCTCGTTATACCTATTGTAAAGATTGGCGCACGTGGAAGCAATCTGCGAACAGAAGAAATGAGTCAGAAGCACGAAATAAATAGGGAAGGAGGAGACAAACTTCAGTTTAACACTTTACCTCGCTCAAGCAGAGTCCTACGTTTCCGACCAAAACGTGGCCGGCCGTGTCTCGATCCAAGGCAGGGCCATCATGCATAGCCCTCTCAATGATGCCCTTGCCCACCAATCCTCTGGGCGCCACGAGCATGCGAGATCAATGCCCCCCAGAGGGAGCGTCCCAATCTCTTTAACCGTGCCCAAGGCGTCTTTGGTAGTAGCGGGCATTACAAAGCCGGGACGCCTCCAGGAAGCCTCCCGCTGCAGGTAGGGGCAAAGCGAGGATCGGGGACTCGAACCCCGTTGGCGAACTTCTCGAACTGGAGGGGGGCTGGGGCTTTTCTTCCTTTTGCCCTTGGCCTTAGCATCCTTGGCAGCAGGCACCACAGAGATGTTGGCGTGAGCGGTCGGCCACTCGTCTACAAGAATAGCTGCAACAACTTCTCTCTGTGTAATGTTTTTGTGTGCCAGGCGGCCTTAGGTGCTACGGTTTTCTTTGCCGGACTTGTGGCCCTGCCCAAGTCCAGGGTTTTCTTCGCCGGCGGGTAAAATGGTACCTTGGGCAGCTCGGTAGTTGGTTGACCAACACAGGTAGGTCCCATTTGCGGCTTGATCGGCTTCTTTCTTTCGTTGCCTCAACACAGCCAAATTCTTCATTCCTGAAACAAGACAAAGCAAAACGAGATTAGAATGAACTCAGGAAGGGTATGAGCAAAACAGAAAACGTTAGAGATCGGCGGGCAACCGTCGTGGTCTTCATAAACTGGTCGGTAGTTACCGCCTGGGCCCAGCCATTTACATTCGACGCATTCATGCTTAAACATTCGCCCATGGCAGTCGTCCCAATAGGGGTGAGGGTTCTCGGGCACGTGGATCAGAAGGGGCTCCACCTCGGGGACCTCTGCTCGCATTACCCCAGCCAAACACAAGTAACACGGATTCTGAGACCAGTTCCTTCCAGATCGAAGGAATTGCTTTGTAGCGTCTTCGTTTTCCTCTATCACACCTCGGCTTTGAAAGCATTCGGGCAGTCTCCCAGAGCTAAAATCTTGCTTGGATTGGCAGGGATTTTTATCTGGATTGGTCGCCGTGGGCATAAATGGCCAACCAACCCGGCGATTCAATAAACAGGACCCTCCTGTCCCAAGATTCCACCTTCCCGGGGACCTCAGCCAACAATCTCAAAAAATTAGAGTTCACCCTCACTCCGATCTTACCTCCTGTGCTCGGGGCAAAGATAAATAATTTCCGGAACAAGTACATGTCCGGCTCAAATCCTAATAGCCTTCTACGCCAAGTGAAAATTTGTGATAGCCGCAGACGATATTAACATCGAGAATCACAAGGGACGGCCTTGGTCTCGTATAAAAAGTCTACCAAAAGGCTCTAATGGGAGGCGCAGCCAGCGGAAGAAATAAGCAAAAAGCAGAGGCTTCGTTCCCTTTCGCGGGGAAAGGGTGACTTCGAGGCGGGAGCATCCATCTTACTCGCCGGTAATAGAATTTGAATCAACTCAAGAGATGTGAGCCATGCGGTCACTTTGTTATTGTATCCAATGTGGCTGATGGCGGCTTATATCGGCTCTCGTCCGCGTTAACATACCAGTCTGGCTCCTCTTCCTTTTCTTCTTCCTCCTCGATTCTTTCCTCAACGGGAACCACTACGGGAAGGCCACCTACCCTGGTCAGGAAGCGGGCAATGGGAATTCTATCTTGGCTATCCACTCTTCCAGGGGCCGCTTCCACCCGAGAGCGACCAGTTTTCTTGAAACACCGGGCAAGTGGCAGTTTATCTGCCTCATCAGCCTCTGAGGCCTCTCCGGCCAAATCTATTTGCTCAACTTCTACTCGCTCGGTTGAGTCTCGGCGAGGCTGCTTCTTCGAAGCCTTGCAAACAATGAAGCTGCGGAATGGCGCCGGTCACGCTCTCTTCACCAGAGTCCTCCTCGCTAGAGGAATCAACTATATTTACCACAGGGTCCATTACCCGCCTTCGAACCGTTGGCCCGGCCACGGACCTGGCTCCCTCTTCACGATCTACGTTAAGCGAGGGAGACTTCTCGCTGCTCAACGAGTCATTCTTTCCACCGTAGCTGAAGGTCTCGCGGTCATTCTCGGACATGTCAGACATCTACAAAGAGATCGAGGAAGATGGCCATTATAATTCTGCCCGGGTCACTAATGAAGAAAAAAGGAAAGAAACCCTAAGTCTAGGTCAACCCAAAGGGGCCATGCCCGCCTAGCGAGCAAGACCACGGTTTCTATTCCTCGATCTCTGCCTAAGGGCGGTCCTACCTTCTTAAACCCTAATAGAATCATATGGGGATGAAGGGAGAAAGCAAAAATCCATACAGAGCTCACAGAGCTTCATCTGAAGCAAAAAACGAAAGAGTATAGCAGGAAAAAGGGGAAAGAACTTACTGTTTCGAGGGATGAAGGTGATTCTCTGTAATACGAGGGACCACTGGAGTCGAACCAACACAGAAAGTTGCAAGCACTGGGAGCGAATGAGCGGTGGAGGACGCTGACCAAGTTTGCCGGAGCCTGGAATGCGCTGGACACCGAAAATCTAAGCTCTCAAGGAAATCCTCTCTCTAAAACTCAATGGCAGTAAAAGGGGAAGAGAAGAGGATGGGTTACCTTTTATAGGCCGAGCCTTGGTGGCTGGGGCGGGAAAAAGAGGCCGAAACGGCGTCTAGAGGGGCGGCCCATCATTACCAAGGGCATGTCGCATTAAATGTGCCGCTTCGTGGACCGCGCCCTGTCTTGTCGCTCCAACTTCTGACGGCTCACGCGCCTGACACGCCTTAAACAAGAAGCTTCCTTAATACGCTTCAACTTTTCCCCGATGAACTCTTGGTTTTCTTGAAAATTCATAAGTATTGAAGCCCGGACGAACGCCAAAAAAGGAATACGCTCCCCGCTCCGAGCATGAATGCTCGCCAGACAGGAAGTTAGGGGCCACTGATATACCCGGCCCAAACCGGGTCACGAGCAAGGCACGAGTTAGTATTACGTGCCGCCACGCACAAGCATCTTCCTGGGCCCAGCCCAACGAGCAAGATGAGAGAGCCATCGAGCACCGATCAAGATAACCCTCACTCAAACAGGCGGCAAAGGCCTTGCACTCGTCTCGAGTGACCATGATCGGGACTCATACATGTTTAGCAAAGGAATCAGACTTACTTTTCCTGGTCGGGCATCGGCCTTGCCTGCCCGACCAGGGGCCGATCTTCAGACTGACAAGTTTAGGGATCAATACAAACAGAATAGTCGGACAGAGCCCTGCTCGCCCGAGCACACATCAAACATGAAACGCTGGTAGCTTGCTTTCCAAGGCAAGTCAAAGGTTTCCCTGTTTAGGCGGAATACTTGCCTTATCAACTCCTATAACTTCGCAGTCAACCGCCTGTTTCGCCTAGAATCAAGGGATTTCCTCCTTGATTATCTAGAAAATTATGGAAACTGAATCCTAGATGGGTTCAATCACCTTGAGGGCCTATAAATACCTCTCCATAATCATCAACAAGGTACACACTTTCTTGAGCCTCGTTATTCTGTCAATTTACCTTTTGACAATCACTCGATACTTACTCTCACGCCGGAGGGGTTTCGCGAGGCCTTGCCTTGCACTTCTACTCAGGTGTTCTTGTGATCTTAGCAGGCTCAAGAAGGACGATTACAAGCCCAGATATCCTACCCATCTCAAGGACGGCCCAAGCTGTGCATTTTGCCACATCAAACACCATATAACGAACTCTCTCCGAGTTGGATGAGGGCAAGTAGCTGGGTGATATGTGAGTTCTTCATGAAACAATATTCTCAAATGAATTCATGTGCGACACATTTAACAACGAGCAATGGCAGCGGTTGTGAAGGGGGTCGTGTACGTCGGCTCTCGTTCCATGAAGAGTAGTGCGGCCAGTCGTTGGCGGGCAATCCCAGGTGACTTCGTGAATGTGGGTATCAAGTAGGCGAGTGGTTGAACTAGTTGGAGAGAGATGGGCATATGTGGCTTCGACAGATGGGATCCAATACTGGTTCCTTAAATGAGCATGAGCATGTTTCCATGTTGGTGGTTAGTCCCCAGTTTCCTATGAAATAAAGTAGTTCAACAATTTATGTACATGATATACTTTCAAATAGATGTATTGCTGTTGAATCCAAATAGACTAGCATTGATGGTGGTTGGAGGGGAAATTAATGGAGTGATGTGAGGGAGTGGTTGGTACAATGTTAGGAGAGTATTTTGAATTAAAGGCTTGTATTGTACTGTCCCTAACCAATAACCACGTATTCCATGCCAGCAACTTCTCTGCAAATTGTCCTAGGATTATGACATGTCTATAGCTGCTCCACTTTCTTTATGTACTTTCAATTGTATTGGCATTAATCCCAACCGTATTCTCTCCCTCATTTAATCACTAACAGGTTTTATCTTGTATAAATATTTTGCTCTCCTCTCCGCTTCTCCTCATTTTCCTTTTCTTGCCTCAGCAGGATTTCTCCAACAATTTCTCTCTTTGCAACTTCTTAGAACAATTACTTCAATTTTCCCGGCCTCTTGGCTTCCATTGTTTGTTTTCTGAGTTTTAGATAATACTTAGAGCATACCAGTCACCAAGAGTGTTGATTTCATCTCAGAAAAGTAGGCATTCCTTCTATGTTTGATTTCAAAAGGATTTCTGGAGTTTTTGCGTGTTACTTTTGACTGAGTGAGAAGGTTGCTAGCTGACTCCATCTTTTACAAAAATATTTCAGTTTTTGCAGTATAATGACGTTTACTTCAGCTTTGTGAGTTGCCGGACACTGCTTCATAAATTCATCCATCCAGTAAAGCCTTTCGCCCGCTCTGTAAGATTGTTTATTACTACTCTTCAGGTATATTGCCCACCCTTGTCACATTTTCCTCTATTGCTCATGGCCAGGACCAAAACTACCTATAGGGGTATTAGGTTCGCCCTCACCCATTTCGATAAATACGTTGTTTGTGATGACGACCCAGAAGGGTGGTGGACTTTTCGAGAGGGTGAGATTCAGAGATTTATGATAGCGAGGGGGTTGGACCCTAGGTTTATAGATGTAGAAGACATTCCCACAATGTATTTCCCTCTGGGTGTTCGCGTATCTCACTTCCCTACCCTTAACGAGCTTTTTCTTTATTTTAAATTTCATTATTACTATGACCCCCGTACACTCGGTGTTGACCACGATTTGTCTTCTGCAGATTCCATGTCTTCACTAGGGCGGAACATCGGAGCGGGCAGTAGTGAAGCTTCCGCAAGTTCCAAGGAGGCCATCGAACCCTTTCATATAGCAGACCGAGTGAGTCTGTATCCACGCACTAATGAGGAAGTCCCCCGTTGGGCAAGGAATAAAGGCATTAACCTTAACAAATATAAAATTACGATAGAAACTGACCGGGTTGATGTTGGGGCAGCTAGACTCAGGAATGATAAAGTGGCTATCAACTTGGCTCATTTTGATGCAGGTCTCCTGGTTGCCCATAGATCCCTTTATTTGTGAGTTTTTAGAAAAGGTTAGGGGTCACCTATTAATCTTACTATATATACGGTCCGACTCCTTGCCAGCTTTGCCATAGTTTGTCGGTACCTCTGCTTTGAACCCAGCTTTAGTGTCTTTCTTCATTTTTACACCACTCAGGGGGATGGTGATGGTGACTTGATTACAGCCTGGGTGAAGGGGGGCAATGTTCCTTCCATGTCTGGTCCTGCACCCAATAAAGTTTTAGAGTCGGACAAAACTATCATCTGGGTTGAGGCTCGAGAGGCTTGGAATTTTCCTCTTCCCCGAAAAGACCGTCCTCTTCACTTATTAAAGTCTAAGAGTGTAACTTCGAATGAGGATCAAGCACTGTGCCGCATAATATATTCTGCTCTTGGCCCCACTCTTGGCGAAGGCGGCAAAGTGATAGATCAACAATGGTATTTTGATTTTGACAAGTTAGTAGGCAGTGAGAAGTGGTTGTGGAAGGCGCGGTTGTCACCCAAACCATATAAAGACTCCTTGCCTTGGGTAACTATTGACGATACTGTCCGCTTTCCCAAATGGATGGTCCACCTTAATAATGTCTTCAAAAGTGATTGTCGTGTTTGCGGGCAAGGCTTTTGCCGACGTAAGCCAGTGTGTTCATTAATACTATCCCAATATCCACCTTAGCTAAGTAATTTTTATTTATTTATTTTTATTTAATTGGACGGATTATGTATCTCTTTCACCTCTTTTTTGTAGCCATGGACGCTATTGATATTGACAAACTACGCCAGCAACAACAAAAGGGTCGCGTTAACCGCAGGAAAAAATTGAGGGAAGACAACACCCGGCGGAGCAAACCTTTGCCTCTTGTGCAACCTGCCACAGCCCGCTTGAAACGTAAAGACTCAAAAAGAAATTGGACCACGGGTGCAGGGCAAGGGGATGACGAGGCAGAGACGGATAACATTGAAGTCTTGGGGGAGCGACCTTTGGTGATATCGCCGACTTCGACTGGCCAGACTATTACGATTCCGACTTCTGGTTTTGCGGCCTTTGCATCTGGGTCAAGCCAGGCACAGTTGAGTCCTTTTGTCAAAGGAATAAACAGAGGCAGTGCTTCTAGCCGGATCCGGGCAGCCCTTATGGAGGTAAAATTATTCCATTATCTTTGTTTTTCCTACTTCCCACCTATCACTTATCACTTTGTACCCTTTAGGCGATGAATTGTTCTATTGCCTTGGATGAGGAATCTGCAGAGGGCAAGAAAAAACTATTTACTAGCGAAGAGAAAGCAAAAAGGTATCAATCTGATTATGATGTTCTCCTGAAGAAGTTTGAGAGTTTGAAGTCCGCCCACGACGAGTGTGCTGGAATGCTGGCTGGTAAAGAAGAAGAATTGAAAATTTTAGGTCGAGAAAAGGGAAACTGAAAGAGGCCATGGCCAATGCAGGTAAACAAGCCTTTGAAGAGTACAAGTCCGGGCCCCAATATCATGCGGATCTTGGCCAGCAAGCTTTGGCCTATTTTGACGATGGCGTTAACCATGCTCTCCGGGTGGCGGCAAGCGCTGGTTATGATTTGGGAATCCTTTATGGCTAGAGGGTTGAGGAAAAATACAGGGAGTTGGCTCGTCGTGGCCATCCTTGGGTGCCTTATGGCGAGACTGAAATGGCTACAATTCGAAAGAAAGACTTGGAAGCTAAGAAACCCGAGTGGGTTCCACCGCCTATCAACACCCATAATTTAACAGCCTACCTAGGAACGCCCGAAAATGAAGAGTATGATGGCGATGAATACCTGAACGACGCCGAAGAGTAAGGTGCCGAAAGAACTATTTCTGCTTAAGTAATTGCCTGCTGCGTTGGGTTAGTGATGGGCGCTTGTGCCCACTTTTCAAGACATTTTTCATTTGACTTTTTCCCCACTGCACTGGGATGGAAATGGGCGCATGTGCCCATAATTTTTAGCCTTGACTTTTTTTTTAGTTAGCAATAGGTCCTTCGATATGACCTTTAAATGTATTTCATATTATCGAGTATTCATCCCTGTTTCTTCCATGAAATTGCATCGACGAAAGCTTAGATATGGCTGGTGATAGCCTGGTGCCCGGTTTTGCGGGGCTTACCCTTTGTTACGCGAGCAAAAGCTCGAATGTGGCCGGAGATGGCCTGGTGCCCGGACTTGTGGGGCTTACCCTTTGTTGCGCGAGCAAAGCTCGAATGTGGCCGGAGATGGCCTGGTGCCCGGACTTGCGGGGCTTACCCTTAGTTGCGCGAGAAAAGCTCGAATGTGGCCAGAGATGGCCTGGTGCCCGAGCTTGCAGGGGCTTACCCTTACTTGCGCGAGCAAGGCTCGAATGTGGCCGGAGATGGCCTGGTGCCCGGGCTTGCGGGGCTTACCCTTAGTTGCGCGAGCAAAGCTCGAATGTGGCCGGAGATGGCCTGGTGCCCGGGCTTGCGGGGCTTACCCTTAGTTCCAATGAGTGGTGTCAAGTAATTAATGTTAGGCCGCTGCCCCTACTTGGTTGCCCGCTTCTTGAATTTAAAGTAGTCTAGGTTTACAAAAAGGTCTACATATTGAGTTGTATACTTTGGAAACAAAGCAATCTTCATTCCTCGGTATTGCTCGGAAGTGTGTAATTCGAACAAAGTGTTTATAACAAAAAGATTACATGTAGAATTTTTTCAAGTGATCCGCATGCCAGGGGTTTTTCAATTCTCGGCCTTGTTCGTCTTGAAGCCTATAGGTCCCTTCTCTAATGATCCTGGTCACCCTGTACGGCCCTTCCCAGTTTGGTGACAGTTTCCCCTGAGCATGTTGTTTACCCGTTGCTTCTATTTTTCTCAATACCCAATCACCGACAGCAAATGTGCGTGGTCTCACTTTCTTGTCGTGGTGGGCCTTGGCCTTCTTCTTATAGTTCTCCATCTGCAAGCTTGCATGTAATCGCCTTTCTTCGATATAATCCAACTCATTGATGCGGGCCTCCTCATTGGCAGACTCCTGGAAAAAGGATACCCATGGAGAAGGCAGAGCGACTTCAACAAGAGCCATTTCTCCTAAGCCGTATGTGAGGCAAAAGGGAGTTTCGCCAGTCGGACCATTGACCGTGGTTCGAACACACCAGAGAGCAATCTGCAACTCGTCCACCCATCTGCCAGCTTGCCCTTCCAAATTCTTTTTCAAAGCTATAAGTATTTGTTTGTTCCCGGCTTCTGCCTGCCCATTCCCTTGGGGGTGCGAGACGGAAGATAGGATGTGGTCGACTTTCATGGTTCGACAGGTTTCAGTAAATTTGTCTGAAAATTGTGTTCCCCTATCCGATACAATAACTCGAGGTAGTCCGAATCGACACCAAATCTGCTCGCGTATAAACTTGATCGCGTTTGCCTCCGTGATGCTTGCCAGCGCCTTGGCCTCCACCCATTTGGTAAAGTAGTCGACCGCTACAATTGTATACTGGCATTCCACTCGGGCCTTGGGGAAAGGTCCGATTAGGTCAATTCCTCATTTGTCAAAGGGCCATGCAGAAATAACAGGTGTTTGCTCGACTGTAGGCAACCTGGGAATGTCCGCAAATTTCTGACAGGTCTCACACCTTTTGACATATTTTTCTGCATCCCTATTCAGACTTGGCCAATAATATCCCAGAAATTTTATCTTGTCTGCTAACGATCTGTTTCCAAGGTGTCCACCACATACACCTTCGTGTACTTCCTCGAGCACACCTAGTGACATATCTGGCCCTACACACCTCAATAGCGGCTTGCCAAAGGATCTCTTGTACAAAATTCCATTTAACATGATGTATCGGGCTGCTTGACATTGAATTCTACGGGCCTCTTGCTTATTCTCTGGCAATTTTCCATCATCGATGTACTCCTTCAGCTCTGTAACCCAACTTTTTCCTTCTTCTACTATTTCCATTACTTGGGGTCGGCCAATAGCGGGCACCTCAGCGAACTCAACTCGAACTTGTTTTGGAAGGGCCTCTACATCTAACGCGACCAATTTTGATAGGTAATCTGCCCGTGTGTTGTCATCTATTCGAATCTTTTCCAGTTCCCAATAAACAAATTTGTCGGCTAACCTCTGCACTAGTTTGCAGTATTGCAACAATGTCGGATTGTTGACCCCGTATTCCTCGCTCACTTGGTTGACCACGAGTTGAGAGTCACTGTGGGCAGCCAAGTGTTTAATGCCCATGTCAATGCATAATTCCATTCCGGCTATAAGGGCCTCATACTCCGCCTGGTTATTTGAAGCTTTAAATTTAAACCGCAAGGCCTTCTAAAATTGGTGTTCGTCCTCAGGTGCCATAAAAAATATCCCTGCGCCACTGCTTTCCTGTGATGAAGGCCCATCTACATAAAGTGACCAACATTGCTCAGGTCGAATTTTGGCTTGTTCATTGGATGTGCCCGCTATAGGCTCTTTGTTCTGGCTTTCTTGTTTGGGCGATCCTCGCCTGGGTAAATGTACACTCCACCAGAAATCGCCGCGAAGCGCTTGCGCTTTTAATCGCTTGTGTGTGTTATATCGAACTCCGTGAGCTCAATCGACCGCCAATCGCCAAAACATTCTGGATTGTGCAATATTCTCCTAAGCGGTGCATCAGTATGTACAGTGATTTCATCCAATAAGAAATATGCCCTTAACTTACGGGCAGAAATAACAACAGAGTAGGCCAACTTTTCTGCATTAAAAGATCTGGTTTCTACATCGCTAAGTGCTTTGGATACATAATAAACGAGTTTTTGAACATTGCCCTCTTCTTTGATTAAGACGGCGGCCACTGCCAAGTCAGTGGCGCCCAAATACAAATATAACATTTCTCCTATTTTGGGGCTTACAAGCAGTGGTGGACGGCCCAAATATTCTTTAAGCCGTTCAAAGGCGCGTTGACATTCCTCCGTCCATTCAAAGGTTTCGCCCCTTCAACACTTTAAAAATGGTAGACATTTCTGCGGACTCGACATGAATCTACCCAGGCCACCACGCGGCCATTCGGCTTGTTATATTTGCTTGATGCATATTGGAGCCTTCATCTCTTAAGGCTTGAATTTTTTCTGGTTGGCCTCAATTCCGCTTCGACTCACCATAAACCCCAAGAATTTACCCGCCGTTATCTAAATGCGCACTTTCTTGGATTCAGCCATTTGATTTTTTCTCGTGTTGTCAAAAGTTTCACTGTGTCGTTTATGTTTTCCCCGTTTTGTCTTGATTACCATGTCATCTATATAAGCTTCAACATTTCGCCCGATTTGGTCTCTGAACACCTTGTTCACCATCCTTTGATATGTGGTGCTAGTCAAGAGTTGAACCAACAAACTCTAAACAGGAATGTAAAGCCATAACGGTAAAACCGAATAACCAAAACTAAAATCTGCGGAAGCGAATCATAAGTGGAACCCAAGCTTTATAATTATAACTAAGGAATACAAGGCTGAGAGACGACTATCTCTCGACAAATCTACGACTCGCGTGACGCAACATTGCGCACGTACAACAAACCATCGGCAACCTAAGGCCGGCGAAGCAACGAGAACCCAACCTGATGAACCACAACTCAACGGCTATAACATGCCGGAGGAACAAATCAACTAAATGAATAAAAGATTAAACACTAACAACTAAACCAATGACTCTCGACTAAAGTCGTCGGAGACAGAATTAACAATAACATAATACTAGAATAAGCGAGCTAAAACCTTGCTCGGGAAGACAACTGAATAAACTCTAATTAGATACAATAGCTCGACCCAACACGTCGGCTTCCAAAATAAACGACAATAATAAAATACTAACATAACTACCCAAGTAAAGTTTACATAACTTCACATCCGTGTCTCACAAGATAATAAATACAATAATACTAATAACCCCAAGCTATTGCCCGGAAGACCACCTAATATCGAACAAGCGCCCGAAGCTTCAAAGCGCACTAACGAGCTTACTGCAAAAACTAAGGAAAACAAACACACGAAATGAGTCATAATGACCTAGTAAGATACTAAATGCAATGTATGACATAGCATGGCGTGGCATGGCATAATGCACAAACATGTATAAAATCATGGCATCTTTATAGCATACCAATAATAAACTTGTATTAAGTCACCAAGTAACATAAACTTCATAAACCACTTAGCACATTATCTTTTCATATAAGTGCTTATAGTAAGCCACATAAGGGATAGAGAAGTTACCCGAATAGTGTCCGTTGTGTTGCTCCTGCAATACACAATGTTATACTAGTTCGTGCCATCGATGTTTGTGGATTCATCGACTCACATCGAGAATCTATTCAGTATCAATAGCAGCCAATGACGCACGTATTGTTACGACAAAGGGGCTACTTCCCCATTGCGGCCAACAACGGAGGGGTGTGTGAGGTCCCAGGTGCGGCGATCCATAGCGAATACGAATCTTACGATTCGTATAGGCGATGTATCGTCCCACCCTGACAGAGCAAAGACAAGCCAAATAATGACAGCTGGACTTAATGCAATGCACAAGTAGATGTTTACTCGGATGCTCAAACAAGAACCAAGACCGTCAAGAGCGGACTTATCAAATCAAGTAGGTCATAAAGCTCTACACGTCAACTTAACAACGCACATATTTGCACATACTTAACAAACCCACTAACTTATCAGTATAGTCCAAGGACCACATACTGAGGTATTCATAACCTCGCGAGTGCTTCCATGTGCACACGACCAAATACCTAAGAGCGAACTCATTCAAGTAATCATTTCTTAAAGTAACACGAGATCATAGGTTGGTCTCTAATGCTCCGTGCCCTAACGGGCACGCCCTAAATAATCCCCCAATAAGCCTCTATATCGTGGGTCTCACAAATGGGACACAATTCAAGATGCTCGGGTAATCACAATCAAAACCAACCAAACCCGAACATCGTAGGATTTTAACATAAGGCTCACCATCATAATATTAAACCTAAAACGACTCCATTGAGTCTTTATATCACACATCATTAAATACCTATTTCATAAATCCCAAAATTAACACATCATTCAAGTTTATAATAATTCTCCCAAAATTAATCCGGGCTTATTTCCCAAGCTTAAAATCCAAGAATTCATCATAGTCATAGTCAACGAAACCCAAATGACGTAGGACTTCAACCCGAGTTCGTTAACACAATATCGAACTTATTAAGACTCCGTTGAGTCTAAATACTAAGTTTCATCATTTACGCACTTCATCAATTTCAACATTAATACCCACTTTATTTAACAACAATATATATCCAATAATTCGGGCTTAATTCTCAAGCCCTAAAATTCATGACAAAACCCAACATAATTCAAAACCCATTTCATAGATCACATTATTTCAATTAAATGTTCCTACTCATAATTTCTAGTGAGTTCATATATCCAAAGCCCCAACCATAGGCATTCTTCCACAATAAATCCAAGTAACATATAGTCATGGTTTCTAGCATGCTCATAGGCCTAGAAACACAAAATGAAGAGTAATCACATATTCAACAATCATAAAAGTCACTCTACAAATGCTCCTAACAAGTTCATACTTCCAAAAATCCCCAAATTGGGCATACAAAGCATAACAAGTGTTCATTGCCCACACATAGCATACAAGTTGTTTTCCTTAGGGCCAATGAACCAAAATCAAAAGGGAGTAACTTACCTAGCTTGAGTGAGAACTCAAGAGAACACAAATCCGATCGGTGAAGTTGTTCTACTCGTCGAGGGCTTCAAGATTCCGAAGTTTGAAGGCAATCGGTTGGTTGGATCGTCTTGGATCGAAGAGAGAAGGAAGCTAGGGCTTGAAATCTCCCATGGAGACTCTCTCTCTCTAATACGTATTGTGGAGGATGAGAAATGAAGAGGATTTCAGCAATTGCAAAAGGGGGTTTGGGTATTTATACCCCAAAATTGAGGAGGGCACATTTGACATTTCCCAAGTACAATTAGTAGAGATTAGGACTAATCAATCACTAATCTAACCTTAATTAACTTCCAACTAATGTTAGTACATGTTTAGGGCTAAGTATGAGAGGTTAGGAAGGGTTTAGAGGGGGTTTAATGAGGGTAGGATAGGTATAATTCGTCCAAACTCAAAACAGGGGAAAAATCCTGTAACTGCATTCTGATGTTGAGGCGGGCGCCTCACATCCCTCCGAGGCGCCTGGGCTCGAGGTATTTCACTTTGCAAAGCTTCAAGACTTGAGGCGGGCGCTCACTATGTCCAAAGGGCGCTCGGGCCTCTGAACCTTCAAAACTTGGTCTAAACATGTCCTAAATGGTCCCAAACTCATGGGCAACCATTCTAAGGTCTAACCCAACTCAAAACAAGTCAGAAACACACCCGAAGAACTCCCGAAACAACTCGGAGCGAAACCGGGAAGGGGTGCAACCGTGCAACCGAACGACCTAATGAACTCGCAATCGAACGAGCAATGAAAGGAGACTTTTAAGGCAAGTCTAAGGGCTAATGAAGAAGCTTAAACACTTCTAGAAAGTTGAATAACAACTAGGGAAATAAGAATCCCAAAGGAGAGACGATTACGCGACTCGATTCCCGAACTACGCGATAGAGACGAACGCTATCTCCAAAACTTCCAAATCATCGATAGACTTAAGGAACACCTCCAACTTGAAGTCTAATGCATCTAAACATGTTAATAAACCATCTTAAAGAGGTCTAGGACCCAAACCGAGGTCACGAACACAAAACGCAAGTAAACCCTCAATCGCGTCGCATTCCGACTATCGTCGAGTCACGACTTGTGACTTTAGCAAGTCAACAACTATATGGAGTCTCTTAATAATGTTTTGGTCTTAATATGGTCTCTCAAACATATCTATACCCTCTCGTAAACCGAACACACAGTCGACAAAGGAAGAAGTGCAAGTATAGCACGCAAACCGAGATAACGAAGGAGCGGGGTGTCACACTCTCTCCACCTTAAAAAGAATTCGTCCCGAATTCTAAATCATGATACAAACCACAATACAACAAGTTCAAAACCACCAACCTAGACTCGAATCTCTGAGTCTACCACCACAATATACGCGAGGGTTAAACTCTAATAATCCAAATTCGAAAGTCTACGAAATCTCAATAGACACGACATCAAACACCTTCTATCGGAAACAATATGACTCATGCTTGAGTCACGAATACACATACGAACAACACTAGGCCAAACATGTAAGCAAAACCCCAAATTTCAACATGAAAAACACAATCAAGAACACTTCAACATCCGACTACCGAAACTATTTGTCTCGGGGCACAACACGAAATTCAAGAACAAGAGGTTCTAACTTTAAGGAAATAATAATTGCCTATGGAGCAATTTACAAACAAATCAAAGATAAGCAAATCGGCATTTCAAACCATGTAAATCACGCTCGCGATTTCCCCATCGCGGGTAATAACACATAAGAGCACATTAATGAAATGTTTTGAAAATTCATTCCATTTCTGTCCATTCCATTTGGTAACGGGTATAGTCAATTTCTAACTTAATTCTTACCAATCCTAGTCCAACGACGAATACCTTTTGGTCACCAATTCAGGGTACCTACTGAATTAGCTTCAAAAGTTTCCGTCGTAAGGATGCGAAGGTTCATGAGTAAAAAGTTTTAAGCATCCTTCAAACAGTCCCCTATACTAATGAAATGAATGAACATGAATTTTTGAGATGAGAATTTAATATACTACTATGTAAATGCATCAAGTAGGTGTTTCTACAACTAATGCACGTAACTGAATAAAAATTCAGACCAAGTAACAAGGTCTATTATCTTGGCAAACAACAATTATAGCTATCACAAAACTCGTGTACCTAGTACACCCAACCAAGATAACTCACTAGGAATCACAATGAGTCGACAAGTCTACAGATACTCGTAACGTCTATACTCCGCAAGACTATCCTTTCTTAAGATCTAGACCAAGTCTACAACCAATGCATACTCTAAACTTCCTAACACAACGTTAACGTCTCAATACTCGCGGTGAAGCGTCAATCTCTCCCGTGTAACCATGATTATCTTCTAAATCGCAATCTTCAACCTTCTCACAAGTCGAGTGGGTATCCTACTCGTATAGTAACCACTAACAATAATATGGTATTATATTATTCATTACATAAAACTTACCTTTATTGAATATACAAACATCATACCAAACCAATAAGTATCAATATACAATTCATACTTCATATATATACATACTATGGCCTTATATATATAACCACACAAAACCACAACTCTATATATAGCATAGTCTTATACATATATATAGACTAAACAAGAATCCATACACCACGTGCGATTACCTACCGGTAATCCACAAAACAAACCATATCATATATCGATCTCACATTGGGGTATTATTCCCGATCGAGCAAATAACCAATATTACACAATACACCATGTAAGGTATGTATGAATGCACATGAGCTAACGATTAAAGCGCGTACTCATAATAACGATAATAGTAATGACGATATAATATATACATATATACAAGAATGTACCTTCCTATTTCTGATAGGTTTCAAAACTTCGCAATGGCCAACCGCCACGCGCACACGACCTCAAACTCTAGGCCGACCATCCCCATCTCTCTTAGAGCCACTGGATTGCTGACCGGCGCTACCCGACTGATTGGCCTTAAACTTTGGACAATCTTTCTTCAAGTGAGTTCCGTCACCACAATAGAAACACTTCCCAGTCTTTCCCCAACACCTATCCTCGGTGTGTCCTGTCCTCTTACAAAAGTTACATGTCAACACGTCACCTCGTCTTCTCTGAGTAGAGGTAGTAACACCACTCCGGCCACCCGAACGCACCTTTCCTTGGCTAACTGTTTGAGGTGCCGATTGTCCTCTCTTAACATCATTGCTTCTATTAGTCTTCGATATTTTCTTTCGAGCGTACTCCTCGATGTCCAACTCCATCGCATATGCACGATCCACAGCCCCTTGGAAATCCGTAAGCAGTAATGGAATAAGCTGCCTACGATATTTCGTCTTCAGGCCTTTCACAAACCTCTCAGTCTTCCTAGCCTCATCTGGCACCAAGTAACTACAGTAACGAGCCAACTCCATAAACTTTGTTGAATACTGAGCCACGGTCATATCTCCTTGTTCTAACACTAGGAATTCCATCTCTCTTCCTTCTCGAATTGCTGCCGGACTAAACCGCACCATAAACTCCTTGACAAAGTTCTCCCACACTCGAGGTACTCCATGCCGCCTCCAACGATCTCGTAATTCAAGCCACCAATGCTCGGCCGCACCATCCAATCTAAACACTGCTAAGGTAACCATTTCTTCAGATGTACAACCCAAAATTACAAAGATCTTCTCCATACTTTCTAGCCAATGTTTCGCCTCAATAGTATCTGGCTCTCCATCGAAACTTTCCGGTTTAAACTTCAAGAATTTCGCAAGGACAGTAGAGTCATCTTCCAGTCCAAACATCTGTTGAGGAGTCACACGCGGATCGTTAACATTCTCTCCCCTCTCGCCGCCACGAGCTGCACTCGAACAAGGTATAATAGAACTAGCTCCACTCCAAGTTCCCGACATAATACGCCTACAAAGAACACTCAGCGTTAATAACTCAACAATAAACCCAACCCAAACAAGGCCAAGGAACCTATCTGGCGAAAAGCTAGCCTATAGCTCTATAGCTCATACCAAGCGTGACGACCCGACCCGGACTCCGATGCGGAATCCCAAGGTCGTGCCGTCAAGACAAGCTAAAAGACGGACAAGCACCCGCTAAGCGTAGTGGTGCTAGTCAAGAGTTGAACCAACAAACTCTAAACAGGAATGTAAAGCCATAACGGTAAAACCGAATAACCAAAACTAAAATCTGCGGAAGCGAATCATAAGTGGAACCCAAGCTTTATAATTATAACTAAGGAATACAAGGCTGAGAGACGACTATTTCTCGACAAATCTACGACTCGCGTGACGCAACATTGCGCACGTACAACAAACCATCGGCAACCTAAGGCCTGGGCAACGAGAACCCAACTCGATGAACCACAACTCAACGGCTATAACATGCCGGAGGAACAAATCAACTAAATGAATAAAAGATTAAACACTAACAACTAAACCAATGACTCTCGACTAAAGTCGTCGGAGACAGAATTAACAATAACATAATACTAGAATAAGCGAGCTAAAACCTTGCTCGGGAAGACAACTGAATAAACTCTAATTAGATACAATAGCTCGACCCAACACGTCGGCTTCCAAAATAAACGACAATAATAAAATACTAACATAACTACCCAAGTAAAGTTTACATAACTTCACATCCGTGTCTCACAAGATAATAAATACAATAATACTAATAACCCCAAGCTATTGCCCGGAAGACCACCTGATATCGAACAAGCGCCCGAAGCTTCAACGCGCACTAACGAGCTTACTGCAAAAACTAAGGAAAACAAACACACGAAATGAGTCATAATGACCCAGTAAGTTACTAAATGCAATGTATGACATAGCATGGCGTGGCATGGCATAATGCACAAGCATGTATAAAATCATGGCATCTTTATAGCATACCAATAATAAACTTGTATTAAGTCACCAAGTAACATAAACTTCATAAACCACTTAGCACATTATCTTTTCATATAAGTGCTTATAGTAAGCCACATAAGGGATAGAGAAGTTACCCGAATAGTGTCGTTGTGTTGCTCCTGCAATACACAATGTTATACTAGTTCGTGCCATCGATGTTTGTGGATTCATCGACTCACATCGAGAATCTACTCGGTATCAATAGCGAATGATGGCGCACGTATTGTTACGGCAAAGGGGCTACTTCCCCATTGCGGCCAACAACGGAGGGGTGTGTGAGGTCCCAGGTGCGGCGATCCATAGCGAATATGAATCTTACGATTCGTATAGGCGATGTATCGTCCCACCCTGACAGAGCAAAGACAAGCCAAATAATGCCAGCTGGACTTAATGCAATGCACAAGTAGATGTTTACTCGGATGCTCAAACAAGAACCAAGACCGTCAAGAGCGGACTTATCAAATCAAGTAGGTCATAAAGCTCTACACGTCAACTTAACAACGCACATATTTGCACATACTTAACAAACCCACTAACTTATCAGTATAGTCCAAGGACCACATACTGAGGTATTCATAACCTCGCGAGTGCTTCCATGTGCACACGACCAAATACCTAAGAGCGAACTCATTCAAGTAATCATTTCTTAAAGTAACACGAGATCATAGGTTGGTCTCTAATGCTCCGTGCCCTAACGGGCACGCCCTAAATAATCCCCCAATAAGCCTCTATATCGTGGGTCTCACAAATGGGACACAATTCAAGATGCTCGGTTAATCACAATCAAAACCAACCAAACCCGAACATCGTAGGATTTTAACATAAGGCTCACCATCATAATATTAAACCTAAAACGACTCCATTGAGTCTTTATATCACACATCATTAAATACCTATTTCATAAATCCCAAAATTAACACATCATTCAAGTTTATAATAATTCTCCCAAAATTAATCCGGGCTTATTTCCCAAGCTTAAAATCCAAGAATTCATCATAGTCATAGTCAACGAAACCCAAATGACGTAGGACTTCAACCCGAGTTCGTTAACACAATATCGAACTTATTAAGACTCCGTTGAGTCTAAATACTAAGTTTCATCATTTACGCACTTCATAAATTTCAACATTAATACCCACTTTATTTAACAACAATATATATCCATCAATACCAAGCTTAATTCTCAAGCCCTAAAATTCACGACAAAACCCAACATAATTCAAAACCCATTTCATAGATCACATTATTTCAATTAAATGTTCCTACTCATAATTTCTAGTGAGTTCATATATCCAAAGCCCCAACCATAGGCATTCTTCCACAATAAATCCAAGTAACATATAGTCATGGTTTCTAGCATGCTCATAGGCCTAGAAACACAAAATGAAGAGTAATCACATATTCAACAATCATAAAAGTCACTCTACAAATGCTCCTAACAAGTTCATACTTCCAAAAATCCCCAAATTGGGCATACAAAGCATAACAAGTGTTCATTGCCCACACATAGCATACAAGTTGTTTTCCTTAGGGCCAATGAACCAAAATCAAAAGGGAGTAACTTACCTAGCTTGAGTGAGAACTCAAGAGAACACAAACCGATCGGTGAAGTTGTTCTACTCGCCGAGGGCTTCAAGATTCAAGTTTGAAGGCAATCGGTTGGTTGGATCGTCTTGGATCGAAGAGAGAAGGAAGCTAGGGCTTGAAATCTCCCATGGAGACTCTCTCTCTCTAATACGTATTGTGGAGGATGAGAAATGAAGAGGATTTCAGCAATTGCAAAAGGGGGTTTGGGTATTTATACCCCCAAATTGAGGAGGGCACATTTGACATTTCCCAAGTACAATTAGTAGAGATTAGGACTAATCAATCACTAATCTAACCTTAATTAACTTCCAACTAATGTTAGTACATGTTTAGGGCTAAGTATGAGAGGTTAGGAAGGGTTTAGAGGGGTTTAATGAGGGTAGGATAGGTATAATTGGCCCAAACTCAAAACAGGGAAAATCCTCAGAATGCATTGATGTTGAGGCGGGCGCCACATCCCTCCAGCGGGCGCCTGGCTCGCCTGTATTTCACTTTGCAAAGCTTCAAGACTTGAGGCGGGCGCTCACTATGTTCAAAGGGCGCCCGGCCTCGAACCTTCAAAACTTGGTCTAAACATGTCCTAAATGGTCCCAAACTCATGGGCAACCATTCTAAGGTCTAACCCAACTCAAAACAAGTCAGAAACACACCGAAGAACTCCCGAAACAACTCGAGCGAAACAGGAAGGGGTGCAACCACGGTGCAACCTGAACGACGAATGAACTCGCAATCAACGAAAGCAATGAAAGGAGACTTTTAAGGCAAGTCTAAGGGCTAATGAAGAAGCTTAAACACTTCTAGAAAGTTGAATAACAACTAGGGAAATAAGAATCCAAAGGAGAGACGATTACGCGACTCGATTCCCGAACTACGCGATGTAGACGAACGCTATCTCCAAAACTTCCAAATCATCGATAGACTTAAGGAACACCTCCAACTTGAAGTCTAATGCATCTAAAATGTTAATAAACCATCTTAAAGAGGTCTAGGACCCAAACCGAGGTCACGAACACAAAACGCAAGTAAACCCTCAATCGCGCGCATTCCAACTATCGTCCGAGTCACGACTTGTGACTTTAGCAAGTCAACAACTATATGGAGTCTCTTAATAATGTTTTGGTCTTAATATGGTCTCAAACATATCTATACCCTCTCGTAAACCGAACACACAATGACAAAGGAAGAAGTGCAAATATAGCATGCAAACCGAGATAACGAAGGAGCCGGGTGTCACACTTTCCACCTTAAAAAGAATTCGTCCGAATTCTAAATCATGATACAAACCACAATAAACGAGTTAAAACCACCAACCTAGACTCGAATCTCCTGAGTCTACCACCACAATATACGAGGGTTAAACTCTAATAATCCAAATTCGAAAGTCTACGAAATCTCAATAGACACGACATCAAACACCTTCTATCGAAAACAATATGACTCATGCTTGAGTCACGAATACACATACGAACAACACTAGGCCAAACATGTAAGCAAAACCCCAAATTTCAACATGAAAACACAATCAAGAACACTTCAACATCCGACTACCGAAACTATTTGTCTCGGGGCACAACACGAAATTCAAGAACAAGAGGTTCTAACTTTAAGGAAATAATAATTGCCTATGGAGCAATTTACAAACAAATCAAAGATAAGCAAATCGGCATTTCAAACCATGTAAATCACGCCGCGATTCCCCCATCGCGTAATAACATATAAGAGCACATTAATGAAATGTTTTGAAAATTCATTCCATTTGGCCCATTCCATTTGGTAACGGGTATAGTCACTTAACTTAACTCTTACTTAATTCTAGTCCAATCATTTAATACCTTTTTG
>CM028384.1:65631187-65663119 GCA_013146195.2 Codonopsis lanceolata | reverse complement strand
CCCACATTTAAAGACAACAAAGAATCTATAGAATATGTTGCGATAAATTTGAACCGTGGGAGCTTTTGGTCACTTGGATTGCGAGCATTCTACTTTTCATTCCCTTTCTTCCTTGGATATTTGGACCCATACCCATGTTTTCATGTTGCTGCATTATGTCATTTTGTTCTATATTTCTTGGATACAACTACCAGTTTTACAAGGACTCTCCACAGTCGTTCTATGAGAGTGGATACAGAATCCAGGGACATTGAGGCCATCAGTTAATAATATGGAAAATTCTTTATATATTTATATATAAAAAAATGAGTGTGGTATATGGAAAATCCTGTGAACAACGTAACACACACTCTTATACCTTTGTTCTTTCTGTATATGTTGCATTGCTGTAATAATATTTAGTGTGTTGTGACTGTAGATTTAGGATACTATATATATAAATTGTAAATTTACTAAATTTGTTTGTATGTAAACACGCCTTCATGTTTGTTGCCTCGAGAAGCAGTTGTACATTACCCTTACCCTCATTGTACCTTTTCAATATCCCTCGTCTTTGTTGATATGCAGTGTAGCAATGAAAGCAGTGATTCGCTTGTGAAACAATGTGAAGCAAAGATTACGAACAACAAAGTAAAACCCGGAACATAATGAAAATGTAATTAAACGGATAAGACACATTGTTTCATAAGACAATAAGTTTGAGTACCTCAACCAAAGACCTGAATAGTATGTACCTTAATCTCTTCACGCATCCAATAATTCACCAAGTCGGGCCAGTAAACAGCGTCTACCCGAGTATCCGTCGGTGGAATGAAGAGTTTTTCAACATCATCCTTGTTTGGAATAAAATAAGCTTCCTTCACCCTATGCTTCCCCTTCTTCCATAGCTCACCAACTTTCTTCATACAAGCTCTTTTATGTTCTTCTGTAGCATTTGTCTTAAACTATATACAAGAAATAGTAATTAGCTAAATTGAAACTAACATGTGTGGTCAAAATGTAATTTGTTAGACAAATTGCTATACAAAGATTAGGAGAAAATTAATATAGATAGATACCTGAATCTCTCTCCAAATAACGCCAAGGTTAGGCTCGGGCATTAGGCGCCATGAAACAACATGAAGAGGTGCATGAGCCCCGCACCTTGCAATCCCTCCAAGGACATTCATGAGGTCGGTGCTCGAATCCCCAATGGGTTGCATTAAGTCATTGAATATGACATTTATCTTTTCCGTTCCTTGGTAACCTATTGCAGGTCCTCTTGCCTTCTTACGAGCAGAGTCGCTCGTGGTAGGATCTACAATTCCAATTATTTAATATTAATGAAGCACAATTAATCATAATAAATGCAAAATGTAATTTTTTCTTAAAATCAAGTAATAATTTACCCATCGAACCGCTTGTTGTATGTAATGTTGATGTACTTGATGTATGAAATTGTTGTGGCTCTTCTCTCTGTACATGTGGTTGTAACGATGGTTGTGCATGTTGTTGTGTTGGTGGTTGAGTGGTTGAGTGGGCTGAATGGATGGTGACTGATGAGTAATGGCTTCATCGCCTATCTCTTGTGGCTGATTGCCTTCATTAGTAGGCATTGAAGACATGAAACTGTAGCTACGTCGTCTTTTTCGAGCCATACTAACTATGCAATTCAAGGTTATCAATAACAAATTATCTTAATAACAAGAAATAAGTTAAATGATTAAATAAATATAACATCAATGCAAGTACATAGTCATCAAATAAAATTAATCATCATTAGATTCATCATGATAAATGCATTTAAAAGCATGATAAAGTAAGTTGTTCTTTCTACCAAAAATAAATAAGTATAATAAACTAATCATCAGATTCATCATCACTCATGCTCGAATACAAATCATCATTCATATCATCAGATTCTTCATCCATATCATCAAACTCCTCTTCTTCAAAATCATCAATGGCATCTTCTTCTATCTCATTTTCACTTTGATCTTCAATGTCAATAACATCCTTTTCACGCTCATTCTCTTCAACACGTGCTCGAGGAACTCTACCCTCAACCAATGTCCCCTCAACACCATTCCTCACCCACATAATATCACCATCATCCACATGTCTCCTTTCATCCAACTGTTGAGGGTTGTATGGCAAGACTTGAGGCACCGCAATTGTACTATTAGAATTTTCATCTACGCCCATATCAAATGTATCTCGACTTGTCATCTTAATGGCAGTTTTCCATTGAGGGTCTATAGGGTCTTCAATATACATGACTTGCTGAGCTTGGGACGCTAGGATAAAGGGTTCGTCGGTTACTTTGTTCTCCTTGTATAACAAGTGGTTGAAATTAACCGATGTAATACCATAATTGTCTACTTCAACCCCTTTCTTGTTGTCCACCCAATTACACTTGAACAAGACAAATTTTGTTTCCGAAGTATAGTGCACTTCAAATATATCAGTCAACTCCCCATAGAATATTTGGTCCCCAGAAACTGGATTCTTATCCTTTCTACTTGAATAGCTTGTTGTGTCTGCACTAACAACAACACCACTATTTTGTGTAACTCTGCTATTGTCAGTCCTTCTTGTTCGAAACCTAAAGCCATTAATGATGTATCCATTATATCTTTTAGCCATATTGGTTAGACCCAATGCCATGTCCTTGATTTCATTTTCTAATGGTATATTTGTACTTGCCTCTTTCAATACCTATAAACATAAAGTGAAAAGCAGTTGATTAAGTACTACTTAACTAAACATATGTAAGGAGCCTTTATAAGTAATGTGGGCATTTGTATATTTTACAATTACCTCAGTTTTGAACCACGAAGGGAATTCTTTAATATGGAGACGTTGACGTTCATGAATTGGTGCTCGAGGGGCTGACTTTTGGAGGAATTGAAGATGTTTTCTAAGAACATAAAGATTGATTATAATCAATCTTTCCCTAATAATAAGTTTGAGAAAACATTAATTCTATGAAAATACTATTACTTACTCTCTATATGGTTTAATAGCATCACAAGTAGCTAGTAGATAACGATTTGCTTGCTCCATTGACACATGATCAAGAAAAAAAGGTTTTTCTTGGCCAAAGTGACGACCCACGTTATCTTCCCCAGAATCATTTCGATCCGGTCGTGTAGACTTAGTTTCAATGTCGTTTAGATATCTTGCACAGAAGGTCATGCACTCTTCCATTAAAGCCCCTTTTGCAATCGAAGCTTCTGGACGCGCGCGATTACGAACGTAAAGCTTTAATGTCAATAAGTACCTATGTATTAAAAAGAATACAATGAGTACTAAAGTTAAATGATGAATTTGATAGGGGTTAAACTATATGTATAACAAGGATGCCTAACCTCTCAATTGGGTACATCCACCGGTATTGTACAGGACCAGCAAGCAATGCCTCTTCAGCCAAATGTATAGGCAAGTGCTCCATTATATCAAAGAAGGATGGTGGGAAAATCTTTTCAAGATGACAAAGTGTGAGTGCAATACGATCTTGAAGATACTCTAGATCAGATTTTGAATTAACTTTTGAGCATAGTATCCTAAAAAAGTTTGACAACTCAATCAAGGCTTTAACAACGTGCTTTGGCAATATTTTACGGACAGGAAGAGGAAGTAGCTGCTGTAAAATAATATGATTGTCATGACTCTTTAAACCCCAAATGGTTCGCTCTTTGAGATTGACGCATCGTGAAATATTGGAAGCATAACCATCATGCACTTTCACATCCTTCAATAATTTCAAAAACATGTCTTTCTCATCTTTTCCGAGTGTAAAGCATGCAGGGGGAAGTAACTTTTTACCAGAACCATTATCTTTCAAGTGCAACGGCTCCCTAATTTTCATTTCTTTAAGATCAAGTCGAGCATTCAAGTGATCATTTGTTTTTTCGAGAGTTCCCAAGAGCGTATGCAATACATTATCACACACATTTTTTTCTATGTGCATGACATCAAGCATGTGATGTATTGGTAAAGACTCCCAATACGGCAATTCAAAAAAGATACTTTTTTTCTTCCAACTATCTTCTTTTGCATTTCCAACATTCTCACTTTCTTTCATTTTTCCTTTTTTTCCATTTTTTCTTTATTTTTCCCTTTCCCTTTCTGATTATCTTTCTCTTTCTCTTTGCGTTTTTCTCATCATATAATAGCCTTTTTCTCCTTCTCCTTCTCTTTTTCTAATTGTTCTCTTTTCCTCCTTCCAAGGACATCTTCCTTTCTCTATATAGTTTCCACATCTTTCAACTGTTCTAGTATTTCTGATCCAGACAATAACTTTGGCTTCAGTTCTAACTCTGGCTCTCCATGAAAAGCAACTCTATCTCTTCGTAATTTATGGCTTTCTTTAAGCCAACGCCTATGTCCAATAAAACAAAACTTGCGACTATGTTTTAGCCTTAAAGATCTAGTTTTCTTGTTACAACAAGGACAAGCAAATTTACCTTTTGTGCTCCAACCTGACAAATTAGCATATGTTGGGAAGTCATTGATCATCCACATGAGTGATGCTCGTAACTTGAACATAATTTTGGTTGATGCATCATATGTATTCACACCATCGTACCATAATTCCTTCATCTCCTCGATGAGTGGCTGCAAATATACATCAATCTTGTCCCCGGGTGCTTTTGGCCCATCAATTAACACAGAAAGAATAAAGTATGGTTGTTTCATGCACAACCATGGTGGTAGGTTGTATGGAATGAGAACAACTGGCCAAGTGCTATGTGAAATGTTCATAGACCTAAAAGGATTGAATATCAGATGCTAATGCAAGTCGAACATTACGACTTTCACTAGCAAAGTCCGGGTACAATTTGTCAAAAGTTTTCCAAATAGGACTATCAGCAGGATGACGCATCACATCATCATCAACACGCTCTTTAGAATGCCATGTCATTAGTGATGCAGTGTGAGGTGACATAAACAACCTCTTCAGCCTTGGCTTTAATGGAAAATAGCGTACTTGTTTAGCAGCAATTTTTTTCCTCTTTATCACACAATCCTCAACAGTTTTCTCGTCATTGCCAAACTGCTTATACCTAGAAGCCCCACAAATATCACAATTCTCAAAAGACTTTGCTTCCCCTCGAAACAACATGCAATCGTTTGGGCATGCATCCCACGTATCGTAAGTAAAACCCAAGTCAGACACTATCTTGTTCACTTCATAATAGGATTTGGACAAGGCAACGTCCCCTATTTCTTCAAGTACCTCATGAAACAATTCTAGAGACATTATGCATGATTTATTCGACCAACCACCAAGTACTTTTATGTGCAAAAGCCGAGTAACGAATGAAAGCGATGTAAACTTTTTGCTGCCCCTAAACAAAGGTCGTTGCCCTTCTTCTAGCATCTTATAGATTTTTGATGTCTCATCGTCCATTGTTTCTGTATTTGCATCCAAAGGTTGTCCTTCATTCAAACCATCTCTCACAGTTGGAACTCAGGTTGGAATTCCCATGGCATCATGTATCATGCCAACAATGTCATCTTCCACATCGAAGTTGTTTAGAAGATATTTGTTTTGACCTCTATCATCGTGAAAGGAAATGTCAAAATTATGTTCCAATGACCATGGCAAGTAATTTTCCATAAAACCATTCACAACCAGATCATCCCTGACATTATCTCTTGTACTATAAAAATGACCAAAACACCTTGCACATGGACACTTTTTATATCCATTTGGCCCTACGTCTAAGAATATCGACTCCACAAAATGTTCAACACCATTCCTAAACTGTGGTAAGGTCCTGTCTCCATACATCCAGGTTGTATCCATTCTTAATTAAATCTGGAAAAGATACAAAGGAAAAAAATACTTAATAAAAATAGACAGTTAAATTGATTGATAACCAAACACATTTATCATTATGAATTTTGACAATAAAACTGAAAATCTAAATTAGAAAATTAATTACAGAAACTGAAAATGGTAACCAAGTAGATCCTCGAACGTGTTCATTCTGATGAGTGAGAGAGTGCCAGTCTCTTGGTTACTAAAAGCGTTGAATGTGTTCATTCTGATGTGTAACAAAGCCCTACTACTACATATTTATTAAGTCATCTGGGATGTCATTCTGGAGGACCACACCCCCCCACCACAATGGTGTCCTACACATGTCTTACAAATGCTTGCGAGCAGCCATTTGAACGAGCATACAATTTTTTGGAAGAGAATTCTAAGAGTATATAATGCCTACACTATTTATGAAACATTCTTTGAGTTGGAAATAGACCTAGATGAAGAAGGTCTTTGCCTTTTCTCTTCTTTAGTAAAACAAGATGAAATGTCATCTTCCCAAAGGGTTCACTTCACTTGCTTGATAGGTTAGAATACAACTAAAGATAGGAAGGATAGTAGATATTGAACTGGCACTGCAGATGTTGAAAACTGTGGTTGTAGACCAATAGTTGTGGTTAATTAATGGAAAATATGATCCATGAAACATGCAAACCAACCTATGCTACAAATATTCAAGTAAGAGTTTCAGGTGCTGGTACTTGTCTAGCAGTCAGATCTGGAGAAATAATAAATTTTAGGATTCGTGGACTCGGCTCAAAAGGATCCAAAAAAGGGGTGGGGTACTTGGACATAGCTTATGGCTTTATAATTTATACTCCTCTGCAATGTTTTAATTATACATTATGGATATGACATGGGAATCAGTGAAAAATAATAAAGTTTGTGGTGTCTATTTAAGAATATTTAAGAACAGTTGAGAGTTTGATGGTTGATTATTTAATAGTTTTAAAAACTTCACTGAGATCATGAGCTAGAGTTACACATTGCAAATTGAAGACCCTGACATAGATCCCATAACCATGTCTGCACTGATCATGTCCGAAATGGTGTGACAAGTGATATAAAGAGTTCTTGTAACATAGAAACAAACAACAACCTCTATTGTAACATATAAGGATCCAACCTAGAACCATAACATTAGGTGAAGAGGGCCCTAGTGCACCCAACTGTGTAAGAAATTTCTTAAAAGTAACCAAAGTAGGACCTCATTATACTTGCGCTCAGGTAGGGCTTAGTGGAACAATGCATGTACATGCACAATAAAAGAAACAGTAGCACGTGGCGTATAAGAACAGGGGCTCAAAAGATGGGCTTATATCAGATCCTCTAAAAATTCGAGTTACTAAAGGAGTCCAAACAGTCTATACCATGCTTTGACATCTCCTCTCATGTGAGTAGCCCAGTCACACATGTAAACAAAGTAACAGCGAGTGCACATTGTTAATTGTTTGTTGTGGCATATGCTTCAATGTTTTTCTATGATATAAACATAAAGGACAATATATGCTGCATTTGTATGCCGATTTTTTTTAACTTATGGTCAAAGTAGACCATGATAACTTCTTTGATCAGAAAAGAAAAAGTAAATCATGATAACTAGACTAGATAAAGATTGATGCTTTTATTGGGATTGTGATCTCACTGTTATGCCCCGGTTAAATTCTCCTATTCCTCATTTCAGTGAGGTTTTTTTTAATATATAAATACTTTTTTAAATAAACAATATACTAGGTAGTAGAGAGCTTAATAAACAAGATCGCCTCTTGATAATCTAGCTTGTTGGCACACCAGATTAAATGGGCCTACACCTGTGGTGGCCTCTTTTAGTATAAGTTTAAAAGTTACATTTAGATGGTTCAAATGCTAGAGCCTAGAGGTACCTAGGCACAAAATAGAACTACCTAATGTCATCCGATTATAAACAACCATTTATTACCATTCATGCAATTAAGGTTTAAACACTTGAAATCCAACTAAGTACTATCAAAAATTTCTATCCTCGAGATGCAACAAGTGTTGTAGGTTTAGCTAGAAATTACGCAACTTCAATGCTTGAGTGAAGAAAATAAATCATAGATGAAAACTGAGACTTTCTCAATCCTTAATTCAAGGAAAGGGTACTTCTAATTGTTACCAAAAATCACTGGCATCTTAATACAAAGATGACAATACATTTGCATGAACGACTGGAGTAATTATCATAAGAAATTTTGGAATCGTAGGACAAAGGACAGAGCAAATTTATCAATATAATGAAATAGAAAGAACCATCCTTAAAGGTTGTGGTCCTTTTTAGCTTATCTAGTGTCGGTTCACCTATTATTATTAATGCTTCTTTGGCCTTCCCTTCTACATATATATTATATAGAGCCAAAAACTTGCACTAAAATGAAATAGCTATCTAATTATAAGCTAGGAATGAATGTCCATGGTCCAGCTCTAGCCTCCAGCCAGCTATTACTAGACATACATACTCAACCATAAATTTCTTGTTTTGGGATATATATGACATTCGATATCAACTAATTAATGCACGTACCTTTTGCCGGGCTAGCTGGAGATTAAGAAGCATCTGTTCCAAACACGTACAAATATCCTTTCGATGACAAAACATGATGAAACCACACTCCCTATTTTTGTTTAATATTTCCTTGATAATTATTGACTAGTATTAAATCAAATATTGTACTGTTGCCAATTTTTTTTAAAAGAAGAATCTTATTTGCATTTCCAAGCTAGTTGTTTAGACTGTTATGGCCGGCCAGGTTGACATGGATGCTTAGGCGATCGCTACAGTTAATAACAACATATCGTACTATAGTATATATATATATATATATTACTACTAGTATTCAAGATTCACTAGCTAAATATATGCAGTAGTCTTTAGCGGGACAGAAGAATCAATTTCCAATTTTTGTCACAGTTAAGACCCATATTTTCTTCCTTGTTATTAATACTAAAATTTATCACTCTCTTTTTCTCCATCTTAATATCACATTTTAATTTTCCCAATCAGTTAAGGATTAATTAAAGAAGAGTCGAATTGAATACTTTCTCTGTCAGTGTCCACTCTCAACAATGGTGTTGCCTACCTACTTTCCTTTTAGGAATATCCTAAATAATTGACTGATATGATATGAAAAATTACCCACAAATGACAAATGACAAAAGTCTGTCTTTTTCACGTCTGTCTACATATCTCTCTAAAACTCTTGTATGTGAATTTGGTCTTTTAGTCTGCTCGTATGGGTAAGGTTATTTGAGATATGGGAGAAACCTGCTCTAGCAGTATTATAGGCTTGTGCACCGCAATTTGGTTCTATATTCAAAAGAAGAACATTGGGCTCGTGTGGGTTTGACTTACAAAACTGGCGATGGAAGGTCATCGTTGGAGGATTATAATATCTGTGTTTTCCCATTATGAGTGTTATTCATCTTGTTTCCAACATGAGTGCACTAAAGTTAAAGAGATCCTAACTTGACCTAAAATCCAAAAGTTCTACCAACAAATTAAAATGTAGAGTCGAACAAATTAAAAAAATTTACCCAAATATAATATAATTACTCAGTAAACATAGAATAATACAACAAAGACACATACACACATGATAGGATGGGAGAAAGAGAGAGGCATACCGTGAGAGAAGGAGATTTTGTGCAGTCAGATTTAGAAGAAGATCACAAATTAAAGGACTACAGAAATAAAAAGAGAGAAAAATAGAGATTAGTTAGTAATGCCAAGAGAAATAGAAAGAGAGTGTGTGTGTGTGTGAGAGAGAGGGAGAGCAGAAGCGAGAGCAAGAGAGAGTTACTGAGTGTACTGCAATTAGCGGTGCCGCTCTATCGATGGAATTGCTTCTGCGATTAGCTGTTGTCCAGGGAATTTTGAGAAAACCTATATGACGAAATTTTGGGGAAAACCTATATGACGAAAATTTGGGGAAAACTTGGCGGGAGAGGAATGCGTCTAGGGAATTTTGAGAAAACCTATATGACGAAAATTTGGGGAAAACCTATATGAAGAAAATTTGGGGAAAACCTTGGCGAGAGAGGAATGCGGGAAAGTGATGCCTTGAGAAAGGTTTTGGTTAAATATATTATACATGTTGAGACCTTTCTAATTTCGTAAAGTGCAAAAGGTTAAAGGAATTTAGTACGGTATTTACACAAGTGTCCTAAAAGCACTCGTTTTTGGGTAGGTTATTACGGAATGGTGCCAAAAGCGATTGTATTTAGCATGGGTGCCATAAAGGTGCCAAAAAAAATAGTATTTGGGACTATTGTAGAGCCCTCCCAAAAAACATGGTCCCAAAAAGACCTTTTTCTTGTAGTGTGGATTCTTGTTGAAACGCCGACTTGGAGTGCCGATGGTTTGTTCAGCGTCTGCATTGTTGCGGTACGTAAGTTTTGTGTTTTTCCCCTCTTGAGACAACAGTCTCTCTCTGTTTCAATTGGTGTTGACATCAAGTTTATTAGCTCGGGGCTTCACTTTGTTAACGCTTCTGCATCTTCGATTTTTTATTGACTCGTATTTTTGTGTGAATACACATTCATGTTTATAGTTTGATAGCTTTATTGTTTGACTCGCACTATTATTTACTTTGTGCTTGCCCTCTTCTTGTCGTTGTTTAGCGGCATGACCTCGGGATTCCATGGTGGAATCCGGGTCGGGTCGCCACAGTTGGTATCCGAGCTTAAGTTAGGTATAAGCCAGGATAGGTTCCATGGCCTAGGTGGGGATGGGTATGTCGTCGAGTATTTACTGACAAGTTTGTGTATAGTGCCTTATTGGTATGTTCTTTTATGCAAGTATAGAACTTTGAGCAGTAAGTTCATTTCGGTCTAGATTTCCGTGAGTGCAAATTATGTGTCTAGGAGTATCATATTTCTCCCTTGTTGCTTCTGAGTTGCAGTTATACCAAGAATGAGTGCAGCATTTCGGTAGAGCCATTGTTTCTTGTTCCATCGTTGAGATTGAAAAAGGTTAGACTGTTGGTCCTGGGAATGATCATCGTGGTATTCATTTGGAGCCAACGTTCGTGGTTATACGTTTCGAGAGCGAAGTGGCTAAACCTTCCGTATTATCTAGTAATATTATATAGAGTGCTATATATGTATATATAGTTATTATAGTACTTAACCATGTGTTTTTGCGTTGCTTGATGCCATGCCTATACATGTTTATGCTATGTGTTCATGAGACCGAGATAAAGGATGCTTTTACGTTAATCACGAACACCCCGCATCGTATACGACGAAAGCTTTTGAAGTCACTTCAGAGGGCCCCTAACTTGATTATCAAGAGGTCTTCATTAGAGAACTAGAATGGTATAATATAAAATAGAGTAGTAATTGACTCAACCCGTTACCAAAATGGAATGGAACAAGTAAATGGTACGTTGTTATACTTTTGCAAATATGTGCAACTTGTATATGAAAGTCATGCTATGAGTATCGTTCCAATATTGTTGACTTGTATTACTTGATTGAATGAGTGACTTGATATGATAAATGTTCTTCATATTTACAGAGTATGTGATCGTATGATGATGGTTAGTTACATGATTAATTACATGGTTAGTTTGTGGGAACTAGAGACCCTAATGATTCGCGTTATAACTAGAATAATATGTTAAGCCCGAAAAATTTTACTTGGAAAAAAAAATTGTTAGCTTCGGTGCAAATATTGCATATGAATATGATTTTTGTATCATGAAAATGATTAGCTTGTTTATTTGATAGAAAGGCATTAAACCTCGATATCCACAATTAATCGGAAATTAGTAAGTTACACTTGTATTGTTGTACTTTGTTAAGAGTCAAGCATGACTCAATTTTTAGATTTGGTTTGAGTTGGAAAATGAGAATTACTCGAGTTAGGAGTAATAGGAGACATGCCATGGTTATTGTCTCGATTGCGTTAGTAACCCATAGTGTTGATCAGATATAGAATTATGAATTTGAGGACTAATTCTTTTAAGGTGGTGAGGATGTAGGACCCAGAACCTTCGTGTGTTTGACTTCCTTGTTCTGCGTGCCGAATTGCCATAGCAATTCTTGTTATACTTGTTGTGAGAGCCTGGATATGTGTGGTTAGGCTACCTAGAGGGCAATGCCATAGTAGTGTGTGGTTCATACTCATATACTTGTTATAGTTTCAAGTCGTAACTCGACGTTAGTCGAAATGCGATTCAGTTGAGAGTTCACTAGCGTAGTTCTTCATAATGACCTCGATTATCCTCTAGGTCTTCCCTTGATTTTTATTCACTTGTCTAGACATGATCAAGTACTTATTAGAAGTGTTCTTGCGATGATGATGTGTTAAGGGCGATCGTTGCATAGCTTACATCTTTGTTTGTTTGAGTTCGAGTTGTGTTAACAACTTGTGTTTTTGAGTTTAGATAGTCTTAGCCATTGTTGAACTTCGTGGAAGTGTTCAATTGTATTTTTGAGTCCCTTGACTTGCTTAGAATCTCATATTCTTGCCCGTTGCATTGTTGTTTCATTTGTTACTTTGATTGTTAGTTATTTTGCTTTGTTCTAGTTTTGTTTCGGGTTATTTTAGGTGTCATTTTTACGTGTTTCGGATGTGTTTTGAGTAAGGAATCATCCTAGATTGATTGGGATTGAGTTGGGTACCCTCTGGACTTGATTTCAAGCCATTTTCTTTCTTTTAGGCAAGGTGCTCACCTACCATTTAGACCAAACGACCGCCTTTATTGCAGAATGTTGGATTTCTAGAAGAGGACTACGTGCTAGCCTAGTCAAAGGGACTAGGCGAACGCCTTGTCCCGACTACATCTTCGAGCTATTTTCTTATTTTTGGATTTATGGCCATTCTACCCTTAATGAACCTGGTCTAAACCTTCCCTAATCGACCCTACTTAGTCCTAATTGAGACGTAACATGTTGGGTTAATCTATTTGATTATCATTAAGCTTAATTAACCTTTGATTACTCCTAAACTATCACTAAGTGTACCATGGAAATACCAATTGTGCCCTTTCTCTTTGTGGAAGCCTTATTGTTGGTCCACAATTATGCTCAAAATAGGCTAGAAAGGGGGGGGGGTGAATAGTCTATGATGCCATTTAAAAAACTTTTCTTTTGGATACATTTAAAACGTAGATTTAGTGGCATCTGCAATTTAGCGTATTGAGCATGTCTGCTGGTAGAGGCTAACTGCAGACTTGCTCTAAGCAGAAGTATCAACTTTGCCGGTAAACTGCCAGTTAAATCGAAAGCCTGTTATAAAGAGTTGAAGCAACGGAAATAGAGAGGCTTTAGATTTGGAGAAATCTTAAGTGGCTGTACACGAATATATGATCAGAACAACAACACATATAATACTTCTTTTAAATGCAGATTCAAGGAGATCAATTAAAGAATAACTTTTCTAAAGATAAATCAATTTATAAAAGCTCATAGATATATAAAGACTGAGGGATAAATTATTTGTAAGAACATATGAATTTATTGAAAGATAAATTACATATTACATCAACCTAAATATTCAATGTAAAGTTTATGTCCTCGTCCTTCCAAGCCTTAATCTTTACTTAATTATTCATAGATGAATCCTTAAGTAAAGAGGACAAGAGGAGATCAGAATGAGATACTAATATGAGAAAAGAATTTTCAAGGTCATTCAGATAAGAAATATCTGAACGATGGAGTGCAGAGCACTCGGCCTTCCATGATGAATGATTATTGCACAATCAACAGCATTTGTATAGAAATACAAATCTGAAGATATGAATGCAATATCTACAGACAACTCTTCATTTTCTTTAGACATAATCTAAAATCAATCTTCAGAATGATCCAAGATCTTGATCTCTGTCTTATGAAGTTTCTGATCTATCTCTTTTCTTCTCCAAGATTTTCTTTCTAGCAATCCACTAAGAATGTCTTGCTAAGATCTGGATAGATTCACTGCGATCTTGTGTCGAGATCTGAGATTCATTGGTGAGGGCGATCTCGTTGTAGATCTTTCTGTTCCTTTGAAGTTCTTGTGTGTCTTTGTGAATGTCTCTGTATATCACTGTATGTTTAGGGAAGAGAAAGGATTCTTTATATAGATAGGAGTCAATGTGATCGTTGAGAGATGAAGATTGATGTTTCTATCCGTTTAGAGATATAGTTGTTGAAGTCTATCGGATAGAGACTTTTGTCCACAAGATCTTTTGACTGTTTGTGTTAAGATTTAGTCCTGTAGATCTTGGAACTTGTTGTCTGTCAGACTGTATTGATAAGTCTCTGAAAAGTAGGTCTGATGTCTGATGCACTGTCAGGTGGTCTGTTCAATAAAGTAGTTTCTTTTGACTTTATCAGGCCAAGTGAGTGAGAGAAAGTCTTGTATTTTTAACTGTGCCAGGCTTTCTAAGGCTTGAACATATTTGTCTTGATTTGAACTACTTTAGTCTTTTCTCAATAGCACGTGCAGAATTAGGTCTGCCAGTAGGATGTTCGGGCTAGTAGAGCAAGTCTTCTGTTTCAGGAGAACTGATGTCTGCTGGTGCGAATAGTCAACTTGTAGCATGTCTGCCGGTGGTGAGTCTTCAAGATGTTCTGATCTTCTTATGACAAGTCTACTGGTGACTAGTCTACTGAAGAGTTTTGACATTACTGCAAGTCTGCCGGTGCTTAGTGCATATGAAATGATGGTCTGTTTGATCATCATGTAGGAAGGTAGGACTCGATCAGGTTGCACCTAATCTAAGACCTATGTGATGCCACACGAGTTGCCACGCTAACGATGCAGAACCTTTTAGCCACTCGTGATGACTCACCAGTAATGGGAACAAGCAAATCAACATATATAGAATATGCAAGGTGATAAGCAAATTATCAAGAAGCATATTCCAACAATCTCCTCCTATTTGCTTGGAACCATTACAAAATGATATATACAAAGCACAAAAGCATTTATCAAGACATAGTAATAACATTCCTACAATGAATAATCATTTTATCACAAGACATGTCCTATGTTGATAATTACATAAGCGATGGCTTTTGTATAGTCTACAAAGGCTGAGCATGATTCACTAAGAATCAGCTTCGGGTGAATTTTTCACATTATGTGTGTCTTTCTTTGAACAAGGGAGATTTGGGTCTATACCCTTGTTTTAGTTTATGAACATCTTTAGTTCATGAACTTTCCTCCTAAGAAGATGCATTTGGATATGTTTATAGATTTCCTTCTGAACTAAAGGTTTTCTCATGACTTTAAATATGTCATAACATTTCTCCTCCTATTTAATGAATTCAGATATGTCATAACATTCCTCAGATATATGTCATAACACTTATATGTCATAACACTTCTCCTCCTTAATGGTTGCAAGCGTAAGCAGGAGATATCAAGAAAGAACAGAGAAAGAAGGAAAAAAACAGGAGGCAAAGAAGATGTTAAATAAAATTTGAGAAATGACAGAGTACAAATAAACAATCATAAAAAGTACAACCTAGTTGGAATCCCCGAAACTACCAGTACTAGAGTCTAAAGTATATTCTCTATTTTGATCAGAGAATAACTCTTGAGTTATCAGAAGGTCTCTAGTGATGCGAAGGCATTCATCTTCATGGACTGTTGAGAGAATGGTCTGAAAAGTGTAAAGAAAATGACTGATAATTCTAGCGTACTTTCTAATGTAGAGTCCATTCGTCTGTCTTCGTAGGATAGATTGGCGTATGAGAGATAAGACGACTTCAGAGCAGTTGATGGTATGAGAATCTAGAACAGCAATGATGAAGGTCCGAAGTCTTTTGGTGTCACTACCTGAGCCTGCTTCATGAAATAGAAGACATCGACTCAGAATTTCGCCAATACAGTACATGTCTAAAGGATAATTGTTAATATCCCATGTATTGTAGTCATCCCGAGAAATGTAGCCAGTTCGTAAAAGCCATGATTCATTGAGGATCAAATCATCGAGAGCGTTGGGTCCAATAGAAGGAAGATGGAAGACGCGAGACAGACTCTCGGCCATGAGGACGACATTTGTACATCGAATGCGACCAAAGAAGTGGTTACCATTTCTTGTCATTACCATCCTGAAGTAAAATTCATTAACCAACCTAAGGCTGTAGAATTCTTCACGAAATGAAAAGAGTGAGACTAGTCCAGAGCTCTAGAGAAGATCGATAATCTTTCCTCCAACGGTGTTGTCGATGAGGAATTGTTCTCCTTGAATCTTATGACCTAGGATATATGAGTGAGAGCCTATTCTGGTCACAAAAGATGATTCTGGTGGAACAAAACGAGTAGAGATGCTCAAAGAAGATGAAGTGGTCATGAGAATATTTTTGATTTAGAGAAGAAATATACTGATAGGGAATAAGATACCAATTGATGAAATAAGATCAAGCAATTGTTGGAAATTCTCAGTTTAGGAAGATTTTAATGGGAAGAATTAAAGATTGAGTATTTTCGAAGGATTTATAATAGAAGAACACACTTATCATGAACCGTTGATTGCTTGTCCATTGAAGAGCTGTAATGACAAGAATACAAAGCGACGAGGTAATCAAGTCACTAAGCTATAGAATTTGAATGGACATTTATATTGAAAAGTCGGCGATTCATGATTTCGCCATTAAGTCATTCTTCGGAATGTTTTTGATACAGATTGTGACTTAGATCGAGATATCTCAGTATCCAGATGATAGATATCAATTATGGTAGAGAGTACTGGATGAAGAGAAGAAAATTTGTATTGACATTGATGACTTTTTAGAAAAATAATACGAGTTCAAAATACGAACCTTTGAAGAAATGTGATATGTTTTGAAATTCGAAAATTTTCAAAAGATTATTTATGAGACATTCTGAATCATCTACACAATCCTCATCAATCTCTCAAATCTTTAGAAGGTTTTAGAATTTTAAATCAATTTTTGAAGAAGTATATCAAAAAGTAGAATATGTTTTTCAAAATAGTAATGAATTTTGTGTTCTTTGTTTTTAGAAGATAATTGTACAGGGCTTTCTGAATCATCTACATAATCCTCAGCAATCTCCCAAATTTCTTATAAGAACATAGAACAGTAAAAAGACATTTTGGAATTGATACCAATTATGAAAACATTTCTTGAATTGATATCGAATGTTTAAATACTACTAGTAGTTAAACATTTTGAAAAGTAATCAATAATTTCAAAGGTTGTTTTAAGTCATAAATGTCTTCACAAGGGAAAGAACAACAAAGATTGAAGAGTGTTGTTTATGAGATTGTGAACGGCATAGGTGGAAGTCTGCTGTTCAAGTTTAACCAGCATAGATTGAAATCTGTTGTTTCAACTGATAACCTTAAGGATGTATGCAGCAGTAATGAAAGTCTGCTGATACCAATTGATAACGGCGGATAGAAATGGAAGGTGAGTAATTATGAACATATCTGCTGGTATCAATTCTTGGATATACGTGGTTATCAGTCTCTTGAACACACGGACGATGGTAGCCATAAAATAGCTATTATACCGATTGAGTTTTGTGTTCAAGAAAGATGGAAGTCTACTAATACTAATAGTTGAAAGATAGGTGATCAGTAAACTAGAGATTGAGGTATGTCGTTGTCGATTTAATGGATGACAAGGGAATCGGCATAGATGAGGGTCTGCAGATGAAAGTGATCAGCAGGAATAAAGTCTGCTAATACAGGGTGTATTTAGATAAGTTTTGTAGACAACAAGGTTTGTTGAATAAAGATGCAACAGCAGACATTAAGGTCTGCTGATACCAAATGAATAAAGAGTTTTTTAGCAAGCTTTTCCTTTGGGATGCCTTGGCTTCTGGAAGGATGGACCATAGGCTTCATCGGCAAGGAGGACGAAACAGAAGTAGGGAGAGCCGAATGCTTCTATTGATTAGGAGCAGCAGTGTCAGCAGTAACAGTAGCATCAGCACTTGAAGAAGACTTCTGCAGTTGGCTCCTCCTCACTGGTAGATTACTTGCGTTTTGATCTTTTTAGAGAGAGAGAGAGAGAGCAGGGTCTACAGGTGTCTGGTGTAGATGGGTTGCTTTGATTTTGAGGAGGTGAAGATGGGGTAGAATGTTGGGTACCGGCAGACTTCCTTTTCTACCTTAGCAGTTGATTAGGAGGTTCAGCTGCTTCATCGGCATGGATTAACTAATGACTATGCTTCTTTACAATAGAAGCAAAAGGAAAGACAACAACCATTTAAGTTAAGCCACTTGTATCACAAAGAAGCAAGTAACTCGTAATGAGTTTGGTTGAAAGTACAGAGGTAGAAGAATATGTTTTGCTTCAAGGTCAACAGCTAAGATGATGACTAACCTTTTTAAGGAAGGGAAGTCATCTTTTCAAGACAAAGTAAAAAAGAATGATTTTTTAGAGCAGAGTTGTCTTTGAACAGAGGAAACAACAGATAAGAAAAAGAATTGTAGAGACTGCTTGTTCCTCAGAAGATCGTTGCTTCAACAACAGATATGAAGTCTACTGTTTGAAGTTTTTGAGACCTGGTTAGAAGAGAATGAAGATTCACCAGAACATCATTGGTTAAAGTGATATCTTACATTCCTGAGAAAGGAGTTGCATAGAAAGTAGTCCTTTCTTAAGAAATCCAAAACTAAAGTTATCCATATTCCAACGATAATTCTTCTGATGAAATTTCTACCAGTAATCATAGTAGTTTTTAAGCAAAATAAGATTCTTTTACTGAATTAAAATCAGTTTTTAAGAAACCAGTTGATCTAGTTGTAATGACTGCAGTTAAAGCAAGGATTGTCATTAAAACAGGATTCAACTTAATCTTTTGAGCACAAGAAGTTTTTGATAAAAAGATTTAAAATCTTCTGTGCTGTCTGAAAATCAGATTCTTAAGACAATTATTTTAAAAGATAGATCCTTGTTTTGTCTCATCAGAATTATTCTGTTGAATAGAAATACTTATGGTTAAGGATTGGTTTGTCGTTGAGTTAACAGAAGAGTTATATTTACTGTTGTGAATTCGGAACAAAATTTTCATAACAAGAAGTACAGGTACCGAAGTCATAAGCAAATATAAGATTTCATGTTATTAAGGAATGTTCATACAAAAGCAGATAGACATGAAGTAAAGATGCTTTAAACAAGTTCTCATCTAGATCAAAATATACTCGAATACAAAGAGGATCTAAAGATTACATGATTCAATACAACTTCCAATGACTTAATTACTCCTGTTAAACTACTAATCTAAACACTTGATACATTTCTAAAGATAAGGATGCTACAAGGAGATGTCTATAAAGACCATGGACCCAGATCCGTCTAACCGGTTGGCAAACGGAGTACATGTCCAGATCAAGGGAATCAAGATGACCCAAGGAGAGAATGAGACTCTCCTTTTTCTCCTCTTTAGCAGGTTTTCTCTATCCTAGATGCGCTGCATAAACATCTTCTAGATTTTCTAGATATCAGTTCTAGTACAGGCACTCATCCTCGGGGGTTTGAGATGGGAAATCTGAGGAGAATCACATTTGTCTCGCTGAAGATAGGAGGATCTTCTAAACGAGAAGGAGAAATCAAATGTGAACTAAGATAGAGAGAAACGAGAGATATATGCTAAATGGTTGTTGAGGAAAATCTTCATACAAGAGGAATCCTCGAAACTAACCAAACAACTTTCGAAGGATAGGAAGAGTAATTCCAAGTTGTTGAGAAGGAGCCTTGATTTAGTCCTAAAATTCTCCTAACACATTTGAAGAAAGTGGTTTTGTATCAGAGTCTATCATAGTGTTTGGGGTAGGTTGCGAGTGATAGAGAGGAAGGAAGGAATGTCTCTATAAATACTTGCTGAGGCAGGACAATGGATCGATTAATGAAATAAATTCATTAAGAATGAGAAGTCCTTTCAACCACTCTCATTAAAGTTATACAAGGAAGTGTGAGAGATAGTTTAAATTCCTAAATATCTGGTAAAGTTTCTTCTTTGGAAAGCTAAAAGATTTTGAAAAGGCAATACAACTTTCTTAAGAGGATAAAACGTCTTTAATAGGATAAAACAATTTTTCAGTAGGATTTGACAAGACACCCCTTCTTCAGAAGAGTGTTTTGGCAAATACATTTCCCACTTTTCAAAGTCAATTTTGTTCTTACCGAGATTCTATGAAATTTGTCGTTAGCTTTAAGAAATAGTCAATTTCCAAAAGCTTTACCTCAACCTTTGTAAAAATTGCTAAAATACCCATGTAGTTTGCACATTGTCTACTAAGGTGGAAACTTCTATAAGTCAGCACATAGAACTGAGCTTATGAAGTGCAGAGCAACAAGAGAGTACGTCAAAGAAGATGATTTGATGATGACACAGAAAAAATTTCTTTGAAAAGAAGGCATCAAACCAGATGAGTAATTATAGATCATACTTTAATGGAAATGGAAAGGAAACAAGAAGCAAAGTATGATATATAGGTAAATTACTCAAGCTTTATACACTACAAGAAAATGATGAATTTAGTATGATTTAATTGGCTACAAATTATAATTCATCGTAAAAGGATATGTATTTACTACAAAATTTAAGTTTTGTAGTTAAATCTATAATTCTTACAGGACAATCAAAAATTATAGACAATGACGGCCCAACAACGACCAACTTTTTTTTTTTTGTCGCCAACGGAACGAAAAAAAAATTCAGCGCCAATTTTCCCGCGTGGGTAAAAGATTAGCGACCAATTTAGGCCCAATTTCTACGTCCACAGTAGAAGGCTAATGCTTAAGGGATAAATCGATAAAAATCAAAATACATAAAACCCTTTCGCGTTCTCAGCTAACAGACCCTTCTACGTTCCAATTTGCAGCGATGCGAAGGATCTCCGGTCAGTATACGCCTCCCCCTTCCCTTCCTCTTCTCCTTCTCCTTCCCCTCTGCTTCCCTTCCCTTTCCTTCCCTCTCTTTCACTCGACACACACATATTCACACGGAGACAATATATTCACGTCCTTGGTTCCTTCCATCTCTGTTTCTCTCTCAAACACCCAAATTGTGGAATGATGTTTCTTAGCTTGGGTTTATTTTTGCAGGTATCTGATTGTGGATTTCTCTTGAGGGTTTACTTTGGGTAGTGAAAGGTAAATTTCCATATGTATTTATACATGGGTTTGTGATTATAGACTTTTTCTCTTAATTATAGATTTTGGATTATTAAATTGCATGTAAGATTGTTTAATAGAATTATTTAACTATATGTAGAATTGTTTAATTCCAAGAGCGTTTACCCGATGTGGTACTTGTTTTATATGTTTAATGATAAGGTTTTTCCAAAAGGGCATTCCCTTTATGTGTCTTCTCTTTTCTAGTTCATGCCTACTGTTTCTTCTATTTTCCAGTGAGACCAATTATTGAGTTTATTCATTTCCTATGATGATCCTAATTAAAGTGGCAAGCTATGATTTATTTAGCCAAACAATGAGACAGATTATATCTAAAATAAGGAAAAAAAGAGAATTCTGAGTCAGCCGTTGTTTGTACTTCATTAGACAAATAATGACACAATTTTTAAAGACACTATTGTGAAATTTATTTTTATTTTATTTTATATTTTTTTTATTAAAATGCTAGATTTTTATAAATGGGAAAATAAGGAAAACAAGATAAAGGGGAACAACCAACCTTACCCTTAAAAGGGGGGACAAAGGAGCCTTACCATGGAGAAAGAAATAGAAAAAACTGACAAAAGAAATTAAACCTAGATAAAACAAAGAAAGAAATATAATAATTACGATAACGACTCTTCGTACGACGCTTCGACTTTCTGAGACTTGGGGTGTCAAGATCAAGAGCTTCAAATTGGGCGTGGTCGTTATCATAATCTTCCTCTTCGATAGTTTGCAGAACGACAAATTTATTAGGGGAGACAATGTTCATAGGATGACAGGGCTGAGGAGGTGAATTGTTCTGCATAATGGCTTGGGTATTTATACAAGGACTAAAAGGGAGGGAGTTGGGGCTCAGGTTGGAAGAAAGATTTTTATGACTATGAGATAGAGATGTTTGAATTGGGGGCCGATTACTTTCTGTGAGGTCAATTTGAACAGCATTCGATGAAGAAGGTTGCACTTGTGATGGGCTACATGCTGTTTGGGATGGACACATAGGGTCTGGGCTGCGAGAGGTGCTGCTAGAGGGAACATCCATGACTGGCACCTGAACTTGGGGATTAGGAACTGGGATGGTCGAGCCGTGAGGGGGAGCTTGAGCAGTATGGATGGGCGTTGTTGCTTTGGCTGATTGATCATAACCTGTGATAATCTGGACTGGATGAGTATTGGCCGCCTGGTGCGAGGGAGATGCCGTAGGGTCTGCTTTGGATGGCTGCGTAGTACTGGCATTAGCTTGGACAGAAGGGTTGGTTTCTTGAGGATCAATTAAAACAGGATCTTTGTGTATGGAAGTTGTTGCTGTGGCGGATTGTTTAACATTAGGAGGAGAGTCTGTCAGCTTTTTTGCAGTCCTTGAATCATGGACTTCAACTTTATCCTTATTGGATAATTTGCATGAGTTTGCTTCATGTCCCTGACGAAGGCAGCACGAGCAGTAAAGAGGGAGCCGTTCTGGTTCAATAGGCTGCCAAAAACTGTTTGAAGGGCCACAATCAATCCATAGTCTGCTAGGAATGTCTTTGGTCAGATCAACCGCAATACAAATCCTAGCAACACTAGGCCGGGTAAGATTAGTAGTTGGAGAGTCAATAATTAAAGGAGTGTCGATCATATTGGCTATGGAAAAGAGAGTATTCTTATTGAAAAGAAAAATAGGAAGGTTAGGAAGCGCAAACCACAATGGAACGATATGGCTTTCAACCACCTGCCGGAATGAAGGAGTCCACTTGAAAACTCTCATGGGGAAGGAACCAACAAACCAATGATCCTTGATCCAAAGCCTTTGGAAATCAGCTTCATGATGAGATTGGATAAGAACATGTTTTGAATCCAGGTGACCCAAAGTAACATCTGTCTTGAGGCCAAACGTGAGGAATGCTTTCCTCATAAATTCCATAGTTGGGCGTCCATGGGAGAATTTTCCAACAAGCGAGAGTTTAAACGGCTGTGAAAAAGTAGATATTATTTCAGGGGAAAGGCGTAAGGCAGGCTCACCCTTATGCGTGGAAGGAGGAATGACGGGCAGCTTCGGGATGGACGCAGGGGCTGAAGCAGCGACAATAGAGGCGAACGATTTCATCGCAAATGGAGAAGGAGGTTCCATAGAATGGACCTCAGCTGAAGCTACGGCCGAAGCCATAGCCATGGCAGGCCGACAACAAAGACCTAGGAGACGGATGAGAGCATTTTTTCTAGAGAGAGAATTTTTTCTTAAATCCTAGACGCCTTCACTTTTCCTCTTCTCGGTATTAGAATTAGATGTGACTATTGTGAAATTTAGCATTAAACTTTCTTTCAACAAAAAGGAAAGTTGCAGTTTGTAAAAGATTCCTGCATCAGTACCTTAGTGCAGGATAGATAGAGAATAAGATTGTGAGATTCACATGATCACATCCAATGTATTTGATAATGATGCTCCTTGGATTCATAGTTCATATAAGTTGTTTCTGTGTAAATACCATTTATGAATTCCAATTATTCAGATTGTTTTAATTACCAGAATTTTTGATAGCAATAGTATATATTTTAACCTATTTTGGCGTCGTGTGGTCTTTTTCGTCTCTCTCTGGTACTAGTACAGAATTTTTTATAGCAATAGTTGTTTATGTGTAAATACCATTTATGCTTTACTTTTATTATCTAGTCATATATGTAGCATGGGTGTTTCTTTTTTTTTTCAGTTGGATGGACATGCTAACTTGCCTTAGTTACATTGGAGACAAAGAAGAACAATAATTACAACAATAAGATGAAATTTGATAATGTTATATGCTACATGATGATTTTGTTGTCTATGCCCTTGAGATTCATGTTGTCTATGAAGGAAAGAGTAAAAGAGAAGTGAGTATGATAACTTTAAAGACATATCTATCTAATGAACCTAAACTTAAGTAGCATATTCTTATTATAAGTTATATATACTGTTTTGTTCAGGAAATTCATTAAGAACAGTCACGGAATAGGCTAAATAGGATAAGTAGAAATAGGAGTTTATCGTAACATCTCAAGCCTCTCCAAGTACGGAACTAAGTTGTTATTTTGTAGAAAACCATGTTATTTGCAAAAAAAAAAGAGGTTACAAAGGTAGTTTATCAGAAAATAAAGGTTGAGAAGTAGTATAGATCCTGTGCCATACTGCCATATTTGAAATATGAGAGCTACTGATCTTTTTAGTTTGTGGTTCAGATTTTGTGTATTGGTTATCAGAAGTCAGAACATGCACCCATCTGGAAATGCATTATTGTAATAACAATGAACTCAAATTAGATTAAGAACAGAAAGAATTACTTGGATATTTGAAGGAAGGCAGAAATTGGAAGTCAAGTTTTGAGTGAACGTTGTCATACAATGTCTTCCACTAAGGAACATAAAAGAGTTAGGAGGTGTCTTATTCTGATTTCTGAGTACGAGTTATTTAGTGAAAAACAAATTAGGTACAAGAGGTAATTTGTGCCTTCCTCCTTAAAATGGTACATGGGAATAGGAATCCTAACTCGTATTAGCTGATTTATGTCTCGGATTTCCTTCAACCCATGGTTGGGAACTTATACAATTTGTTTGAAGTCTTCCCTGGAATCTAATTCCTAACCTTGACAAGCCCACTGATCCTGGCTAATCCATACAAGAACAACGACCACAAAATAAATTTCCCATTTCCTACTTGTTATTCCATACACTTCAAAGCCTCTTCATCATCAATTTAGACTTTCTTCATACTCCAAGCATTCGACTTTGAGATCACAACGTTTGAGTTCCATTGTTTTTCCGCCAAGTCATCATAAAGCCAAAGCCAACAATCCAAAGGGTCCAAATCTACCACCGATCAATGCATCTTTTTCATGCCGGTAACTATGGATCAATTCAACTTGGATCCATGACTTACGAATCTTCTAGATTTTTCAACTCAAATGAGATCTTTACATACGCTTTTATGGGATGAAATTCAAATGTTAGTCCGAACAAAAAAGAGGTCGGATTCTAAATAAAGCGTTGTAGGCGCTTTACATACATACGAGAAGCACTTATGCCCTCAACTTCAAATAACGAGCCATCTTCAAGCTTCTTACCATGAAAACCGACTTCATTTTCACGCATTTTCGATTTCTTCCACATGCCATTGCACTAATTGCTTCCCATTTACGTTTAGCCAAACACTCCTTGGAATCACACGAAAATAGAACCTAGAATGTTAAAGCCGACCAACAAATTACACACGTAAAGAAGCAAAGTCAATTTTTAATCCAAATTAGGTAACTACCGAAGTCCAAACCATCCTTTGTTAATGGTGTCTTACTTTGAATCGACTTCGTTAGCCCAACTCCACAGTATCCTCTGTTCTTTACTTTGTTAATGAGCGTCTTGAAGAAACCGTCTTATGGATTCCTATGTATGGGGTCCTTCGATACGGCGTCAATAATCGAACACCTCCAAACTGTTCCTTTTTGAAATCAGTCCTTGGCGAATATTTGCTTCCAAAAGCAGTCCCAAACCCTCTAACAAAGCGCCCAATGTTGAATAGAATTTTCCCTTACAAATTAACCCAACACTTAACCCTTATTGGTCACCTTTAATGTACTAGAATCGCCCCAAACAATCTCACATCCACTCTCCTATTACGCCCACAAACAACCCAATAACCCTTCACATAACCCACGCCTAAAGCGTCCCAAAATAAACCCCCAAAACTCCCTATTATTACGGTAATAAGCGGCCAAAATTCGGCTTTTAGTCTGCCCTAACCTGCTCAAATACACTCTAACTTCAACCACGAACCTGCACAATAATCCCTGTCAAAACAACCCTTAATATAACTTTGTAACACCAGTTTCGATCAGCCACAAAGCTGCCCAAAAGCTGCTTTTACTAGGCGACTCGAAATAGTCACGCCTTGACCCACACAACACACACACGGCAACAACAAGAATGTTGATTCTTATGTTAGATTTATATCGCTCAATTCATTACATTAGTTTTATACTTGGTGACTAATCGGGCCGTGATCGATTAGCGTGGCAATGTGTATAGAACTTTGCCTAGTATAGTTTTATAGGACTTCACAGGTTCAGCGGAAGACCTCTCCACAAGCTTTATCAGAAGACCTGCCTATCGACCACAAATGGTAGACCTTGTGTCCACCTAATCTTCTATGACGTGTCCTGTCCAGAAAAGATTAATTGGATTAATTCAAACTTATCCTAATCATTGTTTGAAATAAATCCAAGACTTTTCGTCCTGAACAGTGAAAGCAGGAAAAGCAGACTGTCCCCTAAGTTTCTGCAACAACTCTCAGATCTTACACCTATATCGCCCACCTTTTTGAAGATCTCAGAAATCATTCCCTGCTCTAGATATCTGTGAAGACGAAAATCCTTGACTGACAGCCCCATGCATTTAATGCATTGATGAAAAGAGTTGTTGAAGTATTAGTCTTCTCCAACGGATCTTTTGAAGTGCACCTGCTATAAATACTACCATTGAAGACTGGAGAATACAGATGCATGAATCAATCGAACACTTAAAGGATTGCTCTGAAACTCCATAACTCCAAGTCTTACAGCTCAGTGCAAATCAAGAGATCCTCAACAGATCTAGAAGTCCTCGTCAACAACAAGAAGCTGCTCATCAACAGTTATTGTTTTATCTTCTTGTTGTTTACTTTCATTTACTATACTTCTGCACGAATTAAATATCTTGTATTTACAGATATTTAATTCCTTAGACCCCAAACACAAGTCAATATTTTGTACACGATCCATTAGGGATATTCCTTGTAATTGATGTAGTGGAAAACATAGTGCACAATTTAAATCCAAGGTTGACTGCCTTGGTGGTGGACGTAGCACTCATTATAGTGTGAACCATCCCAAAATACTTGTGTTATTCCTTACTGTTTGTCTAATAGTTTAACTGCAAACTTACTTTGAATATCTTTATCCATTTACAGCAGAACTTAAGTAACTTGTAAAGGTCTACCGGTAGTCCTTATCGGCAGACCTGGAACAACTTCCTTGAAGGTCTTCCGCTACTTGAATCTTTTCAATAGATTGCAAGTATCTTTCAAAGTATTTACCAAAAAGTTTTAAGTGTTTAATAAGCTATTCAACCCCCCCCTTCTAGCTTATTATTGTGCCCATTGGGACCCACAATTGGTATCAGAGCCTTACTCTTTGAAAACAAGTTTTCCCAAGATTAAAACTCTTGAGAGATACGATATAATGACACAAACACACTACATGCTGCCTACATCTAATGCGAACCACGTCCCAATATTGGACGAAGGACATTTTGATGTATGGAAGGATAAAGTAATGAGATTTATGAACTTTCTTGACAACAGATTATGGAAATGTGTTACTGCAGGTCAATATGTACCAATGAAGGCAAATCTTCTAGCCTCCATTACTGGGAATCCTGCAGAAGTACCTAAAGAAGAATCTGAATGGACAGAGGATGATAGAAAGCTGGTAGAGCTTGACAGTAAAGCAATCAACATAATCACCAGACTCTCTAGACACAAGCACATACCAAGTGATTCGATGTACAAGCAAAAGAGATGTGGGAAGCTCTTGTGGAATACATGGAAGGAGACCAAGACACAAGAGATAAGAAAAATATACATACATCCAGGTAGCTTGATTCTTTCAAAAGGATCCTAAGGAAACCTTTAGACAAGCATACGATTGCTTGAGTGAGGTAATTAATAGTTGCTTTTCTCTAGGTAAAACGTATGACAAAAAGGAAATGAACATGAGGTTTCTAGGCTCTCTAGGTAGCTTATGGCATGTTAAGACCACGGCTATGAAAGAATCCAAGAACTTAAACGAGATGACTCTTCGTAGTCTCTACGCAAGTTTGAAGGTTTATGAACTTGAAGTTAATCAAGCTCTAGAGCAAGACAAACAGTTCGAGCGTGTCTTTGCTAGCCATGGTCCAAGAAGAAATCCCTGTTGAAACCAAACCTTCTACTTCTTCTGTGAAAATGATTTTCTATCTGATGAACAATTTGCCATGTTTGTAAAACGTTTTCAAAAATTTGCAAAATATGGAAGGAAGAACACACACCAACAACCTTTTAGGAAGAATGGTGAAAGCTCATCTAAGGAAGAGCTTGTGTGTTACAACTGTAGAAAACCTGGTCATTTTGCCTCAAAATGTCCTAAGCCAAAATTTGAAGCATACCGAAAACCCTCCTTTAGAAAATTTCTAAAACAGAAGGGTATGTTGGCTGAAGATATAGAAGACAAACAGGTTGCTACATGGTTTGAGGCGATTCGAGAAGAGGAGGAAGATGATTGTGAGCAAGCTAACATATGCTTAATAGCTCATGATTCGAGTCCTACCTATGACTCACGAAAATGAAGTCAAAGTTTCACCTAGTCCCTTGTTTAAAAGTGAAACCAACTGTGATAGCTTGAAGGAAGAACTTCTCAAGGATAACCGGGATATGCTTGAAGAATTTAATTCCTTTAGAGTAGCCTATGTTAAAGCGGCGAAGCGTGAGAAACTTACGGTGAGAAATCTATGATGGCGGTGAGATTCAAACTCTCAATAGCTGTCAACAAGAGAGTATCAAGCTGAAGGAAGAAAACAAATTCCTTTATGACAAAATTGATTGTCTATCTGAGCACATCAAAGGACTTGACCTAGAGAAAATTGCCTTGCAAAAGACAATTGACTCTGGAGGCGACTCTAAGGATGCATTGAAGAAATCCTTTCAAGCCAAAAATCTAGTAATGATAAAACCGGCATAGGATATTCAGATGTGCCTTTTCCGACAATCTCTTCAGTCATAGAGAAAGGTGAATCCTCCGAGACTGCTAATGATATATCTTTCTCCAAACAGACATTTGGAAATATAGGGAAACAATGCCTTGGTTATTCAAGTGTCCCTTACGTTTACCCCAAAGTTCAAAAAGGAAAAGCCAAAATAACTGACTCAAATGAGAAACCTGAAAAGGTAACGGTAGAAAAAGGGAAGTCTGCCGACAACAACTATGCAAAGGCAAAGTCTGCTGGCGATAGACCTACTAAACCTCTACCGGTAACTATCAAGTTTGTCTATGAAAGCAGCAAGGCTCCTTTACATTGAAGGTAAACTTAAAGGTATTCTACCGAATCCTCTCGAAAAGGTAATCAACAGAAAAGCTAAAGCTAAGTCTGTTGGTAACCTACCTAGGAAGATTCGAAAGAAACCAATTAAGTCTACCATCAACAAGCAAGCTGAACCAAGAATGGATGTCAAGAAAAGGAATAATCATAAGTACTCTTCAGTTGAAGTCACTAACAGTTCTCTATGGACTTTCTATTTATGTCACTCTTGCAATTGTCTAGGCCATCTGGCACCGCAATGCTTGCTAAGGTTCACTCCAAGATCTGAGAGACCTAGTTCTCTCAAGGTCAAGCAGGTATGGGTTCCAAAAGGTTGCTAATCCTTAGGACCCGAAAGAAAATAAAGGGTACCTTGTTTGCTTTAATTTCTCTTTTCAGAATGCTTCATGGCTATAGAATCGAGAAACAAAGACATCCGGTACCTAGGCAGTTCTTTGCTTTCAAGACACATGATTGGAACGAAGTCTTCTTACAGATATAGCTGAAGCAAAAGGACCCACTGTTATTTTAGGAGATAATGCAAGAGGAAAAACAATTGGATATGGCTCAATTACTAGAGGAAGTCTCTCCATCAACAAAGTTTCTCTAGTAAGTGGTTTAAAGCACAATCTACTGAGCATATCTCAATTCTGCGACAAAGGACTTCTATGCCAATTCAACTCCAACCAGTGCCTCATCAAAGACAGTGAATCTTGCTCTACAATACTGACCGGCAATAGACAAGGAAACGTCTATGTCGTGGACTTAAATCTTCTAGGGAGATTCTCAAACCTGTGTCTAGTAGGCAACAATGTTCGTGACAACAGTTGGCTATGGCACAAGCGTCTCAGTCACCTCAACTTCAAGCACCTCTCCAAGCTCTCCAAAAATGGGATTGTCAAAGGTCTACCTACGGTGTCTGCCGACCATGACAGAAGTAGTAAAGCTTGTCAACTAGGAAAACTTTCCAAGTCTTCCTTCAAAAGAAAGTCTATTGTCTACAAGCAGGACCTCTTCAACTTCTCGCATATGGATCTCTTTGGACCAATCACAAACCAAGATATTTCGGGAGACAAGTATACACTTGTGGTAGTTGATGACTACTCTAGATTCACTTGGATTGAAACTATGACATCTAAAGATGAAACGTATGATCTAGTCACTGCTCTTTTCAGAAGACTTCAAACTCAAAAGCTTGAAGACATAAGCGACATAAGATCGACAATGACACTTGAATTCAAAAACAATGGTGTAGAAAAGCTGCGATGACCACGGAATCGACCACAACTTCTCTGCCGTCTCTCAACAAAATGGTGTAGCTGAGCGAAAGAATAGAACACGATTGAAGCGGCAAGAACAATCTTTGCCGCGAAGCTAAACTTCCGAAGTATTTACAGGCGAAAGCGTCAACATTGCATGTTTTACCAGAATAGATCACGGTAAACAAGTTTCATAACAAAACTCCATATGAAATATGGAGAGGAAGATCCCCAAACATAGGATTTCTTAAAATCTTATTTGTAAATGTTTTATTCTTTATAATGGAAAATAATATAGAGGAAAATTTGATGCAAAATCAGGCGAAGGAATTTTCTGGTGTATTCCAAACATTCAAAAGCATTTCACATTTTCGGTAAAACTAATTTAAAATTTTTAGAATCATTGCATGTTTCTTTTGATGAATATGACTTGTTAGAGCCTAGAAAGGCACCGAACGCGTTGCTAATCGATAATGATGAGACAGTACTAATACAACATCCACTTCACTCCTCATCGAAAAGCGGCATATAGACCCCTCAAGTACCGCTAACCCTTCACCGGTACGAGAACTCTTACCGGCTGACCCGATCCCATCTCTTCGTTTTTCCCCAAGCACCTTTTACAGATCACTCATCCTTCTTGTTAACGAGAAAATGAAGGTTTGAAGAACCTATTTCTTCCGAACCAGATTTTGGTGAATCTCCTTCTCAACCTACTCGAGAATTCTTATGGAAGAACCACCGAAGTGATCTTCCTCCAACTATTATTGAAGCAAGAGATCATCCCATTTCTCAAATCATTGGTGATCTTTCAACTCAGAGTTGGAAATGCACGAGAAATAAAGTTCGAGAAGAAACTATGTTTGCTTATGCATTTGTATCGAACTCGAACCAAAGAAGATTGGTGAAGCTATCGAAGATCATAAGCTGGATTGAAGCTATGCAAGAAGAGCTGAACCAGGTTTGAAAGATGTAAGGTGTGGAGCTTAGTTCAAGACATCGATCATCCAGTCATCGGCACCAAGTGGGTTTTCGAAACAAAAGAGATGAAGAAGGAAATGTCACGAAACAAAGCTAGGCTGTTGCCGGGGCTCCGACGACAGGGAAGAAGGAATTGACTTTGATGAAACTTTTGCTCCTCAAGGAGACTAGAGGCAATCAGACTCTTTCTAGCCTGTAGTTCATGTGCTTCAAAGTGTATCGGATGGATGTAAAGAGTGCCTTTACGAATGGTGATCTTCAAGCTGCCTCCGAGGATTGTCGGTCGGACAAAAGCACGGATCACGTCTGGAAGCTCAAGGCTTCTACTGACTGAAGCAAGCTCTAGGCTTGGTATGAAACTTTATCAAGTTCTTAATAGAACAAGGATTCAGAAGAATAGACACTACTTTATTCATCCTCAACCTGAAAACCATTCTCTTAGTACAAATCTATGTGGGCGACATCATCTTTGGATCAACTAACCAAAGCCTATGTAAAAGATTCGATTTGAAGCAAAGCAAGTTGAGATGAGCATGATGGGTGAACTTACCTATTTTCTAGAATTGCCGAGATACACTTGATTCTCGAATGGAATTTCATCAATATTAAACCAAATATCTTGAAAGGAACTAATCAAGAAGTTAGGGTCTTGATTTCAGCTAAGGATTAATTCCA
>CM028384.1:65600935-65631087 GCA_013146195.2 Codonopsis lanceolata | reverse complement strand
AAAAATCGTCCATGAAAACTTCTACGCATCTTTCAACTAAATCTGAAAATATAGAAATCATGCATCTTTGAAAAGTAGCTGGTGCATTACACAACCCAAAAGGCATTCTCCTAAAAGCAAAAGTACCAAAGGGACATGTAAAAGTTGTTTTCTCTTGGTCTTCAGGTGCAACAGGGATCTGATTATACCCAGAAAAACCATCAAGAAAGCAATAATATTCATGACCGGCTAATCTTTCAAGAATTTGGTCAATAAATGGCAAAGGAAAGTGGTCTTTCCTAGTTGCCGCATTTAATTTCCGCAAATCGATACACATTCTATAACCAGTTATAGTCCTTGTAGGACTAATTCATCTTTCTCATTTTTAACAACAGTAATTCCTGACTTTTTAGGAACTACTTGGACAGGACTAACCCATTTACTATCTGATATAGGGTAAATTATACCCGCATCTAAGAGCTTAAGAACTTCTTTCCTAACAGCTTCTTCCATGTGTGGGTTAAGTCTTCTTTGTCTTTCTCTTGAAGGTTTACTACCTTCTTCTAAATGTATTTTATGCATGCACAGAGGGACTAATTCCTTTTAAGTCGCCTAAGGACCATCCTAAAGCTTCTATGTGTCCATAAAACTTTTAACAAACTTGCTTCTTGTTTCCTTAAGTCACTGCTATAATAACAGTAAAGTGTTACCTCCCCTAAAATGCATATTTTAAGTGGGATGGTAATGACTTTAATTCTTCGACTTTGGGGAATTAATGGAAGGCATAAATTCAGAATTTTCTACTTTAATAGATCTCTTTTTTATTTTAGCCTCATTATTCTCTTCTTGCTTTTCTTCCTTAATATCTTCTATCTCAATTTCTTCAAAGAGAGATTTTAGAATCTCTACTTCATCATCTTTGATTTCATAATTTTCTTCTACTATCTTTTTAGACTCATCAGAATTATTTTCTGATTCTATTTTTATTTATTTTTCTTCTATCTTTTTACTAGCTTCTAACTTTTCTTTCTCTAATCTTTCCTCTTCTTCTATTTCTCTTTCAATTTCCTCAATGTCAATTTTTATGGGAGGGATAGGGCTATCATCGTAGACAATAAATCTATCTCTCTCATAATCTTCCTCTTCTTCAAAAGTTTCGGTTGATAATTTTCAATCTCATCTATTGAAAAAGGCACTTATGTCACTAGGTCTATTCATAGCATCAAACACGTAAATTTCAACTGCTTTCACCTAGGACCGACATTGTGAGTTTACCATTTTTCACATTAATCATTGTATTGGCGGCGCTGCCATAAATGGTCTGCCTAACAATATTGGGACTTCATTATTGGTGCATATCTTCCTTTCCATCTCTAGAACCACAAAGTCAACTGGTATGATTAATTTATCAACCTGAACTAGGATATCTTCCACTATACCCAAAGGATATTTAACTGAGCGATCAGCTAATTGTAATTGCATAGTAGTGGGTTTTAGTTCTCCTAAACCTAATTGTTTATAGACCGCGAAAGGCATCAAATTAATACTTGCTCCTAAATCTAGCATTGCTTTCATCTTTTTAGAGCTTCCCAAGGAGACTTGGATATTAAAGCTACCTGGGTCTTTCAACTTAGGTGGTAATTCGGGTTGTAAAACAGAACTGACGTTTTTAAACAACAATCTTTTCATTGTTTTCAAACTTGTGTTTCTTAGAGTGAAGATCTTTGAAAAACTTTGCATAAGCTGGAATATTTTTAATAACATTAAGCAAAGGTAAATTAACATTTACTTTGGATAACATATTATAAATTTCCGAAAATTGTTTGTCCATTCGGTTTTTCATAAGTCTTCTTGGAAACGGAATTGAGGAACATGGTGGTGGAGCCACATAAGGTTCCTCTTCTTCTTGATCTAACTCTTTTTCAACTTCAATTGTATTATCTTTATTTTGAATTTCTTTTCTTTTCTTGTTCCTTATTTGGAACATCTACTTCTACTTCTACTTCTTTTTCTTTTTCTACCTCTTGATTACTTAAATCATTATTTTCTTTATTACTATCACTATCTTTTCGATTTTTTCTATTACTTTTTTAGAATTTTCTATCGCATATAGAAGAAGGATCAGATCACTTACCTCTTCACCTATCACCTTACCGCTTCGCAAGACGGTGATTGACTTGGCTTTCGCTTGACTAGGAACTTCCCTTCTTCTCTTTTATCTCCTTTCAATTTCAATATGTTTCTTCGATTTTCAATTTCTTCAAGCATGTACTTCATCAAAGCCGCTTGACCTTTACTAGCTACTTCTTGCTTGGGAACTTCTTCAATTCTCAACCGATTTTGATTTGGCAAGCTGTGGAGGTTGTGGTGGTTGAGGTTGGAATTGTTGAGGTTGCAAAGGCTTATTTCCTCCCCAAGAAAAGTTAGGATGATTCCTCCAACCAGGATTATATGTATTTGAATAGGGATCATTCCTTGGCCTTTGAGGGTACATATTCATAGCATTAGCCTGTTCAGAATACATAGCACTTGACGGACAAAAATTAGTAGCATGAGAATATAATCCACATAAGGCACATGCTTCTTGAATTTGCCAATTTTCAAATTGAGCTTGTGTATTTGAATTATCTTGCAATTGATATAGGCTCCTATTTTTACCTCTAGCACTTTTCTCTGTTGGAATTAATACTTAGCATCTCAAATAATTCTTCTAGTGCTTCCGGTGTCATTCTATTAATAGAACCACCACTGCACTATCAACCATAGTTTGTAAGCTGGCGAAAGACCATGATAAAATTGAAGCACTAACACATGTTGAGCCAGATTATGATGAGGACACATAATAAGCAGATTTTTAAATCTATCCCATGACTCATGGAATGTTTCACCTGGTTCATTTTGGAATGACATGATTTGTTTTCTATACTCCGTAAGAGATGCATGTTTGTAAAATTTGCTCATAAACAAATCATATAATTGTGCCCAAGTATAAACACTATTTGGTGTTAGGTTCATAAACCATCTCTTTGCCAATTCTTTTAATGCACTGGGAAAATATTTCATTTTAATTTGATCTTCACCAACCCTCCTAAAGGAAAAGTACTCATCATGTATTCATATTCTCTTAAGAAACCGGACAGATCTTCATGGGGCATCCCATGAAAAGATGGTATGGCATTAAAATAATGTCCTTTTAACTCAAAATTCCTAACAAAGCATCGGCAAGACTAGACATGATGTCACAACATTTAATGAAGGTCTACTAAAGTCATTAATAGTTCTTTGATTTACCACTACTTCCATATTTCTTCTTGCAGGTTCTTCTTGTCTTTGATTCCTATTGACTGGGTCAACTAGGTTTTCGTGGATTACGATTATTGTTATTTTCTTCCATTGTAGGATCAACCGAGGATCCTCTTGATTCAATTGGTCTTGATTATCAGGCTCGAAAGCTAGATTTTCAAAATATTCTTGATATCTTTTAACAATATTTATATCTTGATCTAAGTCTACCAATTTAGGATTTAAAGATCTACGACCTTGCATAAAAATTAAAGCAATTTAAAAACAACTAACTATTAAAATAAAATAAAATCTTTTTGTATTTTTATTTTTATGAAAACCTGAAAATTAAACTAAAAACTAAATTAAATTAAAAACTACGCTACCAACAAACTAACTACGTGAACTAGCTTGTCCCCGCAAGCGGCGCCAAAAACTTGATCGATGTTTTAATTAATCTTTTTCCTTGCAAGTGGACAAGACTATTATAGAATAGTATTGGAAGCAAGGGTCGAACCCACAGAGACAAGTGATCACGAACAGTGCAATTATTGATAGCAAATTATTAACCTAAGGGGGGGTTTTTATGTTTAATTCTACTCTAAACTACTAGTTATAGATGTTTAACTAATTAGACAAGAATAACGGATATGAAGATCTTATGGTGAGTGGAAATCTAGGATTCTGGGTTTCACTTATATCTCCTTTATGTTCAATTCATAATAATGTCATTCAATGTCTTGGGTTCGTTCACTAAAAATAGATATAGTCTGTTGAACAATTGGTTCGGCCTCCATCCCCAAAAATTCATCCATTCTATATCCTAAGCACAGAACTGTTAATCTAGTGTCACCTAGATTTATGATCTATCTGTCACCTAGATCATGTAAGAACCTGGTCCTAACTTATCACTCTCGTGCATCGATAGGTCCAATTTATTGTGTTGGTGAGCCAGTGTACGACATATGCACTCGGTCATGCAGTTATCCGCACCTCTAAGCCTTTATTATTTGCGATTACATTCATTTGTTCAAAGCAAAATAATATAGGGGTTGATAAACAACACAATCAACAAGCATTGAATAGACATATATATAAGAATCAAAACATAAATTCGATACAAGTTACCTCCCACCTCCTAGATTATGGATGATTTAGTTCATCATAGACAATGAACAACACATGGAGATGATTGGATACATGATTTGATCTTCAATACTTGAAATTACAGGATCTAACTATGTTATACAATCTAAAACTACCTAAAATCTATGAAAAGAGAGCTTCCAGCCGTCCTCCCTATCCTTTGGCTCGGCCTCTAGCTTCTATATATACTCGGGAGTTGTAATCTGATCGAATGACTGTGTGAAAATCCGAATAGGTCGCATTCTGCCCACCTTGCGGTCGCAAGGTGCTGGGTACCTTGCGTCCGCAAGGTCTCCAGTATGTCCGGCCTTGGAAATCTTGACTTGAGCCCTTTTTCTGCCCGTACTGCCTACCTTGCGGTCGCAAGGTCTGAGGCACCTTGCGTCCGCAAGGTGTCCAGATTGTACAGCTTCCTTGTTTCTTCAATTTTCCTCTTTGGCCCTTTCTTGTAATTTGCACTTAAAACCCTGGAGTTTCGCGTATTTTCACAATTAACCTGAAACTTACAAAACTCACCGAAAACATATATTAGTAACCAAAAGCGTCGTGAAATAGCATAATTTAAGTCATAGAAGTATATAAAATCGACGTATAAAATACATCGATCACTAGACTTCCTATCTACTTGTTTAACAAGCAAACACTCTTCTCTATTGCTAACATGATTGGTAAGCCTCTTATAATAGACTCTCCTACTGCTAATCTCATTCGTCCAAGCGTTGCAAGAATCTGTATTGAAATTAATCTACTCAAGCAGATTCCTAGTCGAATATGGATAGATACTAGATCTTGAGACGGCTTTTGGCAGACCATAGAGGCTGAACGCCTTCCCCATTATTGCACTTTCTGTCATAGATTAGGGCATGATGGTGATCATTGTAAAGTTTACAACAAGCAACCAGAACAAGCTAATACCAAAACCCATGAAACTCAGCCTGTTTCTGGTTCTTATTTTATAGCAAACCCTAATGGGAAAAAAGTTACATGGAAACAAAAATCTCCTTCAGTGGCGGCTGACAATGTGTGTGATCCAAACCCTAAACCTTGCTCTAGCCCTTGCAAAGATGGCAATGTTGAATCATCCCAAGGTAATAAAAGCCCAAACCAAAATAATCTCATTCCCAATGCTCCTATCGATAGCCCTCAAGGCACTAAAGCCCCAACCCTTTTTCATCCCTTGCCTGTTAACGATGTTTCTGCCAAAGCTCCTTCTGATTCCGTCAATGATGTTTCTTCTTAAGCTGTTGATGTTGAGGTCTGTACATCTGCCCAAGACAATATTCCTCCTAATCCCAAATCCCACAGTCCAACCCATATTGCCCAAGGCTCTAATGATGATGCTCAAAATAAAGAGGCTGATGAGATTATTTCTCCTAACAGATTTTTCGTACTTCAATCATTCGATGCAGAAGATATGGACACGGACTCTCAGAATTTGGATGCACTCAATCTGGCAAGAGATACAATCAAGAAACATATTGATAAAAATCCTCCTGCTGCTACTGGAAAGGGACGAAACACCCGTTCTAAGAAACATGCAAAGTCTAACAATGGTCTCAACCCATCTGTCTCCCATGACGATTAATCACTTATTTTGGGATCTTCGTGGCGTCGGTAATGACTCCACTATTTCTCGACTGAAAAAGCTGGTTACTCTTCATAAAATCTCTTTCCTTTCAATTTGTGAACCTATGCAAGATAAGTCCAAGTTAGCCGTTATTGCTCGTAAACTCAAGTTTCTATTTTCTTTTTGTAACTCTGCTAATTCTATATGGATTCTAGCCAAATCTTCTTTTGTTTGTTCAGAAATTAATGAATCTCTGCAACATATGACTCTTAGCATCCGTCACTTTTCCTGGGCTCATTCAGTTTATGTTACTTCGGTCCATGCTAAATGTACTAGCACTGAACGCCAAGACCTGTGGACTGATATAATTGAGATGAGTAGCAATTTTCATAATACTCCCTGGCTAGTTATTGGGGACTTCAATATTATTCTAGATGCTCATGAAAAACTTGGGGGTGTTGGATGGGATCGCCAAGGGGCTCATGATTTCCAAGCCTGCCTAAATGTCGCGGGTCTTATGGATGTTGGTTTTTCTGGGAGTAAATATACTTGGTGTAACAACCGTGACGGGCAAGCAACAATCTATCAACGTATTGACAGAGCCTTGTGTAATTTTGACTAGATTTCTTCATTCTCTTCCCCTCTAGTCGAGCATCTCAATCGTACGTGCTCCGATCACTTGCCTCTTCTTCTCTCCATTAATTCTTCGGTGGATGTAAAGCCTTATCATTTTCAGTTTTTGAATGTCTGGACTTCCCATCCTACCTTTCTTGCTACTGTTAAAACGTCATGGGATATTAATTCGGGGGGCCGACCCATGGTGAAATTTGCTAACAAGCTGAGAGCAGTCAGAAAGGCCCTTAAAGATTGGAATAAATCTGATTTTGGTAATATTTTTCAGGCTGTTAAAAATGCAGAAGATGAGGTTTTAGCCAAGGAAATTATTTTTGAAGAGGAAAATAATGCTAACAATCGTGCTGAGCTTCACTTCGCCCGTGCTAATTTACTCCATAAACTAAAAGTTGAAGCAGATTACTGGAAGCAAAAGTACCATCTTCGTTGGCTTCAAGATGGGGATGGAAACACCAAACTATTTCACTCCTCCGTTAAGCAGGCCCGTAGCAAACTTTTCATTCATCAGATCGTGGATATGCATGGTAATTATATTTCTTATGAACCCAACATCAAGGCTGCTGCTGTTAGTTTTTTCAAGGACCAACTCACTACTTCTCCTCGGCTTAACAATGATCTAATTGATGTCATTCCTTCTTTGATCACATCTGATCAGAATGATTTGCTTTCAAGTCCCCCTTCTATGAATGAAGTCAAGGATACGGTTTTTTCTCTTTCTGGTGATAGTGCAGCTGGGCCAAACGGTTTTTCTGGTAAATTTTTCACATCCTGTTGGGACATTATTGCAGATGATTTGTTCCTTGCAGTTTTGGAATTTTTTGCTGGTTTTGATATGCCCAAGTCCTGGACCAGTACTCTATTGCTTACTATTCCCAAAACTAATCTTGTTTGTTCCTTTAAGGATCTCCGTCCCATTAGTTTGTGTAACTTTTGTAATAAAGTTATCACCAAGATTTTATCTGCTCGTCTGGCTCATGTATTACCCTGCATCATTTCTGAAAATCAGAGTGCTTTTACCAAGGGAAGGCTCATTCAGGACAATTTACTGTTGGCTCATGAGATGACTCGTCAACTTAAGAAAAAGGTTAGTGGAACCAATGTGATTCTGAAATTAGATATGGCCAAAACATTTGATAGGGTGTCTTGGTTTTTCTTGATTGAGGTCCTCAGAAAATTTGGTTTTGGAGAAACTTTTATTGATATGATATGGAGGATTATATCCAACAACTGCTTTTCGGTTTTAATCAATGGTTCATCTGCTGGTTTTTTTCCCTCCTCTCGGGGCCTTCGGCAGGGTGATCCCCTCTCTCCTAGCCTCTTTATCATAGCTGCAGAAGTCCTTAGTCGCGGATTAAATAATCTTCAGCGAAATCACCCTCATTATACTTTTTCTTCATCCAGTGGTTGCCCCATTATTTCGCATTTGGCATTTGCAGATGATATAGTTATTTTCTATAATGGTAGTCGGCATTCTCTCACTCGGCATAGACAATTTCTTACTCTTTATGAGCAGTGCTCTGGACAACTGATAAATAATGAGAAGAGCTGCTTCATGGTTTCTAGCAATGTCTCCACATCTCGGATTTCTTCCATTCGAAGAAACGTGGGTTTCCGTAATCAGGCCCTTCCAGTCTCTTATTTAGGCTGCCTGCTTTTTGAAGGAAGAAGGAAAAAAAGTATTTTTGATTCTCTTATTTGTAAAATTCAATCTCGTATCAACTCATGGATACGGTTCTCCACTCGATTGTCATGTATCAGATTGCAGTCTTAGACCCTCCAGTTTCTGTGATCAAACATCGTAACAGAATCTTTGCCAATTTCTTCTGGGGATCGATTGATGGCAATCTTAAGTCTCATTGGATTTCTTGGGACAAATGTTGCAGACCGACTAATGAAGGAGGGGTTGGTATCCGGGCTATTTCTGATGTTCTTCATGCCTTCTCTATTCCGCTTTGGTGGAGGCTCCGATCTACCAATAACCTTTGGAGTCAATTTATGAAACTGAAATATTCTGCACACTCTCATATCTCTATCAGCTCTCTTTCTTGTTCAGCTACTTGGCGTCGTATGTGTTCTAATCGGGCTGTTGCTGAACCCATTATTAAATGGATTATCGGAGAAGGCAGTTGTTCTGTGTGGCACGATAATTGGCTTCCGATTGTAATTCACTGCCTTCCAACCAATTCGCTAAAGTTAAAGACCTGTTTTCTTCTCCCCGCCTAGATTTCGATGCATTCGCCATCATCTTGGCCAAAATGTCTCTGATTCTATTTCCAAGTATGGTATTCATATTTCTGATTAGCCTGATTCTGCATGTTGGAGTATCAACTCTAAGGGTAATTTTACTCTTTCATCTACTTGGAACTTATTTCGTTCTCATTGGCCGAATATGTCATCGGCGAAATACATATGGCACAAATTTCTTCCAAGGCATGTTAGTACTTTCATGTGGCGTTTATGGCAGCATCGTCTTCCCCTAGATGAAAGTATTGTGAAGAAAGGTATCCATTTGGCTTCTAGATGTTACTGTTGCACCTTGGGTCATATAGAATCCTACTCCCATGTCTTCACTGGTAGCCCAATTGCTAAGTGTATGGCAGCACTTTAATGGTCTTAGTGGCATAAAATCTGATTCTTCTCATTCTTTTGAGCAAAGTTGTTTTTCTTGGTGGTTCTTCAAGGATAACTCCACTTTGTTTGCCATCACCCCTTCCTTAACTTTATGGGAGCTTTGGAAACACAGGAATTCTTGTCTTCATGATGAGTCTCGCAAGCCTAGTTGGGTGCTCATTGATAGTATAAAAAGTTCTATTATTTCTATCCTCAAGAATGCGGGTTTTTCCTCTCTTCCTGAGGATAATTGGGATAATCTTTACCTTTCTCATCTAGGTAGGGTGGCTCCCAAGGCTATCCGTTTGATCCATTGGCTTAAGCCTGTTTCTGGTTCCTATAAACTCAACACCGATGGTGCTTGTCGCGGCAATCCCGGTCAGAGTTCTGGTGGTGGCATTCTCCGTAACAGTATGGGGGATTTGATTATGGCTTTTTCTACCTTCTATGGTCATTCCTTCAGCTTTCAATCTGAATGTCAGGCCATTCTTCATGGCTTACGCTGGTTGCAGGCTAAAGGCTTGAGACGTGTTTCTGTTGAGATTGATTCAAAGAGTTTACTAGACTGTCTTCAAGGTGTGACTCGTCCTCCATGGGAATGTTCCTATTTGATCCGGTCTATCATTATTCTTCAAAGGGAATTAGATCTCTCTATTCATCATGTGTTTCGCGAGGCTAATTCTGTAGCAGATGCTCTTGCTAATTTTGGTTGTGATCAAGGATGTGATTCTTTTTTTGAGACCTTTGGTTCCCTCCCTTCCAGAGTCAAAGGCCTCAACTCTCTTGACAAAGCAGGAACTCCCTATGTTAGAATCTCCTAGTTTATTTTTTCTTCTCTGTTTTGTCTGTAAGAGTTTCTATGTTTATTTCCCTTTTGAGGTTAGGTTCGTTTGTCCTCCCATTTATAAGGGCCAGGCTGGTTGTCCCCCTCAAGTTTGTACTATTCTCTTTTTAATTAATAAAATCTAGCAGGGTTCCGCCCTTGCTTCCCTAAAAAAAAAAAAAAGATACATCAATTTAAGATTAGTTCATATTTTTATGGCTTTAAAGACAACATATATGTTCGATTTATGACTTACCAATTAAGTTCGAAGAGAGGACTAGAATTGGAGTGGACAAATTATACAGTACTATCATTTTCATTGATGTACACCAGACCGAGGTTTGTAGATTGTAGGTAAACAAATTATATGTTGACGAGAATAAAAATGAAAAAGGACAAGTCAGAATATACTAAAGGTCTATCTAAAATCGCGTTTAAGAACTACTTGAACCAAAGAAAATGGTATTGATAAGAATTCGTGTATGCCTGCTAGAAAATTCATGCATTCTTCATGTTTACACCAATAATAGAAGTCACACTTATCAAAAAAAAAAAAAAAAGAATTTTAAGTCAACCTGGTAATGAATCTTTGTGATAGGATCAAGATGAAAGCTCTAACATGATAAAAATCAAAGTATTCTCTAACATCAATGCTAAGCAGGCATATCTAATCGCTCCTATCATTGGTTATTAAGGTAAAAAAGAAGGCTATCTATTTGAAAATCATTCTCTGGTTACACTTTTAAGGACTCACTTGCCCTAGGAATGGAAATCTTACCATGGTAAATGTCTGGCACCACTCTAAAGGCTTATGAACTATTCTATAATACTTTAGAAGCCGATGTGTGTATTGCCATTTTATAAATCGATGGATCAATGTATGCCGTGCATTTAGGGACAAAGTCGCTTCTATTCTTTAATACATTAGAAAGCTGCTGTGTATATTGCCATTTTATAAAGCCCGATGGGTCATTGTATGCCGTCTGCGGTTACGGGACAAAATCATCTTCCATACATTCTACACTATCAAGATCTGCAAGGCATAATCTCTAGTACCATCCCATTGTTTGCTGCTAGAGCATCATTTATCCTAGATTAGAGTCTGTAATCATCCTCCTCACTTAGAGCTCAGATCCTATACAAGTCTAAACACTGGCAAACAAATATGAGTAAATCTTAATAACATTATCACAAACCTCTGGCAAGGAAAGAAACAGTAATGAGATAATTTTACAGTAGGACGGATAAATACAAAAGGAGAAAAATTGAAGCCATCTAAAACCAAAGCCTTAAGTAAACTGGAAGCAACTAATGCTTCCTCGGTGCAATAAAACCATAAAGATGCATTGATAAATAAAATCTCCTAGTGTAGCCAGACTGCTTTAGCATATTGGTAGAACAATGGGTAAACAACATTCAGTTGGAAGTGGACAATCGTGATCGGATTGCACTTGCTAAAAATGATATAAAAGATGTTTGAAAAGAAAAAAAGGAGCACCTAAGAATCACGACATTGAGAACACATTGAGGGCATAAAACGTGGTTTTAGGTAGTGAGGGGGATGGTTAAGGCTCGATATACAAGGTTGGAAACTCTCAGTAAGAGCTTAAGCTTTTACATGAGTTGGATAGTTGAAAAGGCAAAGCTGAAACCTCTAATATAATATGAATTTTTCCGTGAAATTGCGTATAATATATTTCTGCAGATTTTTGGATATCAGTGTCTTTCTTCGAGTATTTTATTTTTGGTATAAAGCCCATGAATCACGACACTGAGAACACATTGAGAGGCCATTCTCGGCATCAATACTGTGTAGCAGCTTAATCACTGGGTTCCCTTTATGTTTTTTTTTTGTTTTTGTTTTTTTTTAGGAAATAGGGGCGGCACCCTGTAGAATTTTATTAGAAATAAAAGTAATTACAAACTTGAGGGGGACAATCAGCCTGGCCCTTATAAATGGGAGGACAAAGAAGCCTGACCTCGAAAAGGAGATACAAAGAAAAGACAAAAAAGAAAACTTAAGGCCTACGTCTAATGTAAGGGGTACCAACTTTATCCAAAGCAATAGAACCACGGATACGAGGAGGCAATGAAGATACATCATAAAACTGGAGAAAAGATGAGGAGTCGCAACCCAGATTGGCAAGAAGATCCGCAACACTATTAGATTCCCAGAAGGAGTGACAGATAAAAAAATTCATCTCCCGTTGAATATCTTTAACCTGGTGAAGAATCGCCCAACATTTCCAAGGGAACTTATGATTTGCTGTGAGACATTCAACAAGAATCTTGGAATCAATCTCAATAATGGCATCCCTATAACCAGCTCCTTTAAGCCATTTCATACCCTCCAGCAAAGCTTTGGCTTCAGCAATCGAATTTGTAGATTGAGCATAATAGGAAGAGAAGGCATATACTGGATCGCCATTCGAATTTTTATTTTTTTTTGGGTTCCCTTTATGTTTTAAACCCTCAAAACAACAAGAATGTAGGGAGTAAAGAACATCTACATACATTGAGTGCCCTCTTGTATTGTGAGGAGTTCCACTCGCATATTAACTATGATGATTAGAAGAACAAAATTTGTGAGGAAGCAGTAGACAAATGTGGATTTAACTTCGTGATTTTTATAATGATAATAGTATGGATATCAACGCATCAAAACAGGTGACACGTCATTTGTGCACTAGAAGTATACTCTACCAAAAATCTAACTAGGATATAGAGAAATTATGCACAATATCTACAAAAGAAACTATAGAGGGGATGTGTGAGTGCTCTGCCCCTGACATTCAACAAAATCAAAGTTTGTGGCAGTGTGGGCTGAGTGTGCTAGTTTTGACTGAAATTAGTTAATGCTTGGGCTCCAATTTCACTTCGCCCCAAGCATTGGTCCTGTTTATACCTTGCATTGATTCAGATTAAGGGATTACAAAATAGAGATATTTCAGCCTATTATCTAAATTAAGATGTGTGATGCATCTCTATTTCATGGGTGTGATGCTCAAGGACTAGGTGTGATCACCTAGGTTTTGTTTCTTTATTCTCTATAATATGCGCTCTTCAATACACCCAAGGTTGCACTTCTTCCAGATTAGTCCCAACTACTTTCAAAACCTAAACACTCTCCTTTTTTACCTTATTAACCCTCTCATCTTTAATCTTGTTTCCATAGATTTGTTCTTCTTCGTCTGACCCCAAGCCATATTTTCACACCCGATCCGACCAATACAACTTAATTTCAAATCTCTCTTAAGCTGGAATCCAAACTGCCTTAACGTCAAAGGGTGCACCCAATGGAAAATCAAGATATGAAGATTAAAACTACCGCTAATCGCTAATCAGGCCCAATAAAGCGGGAAAATTTGTAACCCTCACCTGCCTTGTTTCACTCATTATTAGTTAGTTATGAACCTTGAGATAGCCTGAAAAGACAGAACAAAATCAGACTCATATTTCTTGTAATGAGTCAGGGACATTGTTGATTCTTATGTTAAATTTATATCTGATCAGTACATTACATTAGTTTTATACTTGATGGCTAATCGGTAGCGTATCGATTAGCGTGGCAATGTGTATAGAACTTTGCCTTGTATAGTTTTTGTAGGACTCTTTTCGGGTTCACGGAAGACCCTTTCTCGGCTTCACGAAGACACGCTCAACGCTTAAGATCGGTAGACCTCGTGTCCGTGATGCTTCTACGTGTCTCTTCGGCATAAAGCTAGGCGGATTAATTCAAACTTATTTCTATATATTATTTGAATTAATCCAAGTCATTCTCGACATGTCAAGCCGCAGAAAGCAACTTTCCGAAGCGGGAAGACTTTTCGTCTGACGATGAAAGCTGCATCGCCCCTACGCTTCATCTCTCGAATCGACACCAAATCGCCCACCTTTTTGAAGATCTCATAAATGATTATACGCTCGGATATCTCGTGAAGACGAAATTCCTCGATGACCCATGCATTTAATGCATTTATGAATAGAGCTGTTGAAGCCTTCGCCCTTCTCCAACGGATTCTTTTGAAGTGCACACTTTAAATACGCCATTGAAGGGAACAAACAAGCATGCAGAATCAATCGAACACTTAAAGAATTGCTCGAATCTATACAACTCCAAGTCTTTCACCAGTGCATTCAATAGATCCTCAACAGATCTAGAAGTCCTCGTCAACAACAAGAAGCCGCGCTTCAACATTTATTGTTTTATTCTTCTTGTTGTTTACTTCTATTAACTATACTTCTGCACGAATTAAATATCTTTTATTTACAGATATTTAATTCCATAGACTCAAACACAAGTCAATATTTTGTACACGATCCATTAGGGATTTTCTTTGTAATTGATCTAAGTGGAAAACATAGTGCACAATTTAAATCCAAGGTTGACTGCCTTGGTGGTGGACGTAGCACTATTTACAGTGTGAACCATCTCAAAATACTTGTGTTATTTCCTTCTGTTTGTCTATTACTTGAACTGCCTAGTTTCCTTGTTCATTATATCCATTTCAGCAGAACTTAAGTAATCTGTAAAAGGTCTACCGGTAGTCCTTATCGGCAGACCTGGAACAATTTTCTTGAAGGTCTTCCGCTACTTGAAACTTCTCATAAACTTCAAGTAACTTTCAAGGAACTTACTTAAAAGTTTTAAAGTGTTAATAAGCTATTCAACCCCCCCCCCCTTCTAGCTTATTATTGTGCTCATTGGGACCCACAGACATGAAATAGTTTTATCTCACACTTTAATTTCATTTGCTTTGTTAGTAACACGAGGAAAAACAAAAGGGAAATGATTAGATAGGTACATTAAAGCGTACGGCAAGATTCCTGTCCACATTCCCGAATCAAAAGGAAGGCCCTTGAATAGAATAACGTCTGCAAAGTTCTCCAATGAGCTTGGAATAATTGCCCGTAGCATCATACATCTTGGAACAATATCTTACAAGAAACTTGAGGACACTGAAAAGAATCTTATATATGAGCGCATCAAGGTGCACATTTTAATTATGAAACTTTTTCTTACTATTTATTTTGCTCAATATATTCTCTTCCTACATAGCTCAAGCCATATGCTTTACTTGTAACAGGACAGATTTAATTTGATTGATGATGGGCCACATCTGTGTAGGCTTCATAAGAAGTGGAAGAAGATGATCGAGGATGGCATGTCATATGCTGAGGCATGCAAGAATCCTCCTGAAGGAATAGTGGAAAGTGATTGGGTGATTCGGTGTGGTATGTGGGAAGATGAAGAATACCAGGTACTTTTTTAAAAAAATTCTATGACTTTTCTTACACTTATCCTAAACAGTTATTAATATTTCACAAAATTGGAAGTATGTACTTCTTAGTTGATGTTCGTTGTGTTGCATATTTATTTTTCTCCTTTTACTTTTCATGGTCCATTACTTAGTTTATTTATATACAGCAAAAATGTGCCAAGAATGCAAAAAAATAGAGCCAAGAATGAGCTAAATCATGTGATGGGCTCCATGTCATATGTGGTAGCCCGTAACGTAATGGTACATGTTTTCTTCCATAGTGTCATTTTCTCTTTATTCGTATGAGACTCTAAAATAGCTTAATTTGCAATCATAGGGGAACCCTAATCGAGTAGAATTTTTTGGAAAATGTTATGGGGGCTCTGAAACGACTGATTTCATGACAGACTCAGCCAAGGATATATATGTAAGTTGGAAAACTATTATGTCACTATGGTCTTAACTATTTTTATTTGTTATATTTATGGTATATCATTCCTCTTTGAAATAGTATATTTCTTTTTGAGTGATCAATAAATTAATGATTTTTCAACTTGCAGTTGAGTATGCTAAGTGTGAAGGAGTCGTATCCAGATATGGTGCCTGACGATATCGCTGATATTGTCCTCGGTAAAAGGTCTGGACGCATACCTGGTCTTGGTTTTGGCCCAAGGCCAGAGAAGTCCAACCCTACCTCTTCTAAAGTGAGAGAAGAAGAGTTGGAGTCTATTGTGTCAACACAACAAGAACAAATACAAACCCAAGGAGATAAGATTCAATCACAACATGAACAAATACAAACCCAAGGAGATAAGATTCAATCACAACAAGAACAAATTCAATACCAAGGAGATAAAATTCAAAGATTGGAAGAGATGGTTATAAAGTTGATGGAGGAGCGGAATGCTTCTACCTAGTTCATGGTTAGTATGTCTATTATTATTCTTGTTCATCTTCTTCTCTAATCTCTCTCTCTCTCTCTCTCTCTCTTTCTCTCTCTCTCTCTCTCCTTTGCATGTTAGTTTTATAGTATCAAACAAAGATGGGCATGTTTAATGAATTTACTAATCATAATCTTATGTTATGCCCCAAATTAATAAACAAGGTAGAAGCCCTCCCTAATCACTGATGTCTGGCATTATATATTCTTTGAGTTAAAGGTCACTCTGTACATTCAAGCCCCTCTCCTTTCTACATGATTTGGTCGTGGGAATAGGCATTATAAAAAGTAGATATTGCATTGTATGATTGTTCTTGAGGCTAGCAAAGAAAGAAAGGTGGTCTTAATCAAAAGTTAGTAGACTAATGCAGTAGTGGTAAATTAAATAAATTATGCAGAAATAATGTAGGATTTGGTGATATTTGAACCAATTGATGAAGTAAAGGTTATATAGTTGCAGTTCTAGCTAATGAAAAATTGTGAATTGCAAAAGCAAGTACACGAGGTAAAGGTTACATTTTAGGAAGTGAGGCATCATGATCATGTTAGTCAAAATTCAGTACTTGAGCTCTATTTAATTTGCTATTTAACTTTGTCTGATGGGGCAACTCGAGTGAACATGGTTCTTAAATATCTGAGTGTAGTCGAATTCGAATGCCAATTGATGTTTTTAGAGTTAGGTGTTTTGTTTCTTTGATACTCCTTTACATCTTCCAGTTTCAATAATCCATTTACTGAACCTTTTTTTTAATTCTTCCTTTTTCCTTTCTCTTGGTAGTGTGCATTTTAGTGTTAGCGAGAATAGCGGCCAGTTCATAGCCTATATTTGTCAAAAAATTCAGAACTTTGCTTTTAGAAATGTTTGCAAATAATAGTAGTTAGGAACTTACAATTACAATGTCCAAGGAACTCTAGGAAACCTGCCATTAGAAATTATTTGCAAGTTTGCTAGGGTCTATAAGCCTATATCTGTAAAAACTCTTACCTTTTCAAATACTTGCAAATTGTTAGGAGCTTATAACTGGAAGCAAGTTCAAGGAACTCTTACCTTTTCAAAAACTCGCATATTGCTAAGAGCCTATAACTGGAACCAAGTTCAAGGAACCTTGTTTTTTTTTTTTGAAAGAAAGGTTTCCTGATAGATTAGTGATGTTTAATAAAGCTTGGACTTGCCTCCAGTTACAGGCTCCTAGCAATTTACGAAGTTGAACAATACATTCCTTGATAACTGCCAATGATCAGACCATCTAGAAACTCCATTCCGACAGTGAACCCTCAACTAGAGGGTGCTAAAAGCAGGTTGGGGTCGGAGATCAACAATTTTTTAGCAACTGCGAGAGAGAAACATAATTTAAAACAGATTCATCTTGAAGATGTACATAATTTGCATATATGATGATTACACACCTCGAAAGTCAGTCTGTCATTAGTAGATGATCTGAAATTGGATGAACCTCATTCTGTTTACCCTTCGAATTTGAAGTTTGCATGATCAGATTTGTGTTGTGTTCTTAGGCATCGTGATTTTTCTTGAATGCAAGATTAGAAGAGGTGAAAAAAAAGTGAACATCTGCCTTTCTTTATTGACCGTGCATTCACACCTCAGCCAAGTCATCTTTAAAAATCTCCCAACATTTAGAGAAAAAATGACCCGTGAATCTATCCCGACTAGCAGCGCTATCACCATTAAGGAGACAAAATAGTTGTAAAACTCTCTTCAATTGTAAGAGGGCTGATTAAATCTAAGCTTGACGATCAGCGGCGTCACACTTAGCATACACACAGGATATAAGAGCAGGGGCAGCCCAAGAAAAATGTTGAAAACGAATAGTAATCTGCTCTACATAATCCTGAATTATAGAGCACGAAAAAATAGACTTAGCATAGTACTAGTAGAGTTGGAGAAATAGTACTGAAATTTGAGACGACGAGTAATGAAATCCATTCTATCCTGTGAAAGTATAGGTTCAAAAACCGCAATAAAAAAGATCTTGTGAATAAGTATAAGTTGCTTGATGTGAGCAACTATCGGATCATTACCAGTACCTCGAGCGTTCAAGAAAAGGGCCTTAACATCCATGGGAAACATTATTGGAATGATCATTTTGCTTAGCCTTTGATCGAGTTAGACGATCTGGTAGAGAAAACGGGATGCTTTTATTAGTCTTTGGTACAATAGAAGAGTCAAGATTGAGAGCCTCAATGCTATTGGAAAAATACTCTCCGTCCTCTTCAATAACTTCAAGGACTGTGAAGGAATTAGAGGTGCCTATAGCTAGCTTGTTAAAACTAATCTGAGGAACCTCTAAAACTGTCACAGTATCATGCAAATCACACGTAACCTGAGTGGTCTCAATAGCATAAAGTTTATCAAAAACCCTTGCCTTAGCTTCAGTATTGACCGTAGTATTATTAATGTTCTGAACTAAAGTAGTTTCTAGAAAATGGACATCCTGTGATGCAATGACATCCTGCGATGCACCTAATTCAGCCCTGCCTTCTGAATCATTGGGTAATACTTTTTGAAGCTCATCTAATTTATTGCTAATCATAGCTTGAGAATCCTCTTGAGAAGTCATAATGTTTTCTTGAGTCAGCAATTTCAGGCTTGAAAAAGCCTTATCCGAAGGGATTTCTATGATGAGGGGAGGTTGGGAGTTCTTCTTATCATGCAGTGTCACAGTGTGTGGATCTGGAACCAAGGTTGAGTGGTCTTTTGGTTTCCAAACTGAATTTCTTCCCGTAGTAATCACCTTAGCAATATTCTTCCCATTTAATTATTTGGGGTCAGCCTTCACATTAGTTTCTTTGGATTGGCCCAGCTCCTGATTATTGAGAAAGAGTACAACTTTTCACTAGATATGCAAAGTCTTACTTGACCATTTTCGCTAAGAGAAAGATCAAGATTGATCATTTTTTCTTTCCCATATATATGCAAAGTCACTCTTTTCTATTTTCCCTAAGAGATCGATTGAGAAAGAGAGAAAGTGGAATCCCATATATATGAGAAAGCACTTTTTTGATTGAACCGAGGCAACTTTCTATATGATACTGATGTTAACGACCAGCTCTTTGCTCTTTCTTTCTATGCAATTACCTCATTTCAGGAGTGCCTCTCTTGACAGTTGACATTTCATAGAAGAACTGAAAGAGTTCGTACTTGCTTCCTTATTTCATCTAGCACTTATATTAGATATATGATTTCGGGATGGATTGATCTTAATACGAGGAATTTCATATCTAACATCTTTATGGGAATAGCTGACAACACACAGTTAATAAGCACTACCTTAGCACCATGGCTCAAAGAATCGGCTAGACCAACCCTCTCTTCTCTTCCTTACTTTGGAAAGCACTTCATTAAAATATTCCATTTTGGCCCTAGCAAAAAATAAAGGAGCACCCTTACTGTACTGAGAAATAGGAAGGCTAGCTTGTTGAAATCCAGTCCATTCATGCAAGAAATTGTCTCTAGAGACTCTAAACCTCAAAATATGACCTGAAAGTGTTTTTATCCTGAAGGTGAAGGAATCTTCCATTAAAATAAAGAAAGCAAGGGTTCATGGCTAACTAAGTCTAAAATAGCTTAGCTACTTTAATAACTTAGTAGTATTTAAGATAAATAATGCAACAAAGAATGCCGCTACATCATTAATGTTTCTAGGAGTGTTCTGTAGATACCTTGCAGTGGTTGGAAGTTTGTTATCACAAACTAGTTTCAACCGTTCAATTTCGGTGAAATACGAAGCATTGAGCCATTAATTTGAAATAAAATGGTTATGTAAATTGGTCATAAGAAGCGGTGAGAGAAACCGGTCAACAAGCCGACATGGAATCTGATAAAAGAGCGAGAGTAATGTGTGTTTTATACCATTTTGTGAGTTTTAATCATTATATATGTATGTATGTATGTATGTATGTATGTATCATGTATGTCATTTTCACTTTTCACTGCCCCTATTTATTTTTGCAGATTTTAGGTCATCTTGAGGTGTGAGAGGACTTGGTATATATGACTTTTGTGATATAGCTACTTTTATCAATGAAGAATTACGCAAAAGGCTCATCTACAAGTTGAGATATAGCCAGGCGAGAAATTCGTCTTTTTTGTCTTTGTTAATAGGCATGGTTTACATAATTTTGGAAGCGAAGCTAGTTTATCTTGTTTTTGGACAATGGATTGTTCTATATCTACCTAGTCGTAAGTTTATGGTAGGATTCACATTTGGTGTATTAAGATTAATATTGGCGCATCCATGAACAGAATTGTATATATGCTTTTCATGGTTATATGAAAAAGAAAATATTAATTTCGTAGTTAAACAGTCGCAGGCTTGTTACACATCACCTACAAATAATTTTATAGTTATAAAATAATCCATCCACTACAAATTATTTCATAGTTATAACCCAACAACTACGAATGATTTCATAGTTAAATAACACCCAACAACTACGATTTATTTCGTAGTTAAATAGCAATACAACAACGACGAATATTTTTATAGTAAAATAGCAACCCAACAACTGCTACGAATTATTTTCATGGTTAAATGACAACCCAATAGCTACGAATTATTTTCATGGTTAAACGATAACCCAATAGCTATGAATTATTTTCATGGTTAAATGACAACCCAACAGCTACGAATTATTTTCATGGTTAAATGACAACTCAATAGCTACGAATTATTTTCATGGTTAAATGATAACCCAATAGCTACGAATTATTTTCATGGTTAAATGACAACCCAATAGCTACGAATTATTTCATAGTAAAATAACACCCCAACAACTACGAAGTAATTCGTAGTTGAACAAGACCCCAATATCTACGAAATATTTTGTAGTTAAACGGTAGCCCATCAACTATGAACTATATTTTGTAGTTAAAACGCTGAGGTCATTTGCGACGAAATTTTGTGTATGTAGACAAATTATGCCATTTGACGACGAAAATATTTTTCGTCGCCAATAACCTTTAGCGACGTCGCATAGGCGACGAAGATGCGACGAAAGTCATTTCGTAGTCAAATGCCATTAGCGACGAAATTGATATTTTTGGCTACAAATTTTTTCGTAGAAAAATGACTTTTTTCTTGTAGTGATATTTGCTAGGAAAGAACAGATAAAAGCAGAGTAAGCAAATATGAGGCTATGCAGAGATGATATATTCATGATCATGATTAACAGGGAATCATAAGCGAAATCAGTCATATATCATAATCCAGAAAGAAGAAGATTTGACTGAATCAAGTGAATCAAGTAAATCATTTAATGCTGGTAGAGAGATAATAAAATATGCTTGTTGATCTTGAGAGAATACGTATTCCTAAATAAAAATCAAGAAGATCATCAGCAACATTTAATGAGCTTTAGGAAGCTCTAGAAAAATCTAGATACTGGAACAAGTATTTCAAGAAGATCCATGAGAAAAAGAACGAGTAGATCTTGAATTTCTCATTCTCCCTTGGTCTTTTTTGTGCAAAGAAAAAGAATTTAAGGAGCACAAGACAAGGGATGTACCTTTTTGACAGTTATCTTTGGATCAAGGTAAATGTTCTTCAGAAGATACCTTTTTGAATCTGAATTGATAAGTCTGTAGTAGATGTTGCCTAAAGAGTAGATTTCCTTTGCAATCAACTTGTAAGATCTTTGATTCATATTTTCTTAGATTCAAATAATTCTTTGAAATATAGGCCAAATTCCCATAAACTAAATATCATATAACATATGGATCAATTAATGTTTCATGATATAGAGTTTTTGACTCTTAATCTTTTTCAAGAGAATAGATAGGAATCATTTTAAAATTCATTCACAGTAAAGTTCCAGAATTTAAAGAAAATTTTCTCTCGAGAAGGTGTTGGAATGATTTCGATCGTTAGCCTTATGTCAAGAGAACTTGAATCAGAAATCCTTTTAATTGATGCATCCATCCGAGTGTTTTTCATCTGGGAATAGTTATTCATAGTGCCAATTGATATATATATATATATATATATATATATATATATATATATAGATATATATATCTGTCATATGAATAATTATCCCACACTCATCATAGTAATTTTCTATCTCATGAAATTTTTGAAAACAAAATAATTTTTCAAAATAAGTACGTTTTTCAAAAATTTATCTCAAAATGAAATACTTGTCAAAAGTTTTAAAAGATAAAACAAATTTTCTTTTGACATGCATTTGGAGTGAGCATTTGAGGATCAAACTCTCAGGAGGTTAGTCCTGGCATATAGCTTGAAGAGCCTTGCTCTGATACCAATTGTTGGTCCACAATTATGCTCAAAATAGGCTAGAGGGGGGGGTGAATAGCCTATGATGTCATTTTAAAAACTTTTCTTTTAGATACATTTAAAACGTAAATTTAGTGGCATCTGCAGTTTAGCGTATTGAGCATGTCTGCTGGTAGAGGCTAACGAAAGACTTGCTCTAAGCAGAGGTATCAACTCTTCCGGTAAATTGCCAGTTAAATCGAAATCCAGTTATAAAGAGTTTAAGCAATGGAAATAGAGAGGCTTTAGATTTTGATAAGTCTTAAGTGGCTGTACACGAATATATGATCAGAACAACAGCACACTTAATACTTCTTTCAAATGCAGATTCAAGGAGATCAATTAAAGAATAACTTTTCTAAAGATAAATTAATTTATAAAAGCTCATAGATATATAAAGACTTAGGGATAAATTATTTGTAAGAACATATGAATTTATTCAAAGATAAATTACATATTACATCAGCCTAAATATTATATGTAAAGTTTATGTCCTCATCCTTCCAAGCCTTAATCTTTTCTTAATTATTCATAGATGAATCCTTAACTAAAGAGGACAATAAGAGACCAGAATGAGAAACTAATATGAGAAGAGAATTTTCAAGGTCGTTCAGATAAGAAATATCTGGCGATTGAGTGCAGAGCACTCGGCCTTCCATGATGAATGATTATTGCACAATTAACAACATTTGTATAGGAATACAAATATAAAGATATGAATGCAATATCTACAGACAACTCTTCATTTTCTTTAGACATAATCTAAAATCAATCTTCAGATTGATCCAAGATCTTGATCTCTATCTTATGAAGTTTCTGATCTATCTCTTTTCTTCTCCAAGCTTTTCTTCCTAGCAATCCACTGAGAGTGTCTTGCTAAGATCTAGATAGATTCACTGCGATCTTGTGTCAAGATCTGAGATGCGTAGGTGAGGATGATCTCGTTGTAGATCTCTCCGTTTCTTTGAAGCTTTTATGTGTCTTTGTGAATGTCTCTGTACATCGTTGTATGTTTGGGGAAGAGAAAGGATTTTTTTTTCTTTTGGGTTTTTAGAGAAAGGATTCTTTATATAGACTGGAGTCATTGTGATCGTTGAGAGATGCAGATTGATGTTTCTATCCGTTTAGAGATATAGTTGTTGAAGTCTATCGGATAGAGATTTTTGTCCACAAGATCTTTTGACTGTTTGTGTGAAGATTTAGTCCTGTAGATCTTGGAACTTGTTGTCTGTCAGACTGTGTTGATAAGTCTCTGAAAAGTAGGTCTGATGTCTGATGCACTGTCAGGTGGTCTGTTCAATAAAGTAGTTTCTTTTGACTTTATCAGACCACACGTGAGTGAGAGAAAGTCTTGTAGTTTTAACTGTGTCAGGCTTTCTGAGGCTTGAACATGTTTGTCTTGATTTGAACTACTTTAGTCTTTTCTCTGTAGCATGTGCAGAATTAGGTCTGCCAGTAGGATGTTCAGGCCAGTGGAGCAAGTCTTCTGTTTCAGGAGAACTGATGTCTACTGGTGCGAACAGTCAACTTGTAGCATGTCTGCCGGTGGTGAGTCTTCAAGATGTTCTAATCTTCTTATGACAAGTCTGCTGGTGACTAGTCTACTGAAGACTTTTGACATTACTGCAAGTCTGCCGGTGCTTAGTGCATATGAAATGCTGGTCTGTTTGATCATCATGTAGGAAGGTGGGACTCGATCAGGTTGCACCTAATCTAAGACCTATGTGATGCCACACGAGTTGCCACGCTAACCGGTACGCAGACCTTTTAGCGACTCGTGATGACTCACTGTAATGGGAACAAGTAAATCAACATATATAGAATATGCAAGGTGATAAGTAAATTATCAAGAAGCATATTCCAACACTTATGTCCCAAAACCCTTATAATGTTCAGCCATTCACTCTTCATTGTTCTTCCACATCTTACGTCTTCTAGAGAGAGAGAAAGAGAAGAGGAGACTTGGAGCTCTAGAGCTTGTTCCTCCGATCTTGGAAGATCCAACCATCTGATCTTTGATTATACTCCGCCATCGCGAAGCCCTTGGCGAGTCACACACTTTCCACCGATTCGATTTGTTAACCAAAATATGTACGTGACTACACCCCCTACTTTCCCGCTTTAACTTAAAATGATGATAGGTTGTTAGAGGCTTGTCTTCCTTGATTTCTCATATTATTGCATGTCTAAATGATATGTTTATTTGAGGCTTTGATTAGTGAACATGTGGGTTTGAATCTCTATGGGTTTATTGTGTATATAGAAGTAATTTAGTATAGAATCACTTGTTATTTTGCTTTAGAAACCAGAAAGATTATTAAATCCCAAATTTGTATTTGACCTAGAATTCGTAAAGTTTGTCAATGAACTTAACAAAATCTTTTGCGTGTCAAAAATGTTATTTTGAGACTAGGGATAAACCCCCAAGACTAATCACGTCGTTGGACCTCAAAGATGAGATCGTAAGAATTAATTGTATGAGACCGATTTGGTGTTTGGTGTTTATTTATGATTTAGGACTTTGATTCAAGTCATTGGGTGACGTTAAGCACAAAATTATCGATAGTCGTTGGATTGGGTATGTTTAGGTTACAAATGTATGATTCAAGTAAAAGATGATTGGAATGGTTCATCTATGAACTAGGAACAATGATGCTCTTTGGACTTCATAGGAAGCCCGAATCTAGTTAGAATGCAATCTATGCATGTTTTAAACCCTAGGGGAGTGTGGGGTTATGGATATTGGGATTCTTGACTCACTAAAGTCGCCTCGAGTACATAAATGCACGTGGACTTGTCTAGAACTTATTTGGAAATCTTGGAAACATCTCAAGGAATCTAAAATGGTGAGTTAGAGAATCCTCCTATAGAATGAATTGAAATTATATAGACCTTAGTAGTCTAGATATAGAGTTTACTTGAAATGTTGCGAAGAGAACCAAGTTGTTATCTAAGATACATTTGTATTACCTTGGTCTTGCGAAATAGTATCGCTCGGAAACCTTAAAAAATCTTGAATATACCCTATGAGTTTATCCTCTAAGTGTATTTCTTGGACCTTATTGTTTAGAGAAATTCAATAAAGTCTCATAATGTTACAACATGATTTATCATGAAACTTCAAGGACTTGAATGTGGAAAGAGTAGCTTGTAACCTTGCTACTTGGTAAACCTAGATATGCTAGGTAGCCTTGAGAATTACGTAAATTGTGAGCGTTAAGTTATAAACTTAGCTTGTTTTATGCTACAAATAGTCTTCCATTTCTATTACAATACTAGGAATTGTAAAGCGTAATTATACCAATTTTGACAATATGAATTCCTATGTCTAATTTGCCTTGTGATATGAGAAGGCAAGATCATAATCCTTGTCAATGATTGAATTCTTCTTACTTGTTTTATTAATATGATTTAATGAGCATATTTCATATCTTGGCACAAAACATGATTTACTCTTGAATGTCGTATTGTCCTATTGAAAGTTGATTCGTGTACAAGTATTAAACTTGGATTCAATTAATAGGTGGAATGGTGAACTTGTTGAACTAAGGTTTCTCAATGAAATAAGGACCTAGATATACGTGAACTGTGAACATAGAGAAGGGATAGAATGCATATAGCATTTGAATCGTATTGGGGATGAATTATAGGGAAGACTCAACGGAGTCGAGTTTAAGGAACGATTGGAACTTACTAGGATCGTGGTTAGATCCTTGACACTTAGAAATCCATTTGACTACGTTACTAGCTTTTGCAACTTGAATAGAATTGAGTGGACAGCTTGACACTTATACTTTCGAGACTCAATTGAGCTCCTATTGTAATCTATATGATGTATCATGAACATGTCGTGAATAACATGCCTACATGTCTTGAAGGAGCTCACTCTTGTCGAGCTCGTTTCCTACTTGATTTAATTTGTGTAAACATGTACTTGACATGGATGAGTTCGCTCTTGTCGAGCTCATTCCCTACTTGATTTTAATGACAAGTAAACATCTACTTGTTATTCCATTATTCCAGGTGGAATACTTGTCTTGTCTTGATGATAAATGATGCTTCGCCATCACGAATTATGAGATCCATGGTAGTGATGGATTGCCGCACCATAATCATGCACACACCCTTCACTACTAATCACAGTGGAGAAGAGTACCTTGTCATAACCATCAGGGTGCTTGGAATAATGCTATCATGGTCGATGTATCAATCACGTGCATCCGACAACCCACATTCAATTATGTGATTGATTTCAAGCACTTATGTGACAACAAAGTGTTAATTGAAACATGAGATCGAAAGTGACTGATAGATGTGTTTTTACGCATCTATTGTCTGTATATTCCTACTTAGATTGTGTTTTTCCATGAGTTTCTAAAGCTACTGATATGAGTTTTTAGTGCTTTATTAGTTTCAGGTTAAATTTGAGAAGATTGATGAATTTGGGGCCTTTAATCCATAAAATGAAGATTCCAGGGACCTAAGTGCAATTTGCTGGAAGTTCAAGGCAGAAAATTGAAGTAAAGCATCAAGCGCTCGCTTAGCCCAAAGGACTGAGCTACCACACATTTTCCAGTAGGTTGTGTCTGGATAAGAGCTGTTACGCGATCGCTCAACATAAGGACCAAGTGAGCGCTTGGTCCCGTTTTCTAGCCTGGGTCATTTTCTAATTTCTCAATCAATTTAACCTTGTATAAATAGAAACCTAGCAGTACAACTTTGGGGATCCGAATTTTAGTAGTTCTTGAGCCGTTATCAAGACTAAAAACACTCTTTGATTACTTTTCATTGTCAATTATTGAAGATTGATGATGTACTCTTCATTCCGCATCTATCTGAGAATTGGACGTAATTTGTATCAAATCTTATGTTTTAATTTTAAATTCAATTCTATCCATTATTGTTTATCATTTAGATTATATCTGGTTTATAGTGAAACTATCGTATAGTGGTTGTGTTAGTGAATCTATAAGCTCTTGGGTATAATAAATTGCATGATCATGTGTGAGTTATATATATTGGCCAACCTAAATGAAAAATAGATCTCTCTGACTTCCTGATCGGGTTAAGGTAAGATCTGGGTTCGTGTGTGTTCTTAGTGATCTTAACGGACACTTAATTGCCATGTGGATGGATCAAGAAAGCACACTTAAAGCGGGGTACAAAGGGTTGCAAATATTGATCCATGAGTGCCAATCCTTTACACTAGTGAACGAACCCATAATTGGATAGATACATTAGTCAAACAAACATAAGAGGCGATACAAGTGAATCCTAATCCTTAGATTCTCCCCATATATCAATCTTCGTTAATTCTTTGATTCTTGCTATACTCAGTAAATTAGTTTATTTAGTTAATCTTTACTTTTAATTAATACAAATCAAAACCCCCCTTTAGGTAAAATTGTTTTTATTTATTTTCTAATTAAATTCTGTTTAATTGCTATTATCTCTGTGGTTTGACCCTTGCTACCATACATCTATACTTCACTAGACTCGTGCACTTGCGACGTAAGTGATAACGCATCAGTGACCATGTTTATCTTGATTGCACATTATTGAAATACTTGGTTTGTATATCTGTAAGTACACATACTTATACTTGATAATTGTCAAAACACACAAATGGGCCACCCAACTTTACCCCTTTTTGCAATTCGGCCACTGAAAGTTTGAAATATCTATTTTGGCCACCCAACTTTAGTCTAGTTGCAAGCGAGCCCATTTTTTGGATGGCCTGTTAGATTTAGCCGTTAAGTCATGTCAAATATCTATTTTACCCCTGTAAATATTAATGGAGGAACAATTATTTTTATAAAGGGTCAAACTATAAATAATTGAACTCGGGGATGTTACAGACTGCTCATCTTCATCTCTCTCTCTCTCTCTCTCACACTAAAAATTAAAAGACTTAAACACTAAATGTAATAGGAAGAGGTTTGAAAAGCTATGTTTATCTTCTTTATTCTTGGTGCATATATGTCTAAAGGAGAATCATGTGCTTAATATCTTTCCCATTCTCAATGAGTGGTATCTAAACATAATCTGTTTAAGGACTTCAAGCACTTCTAATGGAATACCGGTCTGCCGTTTTCCTTCACTTGGTCTTCGTCTCAGCTGATTAATTCTATAGAAGATAAGGAAAGTTGTAACTTGGCCAAAGAAATTAAAATTTCTAGGGTTTCTTTTTAAGCCCGATCCTAACGCCTCCCCTTCCCTCCTCGCCGTGGATCTCCGCCTCCCGAAACCGTCCGATCCCCGCCACGTCTTAGAGGTCTTCCTCCGAAACCCATAAATTTGTTTGCTCATGTTTCTTTCCCAGCCAAGATGAAACCAACCAACCTAGGGGCAATGTGCACCATCCAAGATGGGTAAGACTAATGTTGGGAGCATCGACCCACCGCTAATCAATGTAGGAAAACACATACGAACAAAGTTAGTTAGACGACAAAGCTCGGGAAAGAAATTGAGTGGACAATCTCGAAATAGTTCATGGGGCTTGAAATGGGTTTTTGATAATTGGTGATTGTTCGAGTAATTGAGGAGTTTTTTCCGCAACAAACATTTTTCTTTTTGGATTCCCATTTGAATTTGTGTGGCAAAATTACTTTTTGTCTAATTTGGATTGTATTTGGTTGACTTGTTTTCTAATATCTCGTATGTTTAAGATTTATTCGGGAAAAAATCTTTGAATTGGCTTTGTTCTCTTTTGGATCTTGTTAATGCTCCTACGACGCTTCTTATATTTCTCCTTGGATCTGTTCTTTGGGTCTGTGTATTTTCGAACATTTTGCACTTCCATTGAGTTATGCACCCAAAGAACTTTTTGATTTTCAATGCCGTGATGGGTGGGTGCTGAATGAGATTATTTCCATAGGTGAGATTATTTCCCATGGGTGCCGAATGAGATTATTTCCCAGAATCTCCATTGATTGTCGGATCTGCAACTGAGAAAGGGAGACGGTGGCTGATAGATGGCCGCGTCAGAAGAATACTCGCTGGCAAGTAGGTCTGGGGCTTGATGTGAAATTGAAATTGGGACAATGAAGATCGCTACCGGGAGATGTTGATGGGCCGGAGAAGGTGAAGGGATTGGTTATGGATTGTTGGGATTTGATGCACAAGGAGAGAGGTCCCCGCCATGAGGGCGTTGATGGGTGAAGTTTCAAAAAAAGATGGGGGTGGGATTTGAGAGAGAGAAAGCGAGAGGGAACATCTGTGTGTGAGAGAGAAAGAGAGAGCGATGAAGATGAACATATCTCAAATCTCCGTGTTCAATTATTTACAATTTGACCCTTTTAAAAAACAATTGTTCCTCCATTGATATTTCAGTGGGTAAAATAGATATTTGACATGACTTAACGGCTAAATCTAATACCAACCAAAAAATGGGCTCGCTTGCAACTAGAATAAAGTTGGTGGCCAAAATAGATATTTCAAACTTTCGGTGGCCGAATTGCAAAAAGGGGTGGCCCATTTGTGTGTTTTGCCCTTGATAATTCTATGAAAGACTTGATATGCATATACGTAAATATAGATGCTTATACATGATAATCCCACGAATGACTTGATGTGTATATATATAATTATACATACTTACATATAATGTTTTCATGAG
>CM028384.1:65549907-65600835 GCA_013146195.2 Codonopsis lanceolata | reverse complement strand
TCAAATGATTTTATGACTTCTTACAAGGGGCTCTTTTTGAAAAGATTCGTAACACTATATGTTACGGATGTTATAAGTGGCATTTTACAAAATATAATCAAACTATTTTTTGAAAGACTTCTTATAGCTATTTGCTAAGACCTTTACAAGTGTCATCTTACAAAGGAGAGGCTATTTATATTACAATTTTTCCAAAACATTCATTAAAATTGTCATGACATAATTGCCCTTCAAATGCTTACCTTGTTTTGCAATGAAGTATTTGTCTATAGTCAAATAATTTTTTTTTATATTTTATGTTTGTAACTTATTTTTTTTGTTTTTCTTATTTTTCAAATGAAGTATTTATCTAAAATATTTTTCTATATTTTTGGTTATTTATATGTTTTCTTCCATTATTTTTTATTTAAGTCCTTCATAGGATTTTTTTAGAAGCAAATTAAATTTTAATGTCAAAACACTGAAAGATATTATACAATCGTCAACATGTTGTATAAAGTTTTAAACATTTGCTATACACATATGCATTAATGGATTTTATCATTCTACTTTTTTTTAATTTGAAATTCATAATTCGTAATTTGAAGTTATATAATTTATTTGGTAATATAAAAATGAAAAAAAGAAAGGGAAACAAAATAATTAGTTAACATTGAAAAATTATTTAATTTTTAAATAAAGAAGCTTTGAAGGGCAATTGTATCAAGACATTGATTATTAATAACTTATTAAAAGAAGTGGAAATTAATATTGTAATATAGACACTTCTTTTTACAACATATCAAATAATTTTAGAAAGAATCATTATGTGGTCTATTAGGGCTTTTAAATATTACTCTCTCCGTTTCAAACAAAGAGTTCACTATACTATTTTGGGATGTTCCACTATAAAAGTCTACTTTTAAAAATTTTGTTTACAATTTCTATAACATTTTATCTTTACCCTTCACTTGTGTTGTAAGTATATTGTTTGTGCTTAACTATTTTTGTAATTATAATTAACTTTAATGACATTAATATATCCCTTAATAATTAAACTTTTCAAATAGTGGCTATTTGGTGGAGCAGAGGGAGTATTTAATTAATTATCATATTAAAGCACTTAACAATTAATCCTAGAAGAAAAGTATTGTAACATATAAAACCCATACAATAATTGTGTTTTTAGCACCGTTAATGCATCCCCAAACAAAATCAATTACCTCAAAATTATTCCCCAAAAACTTCCCTCCACAAATTTCAATTTCGCTCGCTTCTTCCCTCCTCAGTTTTCCCCCAAAATTGATATTATTAGGTCTTCCGTGTGTCTCTCCCCAAAATTGAACGGCGCACTGCTAGGCGACTCAGCGAAACAATTCGTATTGCCATCCTTCAATTCATCATCAATTAGTCTCTCTCTCTCTCTCTCTCTCCCCCCTTTTGTTTTTCAATTTCTTACTCTCTAATTTCCTTTTCTCTATGACTAATTGCAGAACACCAGCGTTCTTGATTGTGATTGTCGGTCATGTTTTGCCCTGGTGTCGACTCCATAGAAACGTTCTTCAAGGTACGCCTCTGCCTCCTCTCTCGTGTGTGTGTGAGTCTATGATGTGTGATAATTATATATTTTATGTCAGCTTGTTTCATCAATCAAACAATCTAGGGGAATCAATGCATAATATAATATATATTTAATTTCATGGAATTAAATGTAATAGTTACGAAAAAGACCATTATTTAAAGTAGAAGCAGGAGAGGCTTCCAGTTAGTTGGCTCTTCTCCAAAGGACTGTGGAACTGTAAGACATAACACAACAATAACAAGATAAAAAGACACCAATACAAAAACATAATGGACTGCATTGATTGATATTCTAGTTGAGTCAAAGTGGAATCCTTTAATAACAATACAATTGCAAGCTGATCATGCAAGAGCACATGGTACAGATCATATTTTTATTTTCAATCTTGCTTTCCAAAATGATTATTCTTTAGTTCTAATTATTAGTAATACTCTTTTAACTCCTATTTAATATTCTTAGACTGCAGAATCAACAAAGATTGTTATTGGCACCAACATATGGAGTTTAGTTTGCGGCGAAATTTTTATTGACGTCATACTTTTCAACAATTTTTTGAATTAAAATATAATGATCTGTAACAATACCTTTTTTATCGCGGGCGTTCTTGTATTCATGCACACATAATGCATGTGTTGTGCTAAAAATAAGTGTTTGCATGGGTGTTAGGCTAAGCTTCTACAACTAAGAGTAAGTGTTGATTTTATGCTATCTGTCTAAGTTTGGCATGACTAGAATCTCTTTTTTTTTTAATCTTTCAGGGACACCTTAGAAAATAATTATTTCTTTTAATTGGCTTAAAAGAATGATATAAACATTTCCTTGTAATTAATATTTTGTAGAGATTTGGTTCTCAAGAAAGAGAGAATTCAGCAAAAGGATCTCTTGCTTGCCTCCAGTAAATTTCACACAAGAAGAGAGTCAAATGCAGCTATCAAGATCTCTACAAATATAATGCATAAATGGGGCTTTGCTGTTCCAGACCAAAGATGTAAGTCCTGCAGTTAATTAGATCTATAATGTAGTTAGGACATAATGGTTTATCTCTTACTCTTTCTTGATTGATCTTCTATGGAAAGAACATGGCAGAAGTTGACTGCTCACAACAACTCCCTTTAGACAGTTGTGAGATCCATATCTAGTCCTGCAGTTCTCTTAAGTCCCAATTTGGTTGTATTAAAACGGATGTTAATTTTTCATCTTAAATGAATACTATAACAGAACAAGGCACATGAAGATTTCATAGCCAGCCTTGATGGGGATTGGGGGATTGAAATCAATTTCTGATCAAGTCAATCTAAGCATACATCAAGAAAGTTTACGGGAGATTTCCTCATTGCTCTTAGCTTTACACCAGAAGATTGAAGCATTCATGTTGAAATTACAAAATGATGTCTCCAAGACTTTTTCCAATGACATACAGTCATGTTTATGATGTGAAATGCATAATGCTGCATTTATCTCCCTGTTATTTTCTGCTAGACACTTGGTCAATGATAATTTGATGACTTGCAGACTTCGGCATGCAGCCTAAAGACTTCCATTAAAAAAAATCCAGCTTCCACTTTCCTTCCCCCCGAAGGTTCTGCCATCTTGAGTAAAAAATGAATTGCATTTTATCACAAACATTATTCTCAAAGCTTGCACCTCAGCATTTGTAGGCTGTCAGTGACCGAGCTGCTTCACATGACATAGTAACACTCAAGAAGTATGCCCATGTACTTATACTTTAATTTTCTTCCATTTGTATCTTTTGACATATTGTTGACTTATGACTATTTAGCAACTCATAGCCTTATTATTGATGTACTCTTTTCAAGGGACATATCAATTTGCAATGTAGTAGATAGAGTTTAATATATCCTGGTCTTCTCTTTTTCATTACCCAGGTTTAATAATCATGTTAGGGTGGGGCATTAGAGTTGTACCCTTTTTGTTATTATTCTTAACTAATAGTTTTTGGATAACCTGTACATTTTTAGGTTCATCCATTAAAAATGGCAAAGAAATGATGATTAAGCCAATATAGTATTTTTATGGTAAGTTTCTAAAGCTTCTTGATCATATGAGAACAATAACTTACTTTTTTTGTTGATTTTTCATTAAAATATTAATTTTACTTGAACAGGTTTTGTAGCAGATTGCCGTGAAGATGGAGTTTTTCTACATCATGCTGTATTTTTTTAAAATAAGTTTTTTTTAATTAGAGATTGTTCACTTGGATTCCTACAAGTTTTAAATTTCCAAGTTAGCTCTTGAAATTAGCTTTTGATTGTTCATAATTTTGTTTATGGGTAGATATTGAGATATGAAACTTTATGTATTAACTTTTATTGAGTATTGAATTGATAGTTGTAATATCAATTTTGTTTTATACATGAGTTTTTAACAAATAGTTCAATTTTTTGTAAGACGTGGATGGTTGTGTAGAATATATTGTATGATGTGAAAATATATTGATATTTAACGATTACAAAAATCATTAAAATTGACAATTTTAAATAAGTGTTGGAAAATGGAATATTAATTTAGTAAATATCCTATTGTAATTTGACATTTTCAAGTGTCGGAAATTAAGTTCATTTTTGACACCTCTCTATTGTGTTGTAAGTTACCGATACTTATCTTAGTGTCGTAAATTTACAACAATTTACATATTTGTGTTGGGAAGTCACGACTTAAGCAAAGTGTTGCAGGGAAGTGTTGGGAAGTTAATTTCCGACAATTCAGTAATGTGTCGGAATTTACCGACACTTAAGTGAGTGTTGTAAATTTGCGACTAAGGCTATGCCGACACTTAGCTCAAGTGTCAAACAAGTGTCGGTAACTTAATTTCCGACACTTTTTCAATTGTTTCCGACACTTTATAAGTGTCCTCATAGGCCATTTTTCTTGTAGTGTGTCTTAAGCGGAGATTAATGTGCCATTTTTTGTGATTATTAAATATTAGGGTGGTATTGAGATGCATAGTTTACATGTGGGTCGTACGTGACCTTAAATTGAGATGGTGATAATTCTTTTCTATAGTAGACATTACGATTTGTGGTGTCTGTATCATTCCCTCGTGATTAAGAGTAAGTTGTCATTGGTTGAGTGCACCCAATACTCAAGTCTTGTTGTAGGTATAAATGTTGTTTGCCAAGTTAATTGACCTTGTTATTTGGCTTGATTTTATTTGTCTATATGCATTAGTAGTAGGGTACACCTACTTGATTCATTTACATTGTAGAATATTAAATTCCCATTGCATTATAATTATTTCTTCTTCATATATTACTTTATTGTACGAGACTATGATTCTTAAAATCTTTATCAATGAACCTTCGAATCCTTATAACGGAAGCTTTTGAAGCTAATTCAGTAGGTACCCTGAATTGGTGGTCAAAAGATATTCGTCGGTGAACTAGGATTGGTAGCTAGTAAGTTAGAAATTGACTAAACCTATTACCAAATGGAATGGACAGAAACAAAATAAATTTTAAAACATTGCAAATATGTTCTCTTATGTGTTTTTACCCATGATTGGGAATTGCGAGTGTGATTAGCATGATTTGAAATGTTGGCTTGCTTGTCTCTTCTTTGTTTGTGAATTTCTCTATAGGCAATCTCTATTCCTTATGATCTAGGATATCTTGTACTTAAATTTCATGATTGTGCCCCGAGACAAATAGTTTCGGTAGATAGATGTTTAGATTGTATGAATGCACTCTTGCGATATGTTAAGGTTTCGTGTACTTAATCAATATAGTGAAGTTTATGATATGTTTATGAATGCTTCATGTACTTGACTTGTATGCTATGCCTGCATTTCTTCCTTTTGTCTTGTGTGAATTGTTTGTGAGAGAGTCTGGATATGTGTGTATAACCACATTGAGATAAAAACCTTGTTGATATATGTTTCTTAGTCGTTGACTAGTTGGAGTTACAAGTAGTGACTCAACATTGTTCGTAACTTGACTTGGTTGAGAGTTGATTGGCATAGGTTGTGTTTGTAACTTCGGTTGAATCCTAGGTCTTTGCTTGGTTTTTATTCACTTGTCTATACATGATCTAGTTCATATTAGAAGTATTCTTGAGAAGATTATGTGTTTAGGATGATCGTTGCATAGCTTTCATCATTTTTTGTTCATTTAAGTTCGAATTGAGTTAACAACTTGTCTTTTGGAGTTTAGATACTCTTAATAGTTGTTCGACTTCGTAGAAGTGTTCAATCCTATTCTTGAGTTCCTTATTGTGTTTGGTATTGATGTCGTTTCGTTCCGGGTTGTTTCGGGTGTCGTTTGTATGTGTTTCAGATGTGTTTTGAGTGAGGATTCATCCTTAGTTGTTTGGGGTTGAGTTGGGGACCCTTTGGACTTGATTTCAAGTCATTTTCTTCCTCCCCGAAAAGGCGCTCGCCTAGTAACAGGACTAGGTGATTGCCTAATTTCTAGTAACTTGGATTGCAGAAGCAAGGACCAGGTGCTAGCCTAATCAAAAGGACCAGCCGACTGCCTTGTCCCGATGACAACTTCGATCAGTTTTCTGATTTTGGAAGTTTTGACCATTCTACCAATAATTAACCCCCTCTAAACCCTCCCTAATCCACCCTACTTAGTCCTAATTGATTCTTAACATGTTGGGTTAACCTATTTGATTATCATTAGACTTAATTAAGTTTTGATTACTCCTAACCCTTCACTAATTACACCATGGAAATCCCCTTTGTGCCCTCCTTCTTTGTGGACGTTATATCCACAAACTCAAGAGAGAGTTCATCCATTCTCTCTTCATTTCTTCCTCAACATACGTATTCTATAGATAGAGAGTCCATGGGAGACTTTGAGCCCTAGTTCTTCTTCCTCCGATCTTGGAAGATCCAACCACTCGATCTTCGATTCGACTTCGGAATCTTGAAGCCCTCGACGGGTAAAATAACCTACACCGATTATATTTCCTTTTCCTTTACTTTTCATCCAAGCTAGGTAAGTTACTAGTTACTCTTCCTCTTGATTCTTGGCTCATTGACCCTAAGGAAAACAAAATACTTGCCATGTGTGGTCAATGAGCACTTGATATGGTTTCATGCCTACCCTTTTTGTGTCTTAGACATATGAAAAGTTTCTAGATATCACGAGTAGGTTGATTTCTATGAGAATTGAAGTCTAAACATGTATATTATGAAATATGAAAGGTTTATATATATATATATATATGTGTGTGTGTGTGTGTGTGTGTGTGTGTGCGAATTATGTGTTGTTATAGACACCCCAAATTCATACCCCTAATTTATATATGTACTAAAAAGTATATTTTATAATTTTCCAATGCACTAACAAGTGTTAAGTTTTCATTAAAGTTTCAGGAGGGCCTAAGTGTCAAAAGGAAGAATCAGAAAAAAGGAAGGAAACAAACAATGAAGAAGATGGGGGGGGGGGAGTGCAATAATGATTAAAGCATAAACAAAATTTGCCGCCACCTATATAAATTCTAGGCGCCGCACATTGCCATAATGGGCGCTCCCACTTTCTTGCTATAGGCTGTGCCCATTTATGTTTCCTCGGTCCAGTTTTTCCTTGTGTGGTACAACCTTTTAAGTGCAGCGTACAACCATTTTAAGCATAAATATAAATTATCTTTTTGTTTCCTTTGCACTTAAGATTTCTTAGCCTATAAATATGAGGCTCTCTCAATGCACAAAGAAGGGGAATTTTAGACAGAGAAATTTATACAAAGAGTATGCTGAAAGAAATTATGGAGGGAGTTTGTAGAGAAAAATTTCAGAGTGCTGTTAAGCTGTTGAAATCAATTCTTCCCCTTAGGCTGAGTAATCTTCCCTAAACACTTATATCCACCGTCCAAATATAAACCTAGTTACCCGATTAGGTTCTTGCCCTAAACCCGGTCCCAGAAAGCTGCCAACACAGCTGTTACCCCACCAAAACTCAGACACCACATTAGCAAAATTCAACAAAAACAAGCAGTGACGCTGCTCAAATTCATATTATAAATACAACAAAAACAAGCCGTCACGCAGCCCAAATCATGGCGTGAAAAGCTACAAGCACAAGCAGTTACGCTACTGCCCAAATTCTACAAGCTCCCACCGCCTTTTCCTATTCTAGGCATAGCACAACACTCAGCAACAATAACAACAAAACAACAAAATGACTTTCTTTCCTTGAAGGACAGGGGAAGCACATGTAGACCGCATACTGGACTTAAGCCTAGGCATATACTGGGTTCAGACACTCACGTTCCAAGAGGTTAGTTATGTCCCCGTAACTATTTATTATAATCTATAACTTAAATATTGATATCTAAGTAAGTTTCCTTTCTGTTTATACTTTAATATATAAATAGTTAAAATCACTACAACAAAAAAGGTCTTTCACAACGTTTTTAAAATGTTGTTAAAGCTTTTTTACAACGTTTTTCAAAACGTTGTGATATGTAACATTGTAGTAGGTCCTTTTTTAATACAATGTTTTGAAAATGTTGTAAAAAATGTTGTGTTATCTCCTACCCCAACAACGTTTCATTCTTACACAACATTTTAAAAACGTTGTGGAAACAAAATGACAACGTTTCAAAAATCGTTGTAAATAGTTTATCACAACATTTAACGAAAAACGTTGTGTATATATATATATATATATATATATATATATATATATATATATATATATATATATATATATATGAGCATTCATACAACACCTGCTCAAAGAATAACACAACTATAACTTGTGTTAATTGTAATTGGCAAGCAAAACAACCATACCTTGGGGACCTTTCTAGGAAACTCAATATCATAAAATGCTTCAGTTGTCTCGGTACATACTGGCTATAAAATATTTTTGTACTTCCAAATAAATTAGAGAAATTATAGTAGAATACAAAAAAGTAACTGATACAAAGATAAAAAAAGACAGCAAGTAGTGAATAGCCAATCATTCTGACTATACTAACATACACCCACGACTATCAGACCAATATAATCCCTCCATTCATGACAAAAAGTCCACTATTTCATTTTGAGATGTTTCACTTAAATAGTTCACTTTCAAAAATTGAGGCATAAAAATATCATTTTATTACTAATGAGCTACTAAAAGTTAATGAAATAAAATGGATCTTCAAATATTAAAAAATGCATATTTTTTGTTAAAATTTTTCATAATTTGTGGTCATGAATTTTTATTAAAAAATGCATATTAAACATGTGTAGACTTTGTTTTCTTTATTGTCTTGTCAAATTTTAATTTCTAGCTTAATATTTTTTAAACCAAATGAAATGGAGCAACAAATATTAAGCTAAATATATGAAATGGAGCCAACTGCTAATTTAACAATATGAAATTGACAAATAAATGAAGAGTGTGCGGTACAATAAGTTGAGGCAATTTGGGTACAATTTTTACAAAATACAAAAAAAAATTAAATTTAAATATTTATATTCATTATAATTATAAATAATCCAAAACAAAATAATTAAATAAGTTCATAATAATCAACAACTTTTATGATTACTTGTTTATATTTATATTAAACTTTCAAATAAATTTAAAAAATGGGTCTAGCCTTGTGGTAGCAAGCTTTGGCATAAAGTAACTTGATCCAAGTTCGAATATTATTAATAGCAAGTTTCATTTCTATTTATTATCATTTAAAATAAAGAAAATATAGTAGTGGTGGTGGTGGCGGAGGTTTGGGGTGGTGGCAGTGGGCGTTGGGGGCAGTTGGTGGTCGGAGGTTGAGGTTGGCGGCATATGGTGGTGGCGGTGGGTAGTGGGTGGTTGTGATTGGTTGCGGTTGCCGGAGATGGGAAGTCGCAGCGGTGGGCGTAGGCGGGTGGTGATGGTGACATTAGTTGATAAACCAAATGGTTTTGGTGACATTAATGGATAAACCCAATGGATAACAAGTTAATATCCATAAATTATCCATTTTGTTATTGGTCTCTAATGAGTGTTATCCATTAACACCCATTAAATTAATGGTTATATTGGATAACCCAATGGACTGGATAAAATTTTGCCACCCCTAGTGGTGGTAGACTTGGAGATTTGAATCTAGGTTGATGGTTTTAAGCTTGAGTGTTCACTCGAAATTGAGCGACACTGTAACTGTTGTCTCAAGGTGTTCTTAGTTGGGTGGTGACCTAACGTTGGTTGTGTTGTAGTCTAGAATACGTGACGAATTCTTTTTAAGGGGGAGAGAGTGTAACACCCTGATCCTTGGTTAGCTTGATTTGCGTGCCATATTCACATTTCTTCCTTTTCTGTTGTATGATTGGTTTGTGAGAGAGCCTAGATAGGTGGGAGTGACCACATTGAGAGCAAAACATTGTTATTATATGTCCCATAGTTGTTGACTTGCTAAAGTCACAAGTCGTAACTCGACCTTAGTCGGAATGTGACTCGGTTGAGAGTTTGCTTGCGTTGTTCGTATTCGTGGCCTCAATTAAGTCCCAGGTCTTTATATGATTATTATGGACTTGTTTAGATGTTTTAGACTATAAGTTGGAGGTGTTCCTTAAGTCTATTTATGATTTAGAAGCTTTGGAGATAGCATTCGTCTTTATCACGTAGTTCGAGATTTAGTCATGTGACCGTCTCATCTTTCAGAGTTCTTGTTCTTTCAGCTGTTATTTAACTTCTTAGAAGTATTCAAGCCTATTCAATTGGCCTCTTTACTTGCTCTTAGTCTCATACTATTACTCATTCGATCGTTAGTTCATTTATCGTTTTGTTTGAAAGTTGTTATGACTTGCTTCGGTTTTGTTTTGGGTTGTTTCGAGTGTTGTTCAGACTTGTTTATGACTTGTTTCGGACATGTTTTGGAGGTGGTTTCACCATAGGATTGATTAGGGTTGAGTTGGGGGTCAATTGGACTTCATTTCAAACCTTTTTCCTAGTCGTTCGCTTGGTGTTTGGACCAGGCGACCGCCCATTTTCCAGTAGGTCATGTTGCAGGAAAAGGCAGCAAGCGCTCGTTCAACCCTTGTTACCAAGCGACTGCTTGGCCCCGACTCTATTTCAGACAGCTTTGTTAATTTGATGATTTTTCCTATTCTACCCTTACTAAACCCACTCTAAACCCTCCCTAATCAACCCTACTTACGCCTAATTGAACCTTAATGTGTTGGGTTAGATTAATTGATGATTATTAAGTTGGATTAGTTAGTAATTAACCCTAAACTATCACTAAGTGTACCATGGAAATTTCCCTTGTGCACCTCATCTTTATGGAAGCCATATATAACCACAAACCCTTTGTGTTACAGCCATTTCTTTCATTCTTCTTATTCTTGTACGTAAGTTAGAGAGAGAGAGAGTGAGAAGGGGAACTTAAGAAACCTAGCTCTTCTTCCTTCGATCCAAGAAGATCCACTCGTTGGATTACCTTATAACTTGGGGAGATACTTTCGGGATTTATGAAATGTGTAAAGAAGGAAATGTAGTATTAAGACTCAACGGGCTCATTATAAGTTCAATAATATATTAATGAGCTATGGGTTGGAAAACTACGATGTTAGGGTTTTGGTTGGTTATTATTGTGAGCACTCGAGAATCTCGTACTGTGTCCAATAGTGACATCTATTTTATAGAGACTGTTGGAATATGCTTCTTGATAATTTACTTATCACCTTGCATATTCCATATATGTTGATTTGCTTGTTCCCATTACAAGTGAGTTATCACGAGTGGCTAAAAGGTCTGCGTACCGGTTAGCGTGGCAACTTGTGTGGCATCACATAGGTCTTAGATTAGGTGCAACCTGATCAAGTCCTACCTTCCTACATGATGATCAAATAGACCAGCAATTCATATGCATTAAAGCACCAGCAGACTTGCAGTAATGTCAAAAGTCTTCAATAGACTAGTCACTAGTAGACTTGTCATAAGAAGATCGGAACATCTTGAAGACACACCACCGGAAGACATGCTACAAGTTGACTGTTCGCACCAGCAGACACCAATTCTCCTGAAACAGAAGACATGATCCACTGGCCCGAACATCCTACTGGCAGACCTAATTCTGCACGTGCTATAGAGAAAAGACGAAAGAAGTTCAAATCAAGTCAAATATGTTTCAAGCCTCAGAAAGCCTGACATAGTTAAAGTTATAAGACTTTTTCTCACTCACGTGGTCTGATAAAGTCAAAAGAAACTACTTTATTAAAACAGACCACCTGACAGTACATCAGACATCAGACCTACTTTTCAGAGACTAATCAACACAGTCTGACAGACAACAAGTTCCAAGATCTACAAGACTAAATCTTTGCCCCAAACAGTCAAAGATCTTATGGACAAAAATCTCTATCCGATAGACTTCAACAACTATATCTCTAAACGGATAGAAACATCAAATCTTCATCTCTCAACGATCACATTGACTCATGTCTATATAAATCCTTTCTCCTCCACAAAGAGAAGCAGAGCAGAGAAGAGACATTCTCTCAGAGACTCACAAGAGCTTCAAAGAAACAGAGAGATCTACAACGAGATCGTCCTCACCAACGCATCTCAGATCTCTACAGAAGATTGTAGTGAATCCATCCAGATCTTAGCAAGACACTCTCTATGGATTGCTAGGAAGAAAAAGCTTGGAGAAGAAAAGAGATAGATAAGAAACTTCATAAGACAGATATCAAGATCTGAAGATTGATGTTGGATAATGTCTAAAGAAAATGAAGGTTGAGTGCTCTGCACTCTATCGTTCAGATATTTCCTATCTGAACAACCTAGAAAATTCTCTTCTCATAACAGTTTCTCGTTTTGGTCTCCTATTGCCCTCGATTGCTTAATAATTTATTTATGGATAATTAAGTAAGAATTAAGGCTTGGGAGGACAAAGACAGAAATTGTACATAGAATATTTAGGCTGATGTAATATGCAATTTATCTTTGAATAAATTCATATGTTCTTACAAATGCTTTATCTCTTAGTCTTTATATATCTATTAGCTTTTACAAACTGATTTATCTCTAGAAAAGTTAATCTTTAATTGATCTCCTAAATCTGCATTTGACAGAAGTATTAAGTGTGCTGTTGTTCTGATCATATATTCGTGTACAACCACTTAAGACTTCTCCAAATCTAAAGCCTCTCTATTTTCCACTGCTTAAACTTTTTATACCTTGCTTTCGTTTTAATTGGCAGTTTATTGGCTGAGTTGACTCTTCAGCTCAGAGCAAGTCTACCATTAGTCTCTACCTGCAGACATGCTCAATAAGCTAAACTACAGATGCCACTAAATCTATGTTTTAAATATATCCAAAAGAAAAGTTTTTAAAATGGCATCATAGGCTATTCACCCCCCTCTAGCCTATTTGAGCATAATTGTGGACCAATAGAGACTTAATGGGAATTATTAGATGATGTTTAACTAATTAGAAAGTCATATCAACGAACTCTTAGGAGTCCGAGGATTGATTAGTCGGGACCGACTCTTGGGAATTGATTTAGAGTGTGCTCGTTAGAGCACAGCGCATTAGAGACTAGCCTATGGCTTCGAGTATCTTTAAGGAATGATTATTATATGAGTTTCCTTTTTGGGAATTTGGTCACGTACACATAAAAGCACTTGCGGAGGCATGACTACGGGGTAATTTTTGTATTCTTGAGTGTTTTTGTTGTTGTCATTAGACGAACATAGTAGTCTTTAGTTTGACTTCGAGTAGAGGACCATGGTAGATCTCATAGTATGATTTTTGGTAAGCTTATATACTATTTCTATTCGAGTTGTGACTTGGGGAACTTGAGTATCCCGATATGTGGTTTCTTGGACTTAACATGTAAGTTAGTTTAATGTGTTAAATATGTGGAAATATGTGTACATTGAGAATTGGGTTTTGTAGTGAATTATGACCTACTTGATTTGATTAGTCCGCTCTTGTCGGACATAGTTCCTATTTATTCATACAAGTAAACATCTACTTCTGCATTGCATACAAGTTCAATTGGCATTATTTGGATGGGTTTTTATGTCAGGATGGAACGATGCATTGCTTTCACGAATCGTGAGATTCGTGTTCGCTATGGATCGTCGTACCTGGACTCCACACACCCCTCCATTGTTCGCCATAGTGGGGAAGTAGCTCCTTTGTCGTATCAATACGTGCGACATTGGCTTGCTATATAGACAGAGTAGGTTCTCGATACGAATTGATGCAATCACAGAGCATCAATGGTGTGAACCAGTTTAACATTGTGTATTGCAGGACCTATGTGGTTTATATGAGTTTATGTACTTGATTACTTGGTACGTGTTTTATTAGGGGTATACTAATATGTTGCTATGATTTTATATATGCTTGCACATTATGCCATGCTATGCAATGCAGTTGCATTTAGTATCTTATTGGGTCATTGTGACTCATTATGTGTGTTTGTTTTCCTTAGTGTGTGTAGTGATCTCGTTAGTATGTGTGGCGGCTGCAGGTTCATGTTCGATAGCAGGTGGTGTTCTGGGCAATAGCTTGGAGTTATTATTATTGTATTTATTAATCATGTGAGACACGGATGTAAAGTTATGTAAGCTTTACTTGGGTAGATTGTGTTAGTATTTATGGTTGTATTATTTTGGAGCCGACTAGTATGGTCGAACAATTGTATTTATTTAGAAGTTCTTTCTGTTGTCTTTCCGAGCAAGGTTTTAGCTCGTGTATTCTAGTATTGTTGTTGTTGTTATCTCCGACAAGCTTAGTCGTGAGATTTTTGTATAGTCATTTAGCGTCTTGAACTCTTATTTTCTTGAGTTAATTGTTTCCATCGGGCATGTTAAAGCCGTTTTGTGGTTGTTTATCAGGTTGGGTTCTTGTTGTTTTGCCGGCCTTAAGTTTGCCGATGGGTTGTTCCCCATGCGCGTTGTTGCGTCACGCGAGTCGTAGAGTTGTCGAGAGATAATTGTCTCTCAACCTTGTGTTCCATGATTTGGGATTAAAGGCTAGGGTTCCACTTATAATTTGTTTATGCAGGTTTAGGTTTTTGTTGTTCCGTATCGCCGTTATGGCTTTACATTCTTGTTTAGAGCTTGTTGGCTCAACTGTTGACTTGCACATTTATGCTTAGCAGGTGCTTATCTGTCTTTTTAGCTTGTCTTGACGGCATGACCTTGGGATTTCGTAAAGTGATTCGGGTCGGGTCGCTACACCGGCGAAGCAACAAGATCCCAACTTGATAAACAACCACTCAACGGCTATAATAAGCTGGAGGGAAATAAACAACTAAAGTAAGAAGAGTTTAATACTCGACAACTACACTAAAATGTCACGACTAAACTTGCCGTAGATAACAATAACAACAACTAAAACAACAATATTAGAACCCAAGAGCTAAAGCCTTGCTCGGGGAGACAAAGGGACTAACTTCTAAATAGATATAATTTCTCGACCATGCTAGTCGGCTCAAAATAATACAACAACATATAACTAATACAATCTACCCAAGTAAAGCTTACATAACTTTACGTCCGTGTCTCACAAGAATAATAAATACAAATAATGATAACTTCAAGCTATTACCCGGAAGACTATCTGCATTAATAATCACGAACCTGCAGCCGCAACACATACTAACAAGCTAACTGCACACACTAAGGAAAACAAACACGTGGGATGATTCATAAAGACCTATTAAGCTACTATGCAACAACATGAAATGGCCTAATGCTCAAGCATATATAAAATATGGGATCATAATAGTATACCGATAATAAAACACATACCAAGTCATTAAGGCACATAATCTCATATAAATCACATAGCACATTGTTTTCCACATAAGTGCTCTAACGTAAACACGTATAACTGGATATGGATATCTAACTACCTGTCTGTTTCTGTCATTGTAGCTGTACACATGTCGAACTGCAACCGAACCGGATCTCGTGCTCGGGCCAATAACTAAATCAAGTCTCATGATCAATAACTTCTTATTGGTTTTCACTAGAAAGTAATCAAATTCTCATCCGTTTTTGTGTAATGAGTACATGTTACCTTTCATCCAACTTAGGATGAAGAAATGGTAGCTCGATATCAAGCTAGATGGCTCTAATACGAGACGACATCCCACTATTGGCCAAATAGTGAGGAGAAAAAAACCAATGTAACGACCCGACCTGGATTTTAACACAAAATCCCAAGGTCGTGTCGCTGGAACTAATATAAGAAGCGGACATGTACTTGTTGAACAGTAGTGCAAGTCGAACAGTCGAGCTAACAAGCTCCCAATAAGATAGTGAAGCCGTACTAAAAATATGATTCAACAAAAATCGAATCTACGGAAGTAATAACAAAATTAAGTCCCGAGCTATAAACTCGAAACCAAAAACAAATTAAACCAAGAGAGACTATTGTCTCACTAAAGGGAAAACAAAACTCGTGTGCCACAACATTGCAGACACCGAACAACCATCGGTACTCCAGGTCGGCGTTTCAGCAAGAATCGACCTCATTGACAACAATGACCCAACGACTAAATCATATCGGGGTAACCAATACAACAACAACAATAATGACAACATATTGAATGCCATGTAGCTATTGCTTGCCTGGGAGACAACTGACTAAATACTATACACAAGTACAAGTGCTCGACTATAAGGTCGGCAATAGAACATATGTAACAAGACTAAGAGTACTACCTAAGTATAAAGTTTATATAACTTTACCCAACATCGTCTTTAATAGAGTAGAAGAAAAACATAATAATAATGTTACAAAGTGAAACTGGACTCCACGAGTTATAACTCGGAAGAAAACGACAACTACTACACACGAACCTCACGACCTCAACGCGGCTAACGAACCCTGCAAACTAGAAAATAGAGTACGAAATGAGTCATAAAGACCAAGTACGCTAATACAATCAACAATATAACATATATGAAAATATTATTATTAATAAACATGACATAGCGTTACTACGACGAAGACCCATGAAGACATATCGTATTCTTTACATACTCCACAAGACAACCTTCCGTTTTCACTTATTAAACTGTCCAAACGAACTAGGGTGGAATTCCCTGCTCGTAAACAAATCAAATCCATTACAATAAACTCTCACAAACAAACCTCATCTACAAGTATGCAAAACAATAGTAAGAAAAGGTAAAGTATTTTACCTTTTGCATGCATGATGTGTTCCACCATCACATTCAACGAAGGGTTTTTACCCTAATGATGTGATGTTTTCCTTCTTGATAGGAGTAGCGTAGGATCATCTCCTCGCGGGCGTAACCCCAAGAGGAATGATCAACCCATGATGTGTTCCACCTGGTTGTCGAACTTTCCCTGAAGGGGCTGCAACCCCGGGTTAGAGGGAAAGGCTATCGTGCTCTGACGAAGACTGAGTTCCTGAGGAGACGATGCATTCCGCCGTTGTATTCGGCAAACGGTTTCGACCCTTTGAGGATACCAAATGCATTGTGATTTGTGTTTGGAACTTCCCTTGAAAGGGCTGCAACCCCAGGTCAGAGGGAAAGGCTATCGTTCTCTGAAGAAGGACTGAGTTCCTGAGGAGGCGATGCATCCAACCGTCGTGTTCAACAAAGAGTTTCGACCTTTGAGAATACGACATGCATTATGTTTTGTGTTTTACCTTTCTCACGAAGAGGCTACAACCCCGTGCCAGAGAGAGAGGCTATCGTGCTCCAACGAAGGACCCTGTCCTGAGGACACGATGTTTGACCTTGGCATCCCACCCAGCACTGTTTGTTTGCATCAGGGAACTACGTTTGGTTTGATTCCTTTGATAAGGATACGTAGGCAGCCTATTTCGGTAGACACGACCATCGCAGAACTACGTTTGGTCTGATTCCTTTTATTAAAGGATACGTAGGCAGCTTGCTTCGGTAGGTCCGACCATTAGAGCACATAATTTGCATATTTTCTATAACCGACTAAATATGTCTAGGATATGTGAGGTTTCGTTTGCATTATAAACTGTTGCATTATAACTGCTACCTATTGCATTTCTCCCCATTATAATTGCACGAAATTTGGGTGTCTATTTCTTATAAACGATGTTCGTCTACTCAGTAAGATGCGGGTTGCCCGTAGAGTCTATCGTTGAGGGGGCTCTGTAGACACCCTAATTTCGTACCCCTGGTAGGTAACATTGACATGCGATATCAAGACCTGTTAAAACTTAACAAATGTCAAGTTACAGGGTTTAAAAATGCAAAAGACAAAGCAGGATGCGCAAAATAGTAAAATGCAGGGGCTAAAGTGTCCAAAAAGAGGCTGAGATTGGAGCATTGGCGCTACCATAATGCATCCTGGGCGCGGCGCCCAGATCCTTTGGTGCCGGCAACAGGCTCTGCTACAGTGCTTCCAAACTTAACGCAATGCACAATTTCTCAAGCACGCGGTACAAGCTGGTGAAGCATAAAGAACAAATTTTCATGCCAGCGATGTCTCCCCCTCAGCCTATAAATAGAAGGCCCCGGGTTCGTTTTCAGGGACAAAGAATTCATCTCACTTTCAGCGTTGTTGTTACGCTGAAGAAATATAGAGCGATTGTGAGATAGTGAGCGCCCCCTCCTATAAAGTCTCGAAACTCTGCCAAATCTCATCCAAACACAAAACCAACTGGTTAAAGTGGGCCTTAGTCCCCCCAGCTAGGTTTCCACCCTATTTCCCCGGTCCAAAAATCTCGAAAAGAGCAGTTGCTCTGCTAGTAGCAAGCAAGCAGCAGCAAAAGCGCAAGCAATTGCTCCTCCCGTTTGATGGTTCCTAGAAGCAACCTTCGGAAGCAGTCACCCTTCCCGAACCGCTGTAGCAGCAGCAAAAGGACTCCCTCTCCTGGAAGGACAGAGCGAGCACACCACGCTCTAAAAGGTGAGCCTTTAAGGGCGTTATTTTATAAAAAAGATATTTTCCATCCGGCCCAATGTAAAAATATAAGCCGTTGTGTTGCCCGAATTTATTTAGAAAATATCATTAAAAAGAGCCATTATTATGGCCAAATATATTTAAATGTATTTGTAATTATTGAAAGGAAGCGGCTGCAAGTCCGTAAATAACGTAGACATGTATGTATTTGTTTTCTTTTCTTTCTTTTAATGCTTTATTTATTTGCTAGATAAATATAACAAAAAGCATACTGTAGCCAAAAATGCTGTTTTTGAGACCGAAAGGACGAGTTGGGTGCCTAGCACCTTCCCAACTCGTAACTTAGCCTCCGAACCCATTTTTTTGCATTCTCTGGTTTTATTTTTGGGTTTTTCTTTATTTTCTCCTTAAAATAAAGATGTCGACTCTGTCAAAACATTTTGGATCACAGTGAGGCCTCACAACACCATTTCTTAATATTTTCCATTTTCCCCTAGACAAGGGAGAATGGGAATGAAAGGGTGATGTATTCCTGCATCCTGTTATCCCCTAAAAAGGGGATAACTTGATACAGAAAACCCAAAGCACTCATAGTGATCCGAAATAGGCCTTAAGACAATTTTCATAAAATCCATAGTGGGGCCCGCAACATCCTTTCTTGCACTTTCCATTTTCCCCTACACAAGGGAAGATGCGAATGAAAGGGTGATGCCTTCCCGCATCCTGTTATCCCCTAAAAAAGGGATAACCTGATACATAAAACCCAAAGCTCCCATAATAGAACAAAAATCACTCAAGTGACCGAGGCGTATTCAACACGCTTCTTGACAACACCCTTTCCACATTTTTAATTTCGTCTTCCCCTAGACAAAGGAGGGTGGAATGGAAAGTGCGGTGTCCGTACCGCATGTCGCGCACCCCTATCCAAGGGCGCGCGGGCCGCACTCCGGGGCACCCACAACATGCCCAACTACCATAATCGGCGATAGGAAAGTACAATCAAGACTAGGAATGCTACCCAACTGTAAAGTTTATATAACTTTACTCAAAACATCCTTAACAAAAAAGAAGGACAAGATAATAGAAACAATACGATGCTAGATGGGACTCCGTGAGCTACGACTCGGTAGAAACGACAATTGCGACAATCACGAACACATAATCTTAACTCAGCTATCGATCCATGTGCATAGCTACAACCGGATCTACATGACCTCAACACAGCTAGTAGATAACTGCAAACTAGAAACAAGGCACGAGTGAGTCGTAAATACTTAGTACGCTGCTACAAACGACAATATAACATAAAATGAAACATTTGTTATAAAGAATCTTGTAATCGCGTTACTACGATGAAAATACATAGAGGCGTGTCGTATACATAAGATACTCCACAAGATAATCTTTCATTCTCACTTACTAAACCGTCCAAATGAACAAGCGTGAAATTCCATATTCAACACAAACCAAATGAATTAGAAAGTCATTCTCATGAAAACATTATATGTAAGTATGTATAATTATATATATACACATCAAGTCATTCGTGGGATTATCATGTATAAGCATATATTTTTACGTATATGCATATCAAGTCTTTCATAGAATTATCAAGGGCAAAACACACAAATGGGCCACCCAACTTTACCCCTTTTTGCAATTCGGCCACCGAAAGTTTGAAATATCTATTTTGGCCACCAACTTTATTCTAGTTGCAAGCGAGCCCATTTTTTGGTTGGCCGTTAGATTTAGCCGTTAAGTCATGTCAAATATCTATTTTACCCCTGTAAATATCAATGGAGGAACAATTGTTTTTTTAAAAGGGTCAAATTGTAAATAATTGAACCTGGAGATGTTACAGATATGTTCATCTTCATCGCTCTCTCTTTCTCTCTCACACACACACAGATCTGTTCCCTCTCGCTTTCTCTCTCTCAAATCCCACCCCCATCTTTTTCGGCGAAACTTCACCCATCACTGCCCTCATGGCAGGGACCTCTCTCTCACCTTGTCTGTCAAATCCCAACAATCCATAACCAATCCCTTCACCTTCTCCGGCCCATCAACATCTCCCAGCCGCGATCTTCATTGTCCCAATTTCAATTTCACATCCAGCCCCAGACCTGCTTGCCAGCGAGTATTCTTCTGCCGCGGCCATCTATCAGCCACCGTCTCCCTTTCTCAGTTGCAGATCCGACAATCAATGGAGATTCTGGGAAATAATCTCATTCAGCACACCCATGGGAAATAATCTCACCTATGGGAAATAATCTCATTCAGCACACCCACCCATCACGGCATTCCACGAAAATCAAAGAAGTTCTTTGGGTGCATAACTCAATGGAGATTCTGGAAATGTTCGAAAAGTACACAGACCCTAAAGAACAGATCCAAGGAGAAATATAAGAAGCGTCGTAGGAGCATTAACAAGATCCAAAAGAGAACAAAGCCAATTCCAAAGATTTTTTTCCCAGAATAAATCTTAAACATACAGGATATTAGAAAACAAGTCAACCAAATACAATCCAAATTAGACAAAAAGTAATTTTGCTACACAAATTCAAATGGGAATCCAAAAAGAAAAATGTTTGTCGTGGAAAAAACTCCTCAATTACTCGAACAATCACCAATTATCAAAAACCCATTTCAAGCCCCATGAACTATTTCGAGATTGTCCACTCAATTTCTTTCCCGAGCTTTGTCTGTCTAACTAACTTTGTTCGTGTGTCTATGTGTTTTTCCTACATTGATTAGCGGTGGGTCGATGCTCCCAACATTAGTCTTACCCATCTTGGATGGTCTGCCGCATTTGCCCCTAGGTTAGGTTGGTTTCATCTTGGCTGGGAAAGAAACATGAGCAAACAAATTTATGGGTTTCGGAGGAAGACCTCTAAGACGTGGCGGGGATATGACGGTTTCGGGAGCGAGGAGATCCCTGGTTGGCCACGACTGAGGAGGGAAGGGGGGCGTTAGGATCAGGCTTAAAAAAGAAACCCTAGAAATTTTAATTTCTTTGGCCAAGTTACAACTTTCCTTATCTTCTATAGAATTAATCAACTGGAGACGAAGACCAAGTTGAAGGAAGACGAGCAGACCCAGAGTATTCCATTAGAAGTGCTTGAAGTCCTTAAACCAGATTATGTTTAGATACCACTCATTGAGAATGGGAAAGATATTAAGCACATGATTCTCCTTTAGACATATCTGCACCAAGAATAAAGAAGATAAACATAGCTTTTCAAACCTCTTCCTATTACATTTAGTGTTTAAGTCTTTTAATTTTTAGTGTGAGAGAGAAAGAGAGAGAGAGATGAAGATGAACAGATCTGTAACATCCCCCAGGTTCAATTATTTATAGTTTGACCCCTTTATAAAAATAATTGTTCCTCCATTAATATTTACAGGGGTAAAATAGATATTTGACATGACTTAACGGCTAAATCTAATGGCCATCCAAAAAATGGGCTCGCTTGCAACTAGACTAAAGTTGGGTGGCCAAAATAGATATTTCAAACTTTCGGTGGCCGAATTGCAAAAAGGGGTAAAGTTGGGTGGCCCATTTGTGTGTTTTGCCAATTATCAAGTATAAGTATGTGTACTTACAGATATACACACCAAGTATTTCAATAATGTGAAATCAAGATAAACATGGTCACTGATGTGTTATCATTTACCTCGCAAGTGCACAAGTCTAGTGAAGTATAGATGTATGGTAGCAAGGGTCAAACCACAGAGATAATAGCAATTAAACAGAATTTAATTAGAAAATAAATAAAAACAATTTTACCTAAAGGGGGGTTTTGATTTGTATTAATTAAAAGTAAAGATTAACTAAATAAACTAATTTACTGAGTATAGCAAGAATCAAAGAATTAACGAAGATTGATATATAGGGAGAATCTAAGGATTAGGATTCACTTGTATCGCCTCTTATGTTTGTTTGACTAATGTATCTATCCAATTATGTGTTCGTTCGCTAGTGTAAAGGATTGGCACTCATGGATCAATATTTGCAACCTTTTGTACCCCGCTTTAAGTGTGCTTTCTTGATCCATCCACACGGCAATTAAGTGTCCGTTAAGATCACTAAGAACACACACGAACCCAGATCTAACCTTAACCCGATCAGGAAGTCAGAGAGATCTATTTTTCATTTAGGTTGGCCAATATATATAACTCACACATGATCATGCAATTTATTATACCCAAGAGCTTATAGATTCACTAACACAACCATTATACGATAGTTTCACTATAAACCAGATATAATCTAAATGATAAACAATAATGGATAAAATAGAATTTAAAATTGAAACATAAGATTTGATACAAATTACGTCCAATTCGAAGATAGATGCGGTTAGTTCATCATAGGTGATGCACAAATTATTATGAATGAAGAGTACATCATCAATCTTCAATAATCGACAATGAAAAGTATTCAAAGAGTGTTTTTAGTCTTGAGAACGGCTCAAGAACTACTAAAAATCGGATCCCCAAAGTTGTACTGCTAGGTTTCTATTTATACAAGGTTAAATTGATTGAGAAATTATAAAATGACCCAGGCAAGAAAACGGGACCAAGCGATCACTTGGTCCTTATGTTGAGCGATCGCGTAACGGCTCTTCTCCAGACACGACCTACTGGAAAATGTGTGGTAGCTCAGTCCTTTGGGCTGAGCGAGCGCTTGATGCTTTACTTCAATTTTCTGCCTTGAACTTCTAGCAAATTGCACTCAGGTCCCTGGAATCTTCATTTTATGGTTTAAAGGCCCCAAATTCATCAATCTTCTCAAATTTAACCTGAAACTAATAAAGCACTAAAAACTCATATCAGTAGCTTTAGAACCTCATGGAAAAACACAATCTAAGTAGAAATATACACACAATAGATGCATAAAAACACATCTATCAGTCACTTTCGATCTCATGTTTCAATTAACACTTTGTTGTCACATAAGTGCTTGAAATCAATCACATAATTGAATGTGGGTTGTCAGATGCACGTGATTGATACATCGACCACGATAGCATTATTCCAAGCACCCTAATGGTTACGACAAGGTGCTCTTCTCCACTGTGATCAGTAGTGAAGGGTGGGTGCATGATTATGGTGCGGCAATCCATCACTACCATGGATCTCACAATTCGTGATGGCAAAGCATCATTTATCATCGAGACAAGACAAGTATGCCACCTGGAATAATGGAATAACAAGTAGATGTTTACTTGTCCTTAAAATCAAGTAGGGAATGAGCTCGACAAGAGCGAACTCATCCTTCTCAAGTACATGTTTACACAAATTAAATCAAGTAGGAAACGAGCTCGACAAGAGTGAGCTCCTTCAAGACATGTAGGCATGTTATTCACGACATGTTCACGATACATCATATAGATTACAATAGGAGCTCAATTGAGTCTCGAAAGTATAAGTGTCAAGCTGTCCACTCAATTCTATTCAAGTTGCAAAAGCTAGTAACGTAGTCAAATGGATTTCTAAGTGTCAAAGGATCTAACCACGATCCTAGTAAGTTCCAATGGTTCCTTAAACTCGACTTCCTTGAGTCTTCCCTATAATTCATCCTTAATACGATACAAATGCTATATGCATTCTATCCCTTCTCTATGTTCACAGTTCACGTATATCTAGGTCCTTGTTTCATTGAGAAACCTTAGTTCAACAGTGCACCATTCCACCTATTAATTGAATCCAAGTTTAATACTTGTACACGAATCAACTTTCAATAGGAAAATACGACATTCAAGAGTAAATCATGTTTTGTGCCAAGATATGAAATATGCTCATTAAATCATATTAATAAAACAAGTAAGAAGAATTCAATCATTGACAAGGATTCTGATCATGCCTTCTCATATCACAAGGCAAATTAGACATAGGAATTCATATTGTCAAAACTTGGTATAATTACGCTTTACAATTCCTAGTATTGTAATAGAAATGGAAGACTATTTCTAGCATAAAACAAGCTAAGTTTATAACCTAACGCTCACAATTTACGTAATTCTCAAGGCTACCTAGCATATCTGGGTTTACCAAGTAGCAAGGTTACAAGCTACTCTTTCGACATTCAAGTCCTTGAAGTTTCATGATAAATCATGTTATAACATTATGAGACTTTATTGAATTTCTCTAGACGATAAGGTCCATGAAATACACTCAGAGGATAAACTCATAGGGTATATTCAAGATTTTTTAAGGTGTCCGAGCGATACTATTTCGCAAGACCATGGTAATACAAATGTATCTTAGATAACAACTTGGTTCTCTTCGCAACATTAAGTAAACTCTATATCTAGTAAACTCTATATCTAGACTACTAAGGTCTATAGAATTTCAATTCATTCTATAGGAGGATTCTCTAACTCACCATTTTAGACTCCTTAAGATGTTTCCAAGATTTCCAAATAAGTTCTAGACAAGTCCACGTGCATTTATGTACTCGAGGCGACGTTAGTGAGTCAAGAATCCCAATATCCATAACCCCACTCCCCTAGGGTTTAAAACAGACATAGATTGCATTCTAACTAGATTCGGGCTTCCTATGAAGTCCAAAGAGCATCATTGTTCCTAGTTCATAGATGAACCATTCCAATCGTCTTTTACTTGAATCATACATTTGTAACCTAAACATACCCAATCCAACTACTATCGAAAATTTTGTGCTTAACGTCACCCAATGACTTGAATTAAAGTCCTAAATCATAAATAAACACCAAACACCAAATCGGTCTCATACAATTAATTCTTACAATCTCATCTTTGAGGTCCAACGACGTGATTAGTCTTGGGGGTTTATCCCTAGTCTCAAAATAACATTTTTGACACGCAAAAGATTTTGTTGAGTTCATTGACAAACTTTAGACATGCAATAATAAGAGAAATCAAGGAAGACAAACCTCTAACAACCTAGCATCATTTTAAGCTAGAGCGGGAAAGTAGGGGGGTGTAGTCACGTACATATTTTGCTTAACAAATCGAATCGGTAGAGAATGTGTGACTCGCCAAGGGCTTCGTGATGGCGGAGTATAATCAAAGATCGGATGGTTGGATCTTCCAAGATCGGAGGAACAATGTGACGACCTGACCCGGATCCCAAGACGGGATCCCAAGGTCGTGCCATCAGGACAAACTAAGAGACAAACAAGCACCTGCTAAGCATAATGGTGCGAGTCAAAAGACGAGCCAACACGCTCAAGACAAGAAGACAAAGCCATAACGGCGATACAGGATAATAAAAACTAAAACCTGCGGAAGCAAAACCATAATGGGACCCGAGCTAACAAGCTCCTAAATAAAAACAACCAAAGAGATAGTAAATCTCTCGGCCCAAAATAAATTCGACGCGCGTGACGCAACATTAGACACGCGCCACAAACCATCGGCAACCAAGGCCGGCAACTATCAAAATCCCAACCTGATAAACAACACTCAACGGCTATAACTTGCCGGAGGGACAATTCAACCATAACAATATAATCAATGCTAAACCACCAACCAAATCTCACGACTAAAACTGTCGGAGGAAGGAACAACAATAATACCAAAACTAGAATAAACGAGCCACACATGCTCGAAATGATAACGGAAATAATTCTAAGGATACAGAAGCTCGGATATACAACCGGCTCCCAAATACACAACCTTAACATAATACTACAATCTACCCAAGTAAAGTCTGCATAACTTTACATTCTAGTCTCACTGAAAAACAACAACAATAATAAATAACCCCAAGCTTCAGGCTTGGAAGACCACCTGCTAGAAGTCGTTATCCGAAGCCGCTGCGCGTACTAACGGGATCACTGCACACACTAGGGAAAACAATCACACGGAGTGAGTCATAATGACCCAGTAAGTTTCTAAATGCAACTATATGGCATATTATGACATGGCATGGCATAATGTGCAATCATATAAAATCATGGTGTCATGCTAGTATACCATCATGAAACATGTACTTAAATTTTAAAGCACATAAACTCACATAAATCAAGTAGCATATTATTTTTCATATAAATGCTCATAAATAATCATGTGTAACAGTAATCGTAAATCGAACCGTTACAATCAAATCCGGGTTCAAAACCCAACCAATTTACCATGAGATGCAATCTCAACCAAGATCCGGGCTCAATACCCAATCAATCATACCCTGGGGTTTCGTCCCCAATAATCATAACTCACCAGTTTCCCTTAATGAGTACTCGTTTCATTCATCCGTCTGGATGAGAAATGGGAGCTCAGTAAGTAGGCTAGATGGCTCTCTCTCGAGACCACATCCCACTATTGGCCAAATAGTGAGGAGAAAAAGGACCCAATGCAACGATTCATAGCGATTGTTCCCAAAGACTATGAATCGTCCCATTGCCTTTAACACAACAACCAAACCCGCCAATTGGACTTTAAACCAAACGATCAAGTAGATATTTACTTACATAGCCAATGAGACCAAATTCATTATTATCGGACTCATTAACCCATGTAGGACATAATGCTCTACAATAATCTCATAAACCATGCACATAATTGCGTATAAACATGTAGGGCATAATGCTCCACAAAATCCCATAATCCATGTACATATTTGCATATAGCCACGTAGGATATAATGCTCCACGAAATCTCATAAACCATGCATATATTTGCATATAATCAAGTAGGACATAATGCTCTACCAAGTATCAAGAACAATGCATATATTTGCATATAACCAAGGTGTTTAACTAATTTATAAGTTTAGTTTAAAAATTACATATTGAGGTACTTATTATTCCTCAAATCATCAACCCAATCAAGTATAGCATACAAGCTTAATAAAACATAATGTGAGGTCTTCCCTAATCCTCAACTCAAATAAAACCAAAGACTACTACGTTAGTCTCAAAATATTCACAATTCAAGACTTATTATTTTAGTCTTTTATTTCAAGTACACCGGACTCAATCATAGTCCTAATCGTCATACATGATCGACATTACCAATTCCATACTCAAGAACAACATGACTACTTCATAGTCACTTTGTCACAAATGTTTTCATATACGCGCAACCAAAATCCTTAAGAGGAGAATTCTTTCTTAATCTTCTCTTGAATATTCTCGTAACCTTATGGGGGTCTCTATTGTCCCATGCTCTAACAAGCATGCTCAAAATATATTTCTAGTAAGTCTCCATAACATGAGTGTCACCATTAGACACAAACCAAAAACCCGGTGTGCACAAACATAACTCAAACAAACCCAAATATTGTAGGGTTTCAACCCAAGGCTTTTTATCATTTTATTAGCCTTATAACGACTCCGTTGAGTCTTACTAACACATTTCATTCTTTATGTGTTTTATAAATTCACACCGTAATAATTCATTAAAGTTTACAAACAATTCCCAATAGTCATTCGGGCTTAATTCCCAAGACTAAAATCCACAAAACACATCACAATCACCAACCGTTTAAAGTTTGGAAGTTATGTTTTTCACTCCATTAACTAAACGAAATCCAATTGTCGTAGGATTTCAACCCAAGTTTGCTTAGCATATTATCGAGCTTATAATGACTCCGTTGAGTCTAATCTACCCTTTCTAAAATTTTAGGGCATAGAAGCCATGGTTCTCAATATCCTCTATATTCGCAACTAACATCAATAATCATTTTCCCAAGTTCGTTTAACTCACATAAACCCGACAAAACCTTCGCTAATACAACATAGAATAAATTCATCATTTTGAGCACAACTTCATTTAGCTCACCTCACCAATCATAATTCCCAATTCATGATTAAATCATACAACATGGTTTAATATACTCTATTAAGCATATAAAACATAGTAATCAAGCTCACATCAATAATTTTGCAAGCTAAAACAAAAATTGGGCAAAACACCCTCAAGTAGTATCTCTACCAAATCCACTTCAATACTCATGGATAACCAACATAACCAAGTTCAATAGACTATTTAGAACATGAATCTCACATAAATCATGGTCTCACATAGGTTCAATCAACTCTATCATCAATTTGAAAACCTAGGGTTCATGGCATCTTCTACAAACCCTAACAATGGCTTCCATTGACCTCACATAGCACAAATGATTGTTTCCCTAGGGTCAATGGAGCCCAAAAGAAGGAGGAATAGGGTAGAAACTTACCTCAAATCAGCCCCTTCAAGTCACAATCCCGAAATTCTTGGTGTTGGGTGTTGTTCTCTTCAATCCCTTCTTCAAAACTATGGTGTAGCTTGAGAAATGAAGGTCCCAAGCTATGGCCTCCAAGATTGGGCACTCAAGAACCCTAGAAATCTCCTCTCTCAAGCTCTCCCACGTTTTTGTGAAGTGTAGGCAGAAAATGAGAGGTTTAATGAAGTGTTGGTGGTTTATATATGATAGAAAGAAAGTGGGATTAGTTTAGGTGGGTGGGGTTGTTCTCTCTAATTAGCCAACTTAATCCACCTCTAAAACACCAATAGATGGTTAGGACATGTCTTAGGTTAGTTAGGAGGGTTTAGGATTAGTTTAGGTTGGGTTTGGGTGGGTATAAGATAGGCAATTGGGTGAAATGGGTGAAAAATCCCGTAATGAGGGATGCAGGGTTGATGCGGTCGCATCATCGATGGGCCATGCGAGCGCATGGTCCCCCTTCCGGCTTTTGTTGCTTCCTTGCTCGTGTCCGGTTTTTCCCACATGCATTCTCGAGCCTTAAAGCTTGAAAATGGCTCACAATTGAACCCTTAAAGTCCTCAAACATTAAACTAATCCAACCAAGTCTCAAATCACTTTTAAAGTAGGTCTAAACTCCCATAAACATCACCCGAAACAGCCCGGGGCAAAACCGACGCAAGACGTTACAACTTGCTATCGAAACGTCGAATGAAACCACAAACCGATTGGTAATAACCCATGATTGTAAACACCTATGAGGGCTACAAAATAGGCCTGAATGCCTCTCGAGATGATGCACAATGATAGGGTAAATAGGCTCGAAAGGCGAGGCGTTCGCCGGCTCAATCTCAAACTACGCGATAAGGAGAATTGCTATTCTCGAGGCGCCAAAACTTCACGAGACTTATGGGATACATCCAATTAGAAGTCTAACACATCTAAACATGTTATTTAATCATCATGTAAAGATGGGACCACATCGAGGTCGAAACACAAAACCAATAAACTCTCAATCGCGTCGCATTTCCTATCGTCGGGTCACGACCTTTGACTTTAGCAAGTCAACAACTATATGACATCTCTTAAAAGTGTTTTAGTCTTAATGTGGTCTCTCATACACATTTAGACTCTCTCACAACCAAACGAGCAATCAACCAAAGAAGAAATGCGAGCATTGCACGCAATTCAAGGTAACCGGGAATCGGGATCTTACATCCTCTCCCCCTTAAAAAGAATTCGTCCCGAATTCGAAACTGTATCTCAATTCAATGCCAGGTCATCACCTCGACATGGAATACTCGGACACCACTACGGTGTCTCACAATCCCGAGTGAACCCTCGAAGCTCAAAACCATAAACCTAGACTCAGTCTCCGAGTCTACCATCTCAATAACCAAATCAAGTATATGAGGATCAAACTACCGTGATCCAAACTCAAGTTTCAGGACCTTTCAATAGGCACCACAACATTAAACTCCTTAGATTGGAAATAATATGACTCATATTCGAGTCGCGAAATCACGTATGAACAACACTAACCAAATCTCGTACACAACCCCAAAGTTAAACATGGAAACAAGTTCAAGCATATCATAAACATTCAGCTACCGAAACTATTTGTCCTGAGCACATCATAAAATTCGCGTATAACAGATCTTAAGTCACAAGGAGTACTAATTGCCTATAGAGCAATCTTCAACCAAATCAGAGGCAATCAAGTTGACATTTCAAGCCACGCATAGTACTACTGCGATCTCCCTATCGCGGCAAGAGCACATAAGAGCACAACAATGAAATGTTTTGAAAATTCTTTCCATTTCTGTCCATTCCATTTGGTAATGGGTGTAGTCAATTTCTACCATAATTCATACCAATCCTAATCCACCAACGAACCTCTTTTGATCACCAATTTAGGGTACCGGCTAAATTGGATTTCAAAAGCTTTTCGTTGCAAGGATGCGAAGGTTCATGATAAAAAGGTTTTAAGCATCCTTTAATAGTCTCCTATACTAAGGAAATGAATGAGCAGGAGATAACAATTATGAAATGAGAGTTAAGATACTACAATGTAGATGCATCAAGTAGGTGTTCCCTACAACTAATGCACATAAGCTGAATAAAATCAAGTCAAGTAACAAGGTCTATTACCTTGGCAAACAATAATCATATTTACCACAAAACTCGTGTACCTAGTACACAACAAAAAACCTCGCTAGAAGTCACCACGTACCGACTCGGCTACTAGTAGTCGTAACGTCTATACTCCACAATTCCAACCTTTCTTAAGCTCTAGACCAAGGCTACAACCGGCACATATTCTTCTACGTTCCCAAAACACCAAACTTCAACAAAATTGCGGTGAAACATCATACTTGTTCACGCACTAAAATCAACCCATAGATCGCAATACTTAACTTTCGCACTTATCGAGTGTATCCTACTCGCATAATAATCATAACAATATTATAGATGTATATTATTCATCACCTTAAACATATCCCCATAGGATATACAAGTATCATATCAAATCCATAAAGTATCATCATACAATTCATGCTTCATATATATATACATATATATATACAAATATTTATACCCCGGCTCTTAATATAGGCCTACAAAACTGTAACCCCATAAAACCATTGGTTACTATCGTCGTAACATAAATTCATCCTCAATGCTCTTTATATATAGTATAGTCCTATAAATACATAGACTACACAAGAATCCACAAACCATGTGTGATTATCTACCGGTAATTCACAAATCAAACAATATCACATACCAACACCACATTGGGGCTTTATCCCCAAATCAAGCAATAAACCAACAATATGCAATACACCATGTAATGTATGTATGAATGTACATGAGCTACCGATAGGACGTGTACTCATAATAACAACAATAATAGTAACAGTATAATATATATATACGAGAGCATACCTTCCTATTCGGATAGATTTCAAAACTCCGCAATGGCCAACTGCCACGCGCACACGACCTCAAACTCTAGGCCGACCACCACTATCTCTCTTGGAGCCACCAGATTGTCGACTAGTACTCTGCAGGCGATTAACCCTCATCTTCGGGCAATCTTTACGAACATGATCACCACCACAAGCATAGCACTTTCCTGCCTTGCCCCAACATCTGTTCTCAGCATGTCCTGTCTTCATACAAAAATTACATATCAACTCACCGCCTCGTCGTCTCCGACTAGAGGTAGGAACATCACTCTGTCTACTAGTACTTATGATTCATTGATTAACATTCTGAGGTGCTACTTGCCTCCCAATATTATCATTACTCTTAATAGCTCTCGAGGTTCTCTTTTGAGCATACTCCTCGAAGTCCAACTCCATCGCATAAGCACGATCCACAAAGACATCTCGGTACTCAGGTGAGTGTAAGGGAATAAGCGCCTACGATACTTCATCTTTAGGCCTTTTACAAACCGGTGGGTCTTCTTAGCCTCATCGGTACTAAGTAACCACGATAGCGAGCCAACTCTGTGAACTTCCCGAATCGAGCCACGGTCATATCTCCTTGTTCTAGCGCAATAAATTCCATTTCTCTTCTTTCCCGAACTCTTTAGGCCTAATAAGCGTGCCTTAAACTCCATTATGAAATTTTCCCACACTTGGGGCATTCCACAGTGTCTCCAATTATCTCGTAACACGTGCCACCAATGGTCAGCCGCACCACTCAACTTAAACACTGCTAGGGTCACCATCTCCTTTGACGTACAACCCATAGCTTCAAAGATCTTCTCCATGCTTTCTAACCAATGTTCGGCTTTAGAAGCATCGGGCTCTCCATCGAAGCCCTCAGGTTCTAACTTCAAAAATCTCCCAAGTATAGTGGAATCATCTTCCCCTCTAAACATTTGTTGAGGAGTCACACACGGATCATTAACGTTTTCCTTCTCTCATTACCAGCGGTACTCGAGCAGGTCTGCTAGAACTAGCTCCACGCCAAGCTCGACATAATATACCTACAAGGAACACTCGGCGTTAAAAATCTCAACAATAAACCCAACCCAACTAGGCCAAGGAACCTATCTGGCGAAATAGCTAACCAATAGCTCGATACCAAGCTGTGACGACCCGACCGGATCCCAAGACGAGATCCCAAGGTCGTGCCATCGTGACAAACTAAGAGACAAACAAGCACCTGCTAAGCATAATGGTGCGAGTCAAAAGACGAGCCAACAAGCTCAAGACAAGAAGACAAAGCCATAACGGCGTCTGAGGATAATAAAAACTAAAACCTGCGGAAGCAAAACCATAATGGGACCCGAGCTAACAAGCTCCTAAATAAAAACAACCAAAGAGATAGTAAATCTCTCGGCCCAAAAAAATTCGGCGTGGCGCAACATTAGACACGCGCCACAAACCATCGGCAACCAAGGCCGACAACTATCAAAATCCCAAGCACGATAAACAACACTCACGGCTATAAATTGCGGAGGGACAATTCAACCATAACAATATAATCAATGCTAAACCACCAACCAAATCTCACGACTAAAAGCGCCGGAGGAAGGAACAACAATAATACCAAAACTAGAATAAGCGAGCCACACATGCTCGAAATGATAACGGAAATAATTCTAAGGATACAGAAGCTCGGATATACAACCGGCTCCCAAATACACAACCTTAACATATTACTACAATCTACCCAAGTAAAGTCTGCATAACTTTACATTCGAGTCTCACTGAAAAACAACAACAATAATAAATAACCCCAAGCTTCTGGCTTGGAAGACCACCTGCTAGAAGTCGTTATCCGAAGCCGCTGCGCGTACTAACGGGATCACTTGCACACACTAGGGAAAACAATCACACGAGTGAGTCATAATGACCCGATAAGTTTCTAAATGCAACTATATGGCATATTATGACATGGCATGGCATAATGTGCAATCATATAAAATCATGGTGTCATGCTAGTATACCATCATGAAACATGTACTTAAATTTTAAAGCACATAAACTCACATAAATCAAGTAGCATATTATTTTTCATATAAATGCTCATAAATAATCATGTGTAACAGTAATCGTAAATCGAACCGTTACAATCAAATCCGGGTTCAAAACCCAACCAATTTACCATGAGATGCAATCTCAACCAAGATCGGGCTCAATACCCAATCAATCATACCACGGGGTTTCGTCCCCGATAATCATAACTCACCGGTTTCCCTTAATGAGTACTCGTTTCATTCATCCGTCTGGATGAGAAATGGGAGCTCGAAAGTAGGCTAGATGGCTCTCTCTCGAGACCACATCCCACTATTGGCCAAATAGTGAGGAGAAAAAGGACCCAATGCAACGATTCATAGAGATTGTTCCCAAAGACTATGAATCGTCCCATTGCCGACACAACAACCAAACCCGCCAGCTGGACTTTAAACCAAACGATCAAGTAGATATTTACTTACATAGCGAATGAGACCAAATTCATTATTATCGGACTCATTAACCCATGTAGGACATAATGCTCTACAATAATCTCATAAACCATGCACATAATTGCGTATAAACATGTAGGGCATAATGCTCCACAAAATCCCATAATCCATGTACATATTTGCATATAACCACGTAGGACATAATGCTCCACGAAATCTCATAAACCATGCATATATTTGCATATAATCAAGTAGGACATAATTCTCTACCAAGTATCAAGAACAATGCATATATTTGCATATAACCAAGGTGTTTAACTAATTTATAAGTTTAGTTTAAAAATTACATATTGAGGTACTTATTATTCCTCAAATCATCAACCCAATCAAGTATAGCATACAAGCTTAATAAAACATAACGTGAGGTCTTCCCTAATCCTCAACTCAAATAAAACCAGAGACTACTACGTTAGTCTCAAAATATTCACAATTCAAGACTTATTATTTTAGTCTTTTATTTCAAGTACACCGGACTCAATCATAGTCCTAATCGTCATACATGATCGACATTACCAATTCCATACTCAAGAACAACATGACTACTTCATAGTCACTTTGTCACAAATGTTTTCATATACGCGCAACCAAAATCCTTAAGAGGAGAATTCTTTCTTAATCTTCTCTTGAATATTCTCGTAACCTTATGGGGGTCTCTATTGTCCCATGCTCTAACAAGCATGCTCAAAATATATTTCTAGTAAGTCTCCATAACATGAGTGTCACCATTAGACACAAACCAAAAACCCGATGTGCACAAACATAACTCAAACAAACCCAAATATTGTAGGGTTTCAACCCAAGGCTTTTTATCATTTTATTAGCCTTATAACGACTCCGTTGAGTCTTACTAACACATTTCATTCTTTATGTGTTTTATAAATTCACACCGTAATAATTCATTAAAGTTTACAAACAATTCCCAATAGTCATTCGGGCTTAATTCCCAAGACTAAAATCCACAAAACACATCACAATCACCAACCGTTTAAAGTTTGGAAGTTATGTTTTTCACTCCATTAACTAAACGAAATCCAATTGTCGTAGGATTTCAACCCAAGTTTGCTTAGCATATTATCGAGCTTATAATGACTCCGTTGAGTCTAATCTACCCTTTCTAAAATTTTAGGGCATAGAAGCCATGGTTCTCAATATCCTCTATATTCGCAACTAACATCAATAATCATTTTCCCAAGTTCGTTTAACTCACATAAACCCGACAAAACCTTCGCTAATACAACATAGAATAAATTCATCATTTTGAGCACAACTTCATTTAGCTCACCTCACCAATCATAATTCCCAATTCATGATTAAATCATACAACATGGTTTAATATATTCTATTAAGCATATAAAACATAGTAATCAAGCTCACATCAATAATTTTGCAAGCTAAAACAAAAATTGGGCAAAACACCCTCCAAGTATCTCTACCAAATCCACTTCAATACTCATGGATAACCAACATAACCAAGTTCAATAGACTATTTAGAACATGAATCTCACCTAAATCATGGTCTCACATAGGTTCAATCAACTCTATCATCAATTTGAAAACCTAGGGTTCATGGCATTTTCTACAAACCCTAACAATGGCTTCCATTGACCTCACATAGCACAAATGATTGTTTCCCTAGGGTCAATGGAGCCCAAAAGAAGGAGGAATAGGGTAGAAACTTACCTCAAATCAGCCCCTTCAAGTCACAATCCCGAAATTCTTGGTGTTGGGTGTTGTTCTCTTCAATCCCTTCTTCAAAACTATGGTGTAGCTTGAGAAATGAAGGTCCCAAGCTATGGCCTCCAAGATTGGGCACTCAAGAACCCTAGAAATCTCCTCTCTCAAGCTCTCCCACGTTTTTGTGAAGTGTAGGCAGAAAATGAGAGGTTTAATGAAGTGTTGGTGGTTTATATATGATAGAAAGAAAGTGGGATTAGTTTAGGTGGGTGGGGTTGTTTCTCTCTAATTAGCCAACTTAATCCACCTCTAAAACACCAATAGATGGTTAGGACATGTCTTAGGTTAGTTAGGAGGGTTTAGGATTAGTTTAGGTTGGGTTTGGGTGGGTATAAGATAGGCAATTGGGTGAAATGGGTGAAAAATCCCGTAACAGGGATCTTGGGTTGATGCGGTCGCATCATGGATGGGCCATGCGAGCGCATGGTCCCTGCTTCCCCCTTCCCGGCTTTTGTTGCTTCCTTGCTCGTGTCCGGTCTTTTCCCACATGCATTCTCGAGCCTTAAAGCTTCAAAATGGCTCACAATTGAACCCTTAAAGTCCTCAAACATTAAACTAATCCATCCAAGTCTCAAATCACTTTTAAAGTAGGTCTAAACTCCCATAAACATCACCCGAAACAGCCCAGGGCAAAACCGACGCAAGACGTTACAACTTGCTATCGAAACGTCGAATGAAACCACAAACCGATTGGTAATAACCCATGATTGTAAACACCTATGAGGGCTACAAAATAGGCCTGAATGCCTCTCAGATGATGCACAACAGATAGGGTAAATAGGCTCTGAAAGATCGAGACGCTCGCCCGGCTCAATCTCAAACTACGCGATAAGGAGAATTGCTATTCTCGAGGCGTCAAAACTTCACGAGACTTATCGAATACATCCAATTAGAAGTCTAACACATCTAAACATGTTATTTAATAATCATGTAAAGATCTGGGACCACATCGAGGTCAGAAACACAAAACCCGCATAAACTCGCAATCGCGTCGCATTTCGTCTATCGTCGGGTCACGACCTTTGACTTTAGCAAGTCAACAACTATATGACATCTCTTAAAAGTGTTTTAGTCTTAATGTGGTTTCTCATACACATTTAGACTCTCTCACAACCAAACGAGCAATCAACCAAAGAAGAAATGCGAGCATTGCACGCAATTCAAGCTAACCGGGAATCGGGATCTTACAAACAAGCTCTAGAGCTCCAAGTCTCCTCTTCTTTTTCTCTCTCTCTAGAAGACGTAAGATGTGGAAGAAAAACTAAAATCATGAATTGGGACACAAGTGTTGGAATATGCTTCTTGATAATTTACTTATCACCTTGCATATTCTATATATGTTGATTTACTTGTTCCCATTACAGTGAGTCATCACGAGTGACTAAAATGTCTACGTACCGGTTAGCGTGGCAACTCGTGTGGCATCACATAGGTCTTAGATTAGGTGCAACCTGATCGAGTCCTACCTTCCTACATGTTGATCAAACAGACCAGTACTTCATATGCACTAAGCACCGGCAGACTTGCAGTAATGTCAAAAGTCTTCAGTAGACTAGTCACCAGCAGACTTGTCATAAGAAGATCAGAACATCATGAAGACTCACCACCGGCAGACATGCTAAAAGTTGACAGTTCGCACCATTAGACATCAGTTCTCCTGAAACAGAAGACTTGCTCCACTGGCCAGAACATCCTAATGGCAGACCTAATTCTGCACATGCTACAAAGAAAAGACTAAAGTAGTTCAAATCAAGACAAATATGTTCAAGCCTCAGAAAGCCTTACATAGTTAAAACTACAAGACTTTCTCTCACTCACGTGTGGTCTGATAAAGTCAAAAGAAACTACTTTATTCAACAGACCACCTGACAGTACATCAGACATCAGACCTACTTTTCAGAGACATATCAACACAGTCTGACAGACAACAAGTTCCAAGATCTACAGGACTAAATCTTCACCCAAACAGTCAAAAGATCTTGTGGACAAAAATCTCTATCCGATAGACTTCAACAACTATATCTCTAAACGGATAGAAACACCAATCTTCATCTCTCAACGATCACAATGACTCTAGTCTATATAAAGAATCCTTTCTCTTCCCCAAACATACAACGATATACAAAGACATTCACAGAGACACACAAGAGCTTCAAAGAAACGGAGAGATCTACAATGAGATCATCCTCACCTACGCATCTCAGATCTCGACACAAGATCGCAGTGAATCTATCTAGATCTTAGCAAGACACTCTCAGTGGATTGGTAGGAAGAAAAGCTTGGAAAAGAAAAGAGATAGATCAGAAACTTCATAAGAAAGAGATCAAGATCTTGGATCGATCTGAAGATTGATTTTAGATTATGTCTAAAGAAAATGAAGAGTTGTCTGTAGATATTGCATTCATATCTTCAGATTTGTATTCCTATACAAATGTTGTTAATTGTGCAATAATCATTCATCATGGAAGGCCGAGTGCTCTGCACTCAATCGTTCCGATATTTCTTATCTGAACGACCTTGAAAATTCTCTTCTCATATTAGTTTCTCATTCTGGTCTCCTATTGTCCTCTTTAGTTAAGGAATCATCTATGAATAATATAGAAACTTTGCATAGAATATTTAGGCTGATGTAATATGTAATTTATCTTTGAATAAATTCATATGTTCTTACAAATAATTTATCCCTAAGTCTTTATATATCTATGAGCTTTTATAAATTGATTTATCTTTAGAAAATTTATTCTTTAATTGATCTCCTTGAATCTGCATTTGAAAGAAATATTAAGTGTGTTGTTGTTCTGATCATATATTCGTGTACAACCACTTAAGACTTCTCCAAATCTAAAGCCTCTCTATTTTCGCTGCTTAAACTCTTTATAACTGGCTTTTGATTTAACGGGCAATTTACCGGAAAAGTTGATACTTCTGCTTAGAGCAAGTCTGTCGTTAGCCTCTACCAGCAGACATGCTCAATACGCTAAAGTACAGATGCCACTAAATCTACGTTTTAAATGTACCTAAAGAAATGTTTTTTAAATGGCATCATAGGCTATTCACCCCCCTCTAGCCTATTTTGAGCATAATTGTGGACCAACAATTGGTATCAGAGCAAGGCTCTTCAAGCTATATGCCAGAACTAACCTCCTGAGAGTTTGATCCGCAAATGCTCACTCCAAATGCATGTCAAAAGAAAATTTGTTTTATCTTTTAAAACTTTTGACAAGGATTTCATTTTGAGATAAATTTTTGAAAAACATACTTATTTTGAAAAATTATTTTGTTTTCAAAAATTTCATGAGATAGAAAATTACTATGATGAGTGTGGGATAATTATTAATATGACAGATATATATATATATATATATATATATATATCAATTGGAACTATGAATAACTATTCTCAAATGGATTATATATACATCAATTGGAACTATGAACTATATATATATATACACTCGGATGGATGCATCAATTAAAAGGATTTCTGATTCAAGTTCTCTTGACATAAGGCTAACGATCGAAATCATTCCAACACCTTCTCGAGAGAAAATTTTCTTTAAATTCTGGAACTTTACTGTGAAAGAATTTTAAAATGATTCCTATCTATTCTCTTGAAAAAGATTAAGAGTCAAAAACTCTATTTCATGAAACATTAATTAATCCATATGTTATATGATATTTAGTTTCTGGGAACTTGGCCTATATTTCAAAGAATTATTTGAATCTAAGAAAATATGAATCAAAGATCTTACAAGTTGATTGCAAAGGAAATCTACTCTTTAGGCAACATCTACTACAGACTTATCAGTTCAGATTCAAAAAGTTATCTTCTGAAGAACATCTACCTCGATCCAAAGACAACTGTCAAAAAGGAACATCCCTTGTCTTGTGCTCCTTAAATTCTTTTTCTTTGCACAAAAAGACCAAAGGAGAATGAGAAATTCAAGATCTAGTCTTTCTTTTTCTCATGGATCTTCTTGAAATACTTGTTCCAGTATCTAGATTTTTCTGGAGCTTCTTAAAGCTCATAAAATGTTGCTAATGATCTTCTTGATTTTTATTCAGGAATACGTATTCTCTCAAGATCAACAAGCATATTTTATTATCTCTTTACCAGGATTAAATGATTTACTTGACTGATTGTACAAGACTCTATTCACTTGATTCAGTCAAATCTTCTTCTTTCTGGATTATGATATATGACTGATTTTCGCTTATGATTCCCTGTTAATCATGATCATGAATATATCATCTCTGCATAGCCTCATATTTGCTTACTCTGTTTTATCTGTTCTTTCCTAGCAAATATAAATCTTGAGTAATTTACCTATATATCATACTTTGATTCTTGTTTCCTTTCATTTCCATTAAAGTATGATCTATAATTACTCATCTGGTTTGATGCCTTCTTTTCAAAGAATTTTTTTCTGTGTCATCATCAAACCATCTTCTTTGACGTACTCTCTTGTTACTCTGCACTTCATAAGCTCAGTTCTATGTGCTGACTTATAGAAGTTTCCACCTTAGTAGACAATGTGCAAACTACGTGGGTATTTTAGCAATTTCTACAAAGGTTGAGGTAAAGCTTTTGGAAATTGACTATTTCTTAAAGCTAACGACAAATATAATAGAATCTCGGTAAGAACAAAACCGACTTTGAAAAGTGGGAAATGTATTTGCCAAAACACTCTTCTGAAAAAGGGGTGTCGTGTCAAATCCCACTAAAAAATTGTTTTATCGTATTAAAGACGTTTTATCCTCTTAAGAAAGTTGTATTGTCTTTTCAAAATCTTTTAGCTTTCCAAAGAAGAAACTTTACCAGATATTTAGGAATTAAAACTATCTCTCACACTTCCTTGTATAACATTAATGAGAGTGGTTGAAAGGACTTCTCATTCTTAATGAATTTATTTCATTAATCGGTCCACTGTCCTGCCTCAGCAAGTATTTGTAGAGACATTCCTTCCTTCCTCTCTATCACTCACAACCTACCCCAAACACTACGATTGACTCTGATACAAAACCCTTTTCTTCAAATGTGTTACTTAGGAGAATTTTAGGACTAGATCAAGGCTCCTTCTCAACAACTTGGAATTACTCTTCCTATCCTTCGAAAGTTGTTTGGTTAGTTTGGAGGATTCCTCTTGTATGAAGATTTTCCTCAACAACCATTTAGCATATATCTCCCGTTTCTCTCTATCTTAGTTCACATTTGATTGCTCCTTCTCGTTTAGAAGATCCTCCTATCTTCAGCGAGCCAAATGTGATTCTCCCCGGATTTCCCATCTCAAACCCCCGAGGATGAGTGCCTGCACTAGAACTGATATCTAGAAAATCTAGAAGATGTTTATGCAGTGCATCTAGGATAGAGAAAACTTGCTAAAGAGGAGAAAAGGGAGAGTCTCGTTCTCTCATTGGGTCATCGTGATTCCCTTGATCTGGTCCTGTACTCCGTTTGCCAACCTGTTAGATGGATCTGGGTCCATGGTCTTCATAGACATCTCCTTGTAGCATCCTTATCTTTATAAATATATCAAGTGTTTAGATTAGTAGTTTAACAGGAGTAATTAAGTCATTGGAAGTTGTATTGAATCTTGTAATCTTTAGATCTTCTTTGTATTCGAGTATATTTTGATCTAAATGAGAACGTGTTCAAAGCATCTTTACTTCATGTCTATCTGCTTTTGTATGAACATTCCTTGATAACATGAAATCTTATATTTGCTTATGACTTCGGTACCTGTACTTCTTGTTATGAAAATTTTGTTCCGAATTCACAACAGTAAATATAACTCTTCTGTTAACTCAACGACAAACCAATCCTAAACCATAAGTATTTCTATTCAACAGAATAATTCTGATGAGACAAAACAAGGATCTATCTTTTAAAATAATCGTCTTAAGAATCTGATTTTCAGACAGCACAGAAGATTTTAAATCTTTTTATCAAAAACTTCTTGTGCTCAAAAGATTAAGTTGAATCATGTTTTAATGACAATCCTTACTTTAACTGCAGTCATTACAACTAGATCAACTGGTTTCTTAAAAACTGATTTTAACTCAGTAAAAGAATCTTATTTTGCTTAAAAACTTCTATGATTATTGGTAGAAATTTCATCAGAGGAATTATCATTGGAATATGGATAACTTTAGTTTTGGATTTCTTAAGAAAGGACTACTTTCTATGCAACTCCTCTCTCAGGAATGTAAGATATCACTTTAACCCATGATGTTCTAGTGAATCTTCATTCTCTTCTAACCAGGTCTCAAAAACTTCAAACAGTAGACTTCATATCTGTTGTTGAAGCAACAATCTTCTGAGGAATAAGCAGTCTCTACAATTCTTTTTCATATCTGTTGTTTCCTCTATTCAAAGACAACTCTGCTCTAAAAAATCATTCTTCTTTACTTTGTCTTGAAAATATGATTTCCCTTCCTTAAAAAGGTTAGTCATCATCTTAGCCGTTGACCTTGAAGCAAAATACATTCTTGTACCTCTATACTTTCAACCAAACTCATTACGAGTTACTTGCTTCTTTGTGATACAAGTTGCTTAACTTAAATGGTTGTTGTCTCCCGTTTTGCTTCTATATGCTCTTATCATTCAATTGGGATTCTATTGTAAAGAAGCATAGTCATCAGTTAATCCATGCTGATGAAGCAGATGAACCTCATATTCAGCTGCTAAGGCAGAAAAGGAAGTCTGCCGGTACCCAACATTCTACCCCATCTTCACCTCCTCAAAATCAAAGCAACCCATCTACACCAGACACCTGCAGACCCTGCTCTCTCTCTCTCTCTATAAAAAGATCGAAACGCAAGTAATCTACCAGTGAGGAAGAGCCAACTGTAGAAGTAATCAGACCTACCTTTAAGAGACTTATCAACACAGTCTGACAGACAACAAGTTCCAAGATCTACAGGACTAAATCTTCACACAAACAGTCAAAAGATCTTGTGGACAAAAGTCTCTATCTGATAGACTTCAACAACTATATCTCTAAACGGATAGAAACATCAATCTTCATCTCTCGACGATCATATTGACTCATGTCTATATAAAGAATCCTTTCTCTTCCCCAAACATACAGTGATATACAGAGACATTCACAAAGACACACAAGAGCTTCAAAGAAACAGAAAGATCTACAACGAGATCGCCCTAACCAATGCATCTCAGATCTCGACACAAGATCGCAGTGAATCTATCAAGATCTTAGCAAGACATTCTCAGTCGATTGCTAGGAAGAAAAGCTTGGAGAAGAAAAAAAGATAGATCAGAAACTTCATAAGACATAGATCAAGATCTTGGATCAATCTGAAGATTGATTTTAGATTATGTCTAAAGAAAATGAAGAGTTGTATGTAGATATTGCATTCATATCTTCAGATTTGTATTCCTATACAAATGTTGTTGATTGTGCAATAATCATTCATCATGGAAGGCCAAGTGCTCTGCACTCAATCGTTCCGATATTTCTTATATGAACGACCTTGAAAACTTCTTCTCATATTAGTTTCTCATTCTGATCTCCTCTTGTCCTCTTTACTTAAGGATTCATCTATGAATAATTAAGTAAAGATTAAGGCTTGGAAGGACGAGGACATAAACTTTACATTGAATATTTAGGCTGATGTAATATGTAAGTTATCTTTTAATAAATTCATATGTTCTTACAAATAATTTATCCCTCAGTCTTTATATATCTATGAGCTTTTATAAATTGATTTATCTTTACAAAAGTTATTCTATAATTGATCTCCTTGAATCTGCATTTGAAAGAAGTATTATGTATGTTATTGTTCTGATCATATATTCATGTACAACTACTTAAGATTTCTCCAAATCTAAAGCCTCTCTATTTCCGCTGCTTAAACTCTTTATAACAAGCTTTCGATTTAATTGCCAGTTTACCGGCAGAGTTGATACTTCGGCTTAGAGGAAGTCTACTGTTAGCCTCTACCAGCAGACATGCTCAATACGCTAAATTGCAGATACCACTAAATCTACGTTTTAAATGTATCCAAAAAAAATGTTTTTAAAATGGCATCATAGGCTATTCCCCCCCCCCCCCTTCTAGCCTATTTTGAGCATAATTGTGGACCAACAATAAGGCTTCCACAAAGAGAAGGGGCACAATTGGTATTTCCATGGTACACTTAGTGATAGTTTAGGGGTAATCAAAGCTTAATTAAGCTTAATGATAATAAAATAGATTAACCCAACATGTTACGTCTCAATTAGGACTAAGTAGGGTCGATTAGCGAGGGTTTAGACAAGGTTCATTAAGGGTAGAATGGCCATAAATCCAAAAATCAGAAAATAGCTTGAAGATGTAGTCGGGACAAGGCGTTCGCCTAGTCCCTTGACTAGGCTAGCACGTAGTCCTCTTCCAGAAATCCAACATTCTGCAATAAAGGCTGTCGTTTGGTCTAAATGGTAGGTGAGCACCTTACCTAAAAGAAAGAAAATGGCTTGAAATCAAGTCCAGAGGGTACCCAACTCAACCCCAATCGATCTAGGATGATTCCTTACTCAAAACACATTCGAAACACGTAAAAATGACACCTAAACTAACCCGAAACAAAACTAGAACAAAGCAAAATAACTAACAATCGAAGTAACGAATAAAACAACAATGCAACGGGCAAGAATATGAGATTCTAAGCAAGTCAAGGGACTAAAAAATACAATTGAACACTTCCACGAAGTTCAACAATGGCTAAGAGTATCTAAACTCAAAAACACAAGTTGTTAACACAACTCGAACTCAAACAAACAAAGATGTAAACTATGCAACGATCGCCCTTAACACATCATCATCGCAAGAATACTTCTAATAAGTACTTGATCATGTCTAGACAAGTGAATAAAAATCAAGGGAAGACCTAGAGCATATTCGAGGTCACTATGAAGAACTACGCTAGTGAACTCTCAACTGAATCGCATTTCGACTAACGTCGAGTTACGACTTGAAACTATAACAAGTATATGAGTATGAACCACACACTACTATGGTATTGCCCTCTAGGTAGCCTAACCACACATATCCAGGCTCTCACAACAAGTATAACAAGAATTGCTATGGAAATTCGGCACGTAGAACAAGGAAGTCAAACACACGAAGGTTCTGGGTCCTACATCCTCACCATCTTAAAAGAATTAGTCCTCAAATTCATAATTCTATATCTGATCAACACTATGGGTTACTAACGCAATCGAGACAATAACCATGGCATGTCTCCTAACTCGAGTAATTCTCATTTTCCAACTCAAACGAAATCTAAAAATTGAGTCATGCTTGACTCTTAACAAAGTACAACAATACGAGTGTAACTTACTAATTTCCAATTAATTGTGGATATCGAGGTTTAATGCCTTTCTACCAAATAAACAAGCTAATCATTTTCAGGATACAAAAATCATATTCATATGCAATATTTGCACCGAAGCTAACAATTTTTTTTCCATGTAAAATTTTTCGGGCATAACATATTACTCTAGTTATAACACGAATCACTAGGGTCTCTAGTTCCCACAAACTAACCATGTAATTAATCATGTAACTAACCATCATCATATGATCACATACTCTGTACATATGAAGAACATTTATCATATCAAGTCACTCATTCAATCAAGTAATACAAGTCAACAATATTGGAACGATACTCATAGCATGACTTTCATATACAAGTTGCACATATTTGCAGAAGTATAACAACGTACCATTCACTTGTTCCATTCCATTTTGATAACGGGTTGAGTCAATTACTGCTCTATTTTATATTATACCATTCTAGTTCTCTAATGAAGACCTCTTGATAATCAAGTTAGGGGCCCTCTTAAGTGACTTCAAAAGCTTTCGTCGTATACGATGCGGGGTGTTCGTGATTAACGTAAAAGCATCCTTTATCTCGGTCTCATGAACACATAGCATAAACATGTATAGGCATGGCATCAAGCAACGCAAAAACACATGGGTAAGTACTATAATAACTATATATACATATATAGCACTCTATATAATATTACTAGATAATACGGGAGGTTTAGCCACTCCGCTCTCGAAACGTATAACCACGAACGTTGGCTCCAAATGAATGCCACGATGATCACTCTCAGGACCAATAGTCTAACCTTTTTCAATCTCAACGATGGAACAAGAAACAATGGCTCTATCGAAATGCTGCACTCATTCTTAGTGTAACTGCAACTCATAAGCAACAAGGGAGAAATATGATACTCCTAGACACAAAATTTGCACTCATGGAAATCTAGACCGAAATGAACTTACTGCTCAAAGTTCTATACTTGCATAAAAGAACATACCAATAAGGCACTATATACAAACTTGTCAGTAAATACTCGACGACATACCCATCCCCACCTAGGCCATGGAACCTATCCTGGCTTATACCTAACTTAAGCTCTGATACCAACTGTGGCGTCCCGACCCGGATTCCACCATGGAATCCCGAGGTCATGCCGCTAAACAACGACAAGAAGAGGGCAAGCACAAAGTAAATAATAGTGCAAGTCAAACAATAAAGCTATCAAACTATAAACATGAATGTGTATTCACACAAAATACGAGTCAATAAAAATCGAAGATGCGGCGTAATGCAGTGAAGCCCCGAGCTAATAAACTTGATGTCAATACCAATTGAAACAAAGAGAGATTGTTGTCTCAAGAGGGGAAAAACACAAAACTTACGTGCCGTAACAATGCAGACGCTGAACAAACCATCGGCACTCCAAGTTGGCGTTTCAACAAGAATCCAACGTAATAGAACAATTACCCAATGACTAATACATGCCAGGGTTAAAAAAAACTGAAAAAACAATAACAAGAGAACTACTGAATACCACGAAGCTTCTTCTTGCCTGGGAGACAATTGAATAAATACGATGAAGTAAAGTTTACATGCCCGACTACCATAATCGGCGACAGGAAAGTACAATCAAGACTAGGAATGCTACCCAACTGTAAAGTTTATATAACTTTACTCAAAACATCCTTAACAAAAAAGCAGGAAAAAATAATTGAAACAACACGATGCTAGATGGGACTCCGCGAACGACTCGTAAGAAACAACAACTGTGACAATCACAAACACACGATCTCAACTTTCCTATCGATCCATGTTTACAGTCCACGTATATCTAGGTCATTATTTCATTGAGAAACCTTAGTTAAACAAGCTCACCATTCCATCTATTAATGGAATCCAAGTTTAATACTTGTACACGAATCAACTTTCAATAGGACAATAAGACATTCAAGAGTAAATCATGGTTTGAACCAAGATATGAAATATGCTCATTAAATCATATTCGTAAAACAAGTAAGAAGAATTCAATCATTGACAAGGATTTTATGATCATGCCTTCTCATATCACAATGTAAATTGGACATAGGAATTCATATTGTGAAAACTTGGTATAATTACGCTTTATAAGTCATAATATTACAATACACATGGAAGACTATTTCTAGCATAATACAAGCTAAGTTTATAACTTAACACTTACAATTTATATAATTCTCGAGGCTACCTAGATTATCTAGGTTTACCAAGTAACAAGGTTACAAGCTATTCTTTCCACATTCAAGTCCTTGAAGTTTCATGATAAATCATTTTGTAACACTATGAGACTTCATTGAAGTTCTCTAGACGATAAGGGCCATGAAATACATTCAGAGGATAAACTCATAGGGTATAGTCAAGATTCTTTAAGGTGTCCGAGTGACACTATTTCATAAGACAAAGGTAATACAAACGTGTCCTAGGTAACAACTTGGTTCTCTTCACAACATTTCAGGTAAACTCTATATCTAGAGTACTAAAGTCATTAACACTTCAATTCATTTTATAGGAGGATTCTCTGACTCACCATTTCGGATTCCTTGAGATGTTTCCAAGATTTCCAAGTTCTAGACAAGTCCACGTGCATTTATGTACTCAAGGCGACTAGTGAGTCGGGACACCCAATATCCATAACCTCACTCCCCTAGGGTTTAAAAAGGGCATAAATTACATTCTTACTAGATTCGGGCTTCCTTTGAAGTCCAAAGAGCATCACTATTCCTAGTTTATAGATGAACCATTCCAAGCGTCTTTTACTCGAATCATACATTTGTAACCCAAACATAGCCAATCCAATGACTATCAATAATTTTGTGCTTAACATCACCCAAGGACTTCAATTAAAGTCCTAATCACAAATAAACACCAAACACTAAATAGGTCTCATCCAATTAATTCTTGAAATCTCACCATTGAGATCCAACGAATATGATTAGTGTTAGTCCCAAAGGGCGCAATAATAAGCTAGAAGGGGGGGGTTGAATAGCTTATTATACACTTAAAAACTTTTCGTATTACTTCCTAAAACAAGCACTTGCAATATATTAAGGAGATTGAAGGAGCGGAAGTCTTGTAAGGAAGACAGTTCAAGTCTGCCGATTAAGGCCTACCAGTAGACTTGACTGAAAACTCAACTCTACTGTTGAAGAGATAAGTAAAGGAAATAAGAAATAGTTCAAAGCAGTAATCAACAGTAAAGGAAGAACACAAGTATTTGAGATGGTTCACACTATAAAGAGTGCTACGTCAACCACCAAGGCAATCATCCTTGGATTTAAAATGTGCACTATGATTTCCACTAGTTCTATTACAAGGAATATATCCAATGGATCGTGTACAAAATATTGACTTGCGTTTGGGGGTTTGGGAATTGAATATCTGGATAAACAAGATATTCAATTGTGCAGAAGAATAGTTTAAAGAGAACAACAATAAGAAAGCTTAAGATAAATGTTGATGCAGATCTTCTTGATTGTTGTCGAGGACTTCTTGATCAGTTTATGATCTCTTGAATGCATTGAGTATAAAGACTTTGAGTTGTTGGAGAATTTCAGAGCATTGTTTTCTTCAATCTTTAATGGCAGTATTTATAGTTGGAGCATTCTTGAGATCCATTGGAGAAGACGAAGGGTAACAACTCTATTAGGTTGAATGCATTAAATGCATGGAGATGTCTTGTGGATTACGTCTTTCACTGATTCAGAGCAGGGAGTGGTGCAAAGCAACTGACAGGTAGGAAAGTCAAGGGTGCAGGTCTGTAATAGTTGGTACAGACTGTAAGAGACAGTCTGTTCACCTGCTCTGTCGCTATTCAGAATGCGAAAGTTTTCCTGTTTTTTGGAAAGCTGGTCAGGCGTGTCTGAGAAGTCAGGGAATGTCTTAATTCAAATTCAAACTGATAAAGAATGAATTTAATTAATCCACTAAGACTTGGTGAATGGACACGTCATGCTTGAACACGTGCAGACAAGGTCTGCCGCTGGATGCTATTGAAGGTCTTCCGGTGAAGCATGGCTGAAGTCTTCCGCTGAACCTGTGAAGCCTAAAAACAAACTATTCCATGGCAAAATTCTATACACAGTTAGCACGCTAATTGATACGCATCCCAATTAGCCACTAATGTATAAAACTAATGTAATGTATGAACATATGTAAATCAAAAATACAAATGAGAAACAACAATTAGTTTTGGGGGTTTATCCCTAGTCTCAAAATATCATTTTTGAGACGCAAAAGATTCTGTTGAGTTAATTTACAAACTTTACAAATTCTAGGTCAAATCCAAATTTGGGATTTAATAATTTTCCAGGTTTCTAAACCCAAATAACAAGTGGTTCCATACTAAATTAGTCCCATAAACACAATGAACCCATAGAGATTCAAACCCACATGTTCACTAATCAAAGCCTCAACTAAACATATCATTTAGACATGCAATGACACGAGTAATCAAGGAAGACTAGCCTCTAACAACCTAGCATAATTTTAAGGTAGAGAGGGAAAGTATGGGGTGCAGTCATGTACCTATTTCGATTAACAAATGTATACGGATCGAAGATTGAATCGGTGGAAAGTGTGCTACCCGCCAAGGGCTTCGCGATGGTGGAGTCGAATCAAAGATCGGGTGGTTGGATCTTCCATGATCGGAGTAACAAGCTCTAGGGCTCCAAATCTCCTCTTCTCTCTCTCTTTCTAGAAGACGTAAGTTGTGGAAGAAAAATGAAGAGAGAATGGCTAAACATTACAAGGGTTTGGGGACATAAGGCTTCCACAAAGAGAAGGGGCACAATTGGTATTTCCATGGTACACTTAGTGATAGTTTAGGAGTAATCAAAACTTAATTAAGCTTACTGATAATCAAATAGGTTAACCTAACATGTTAGGGCTCAATTAGGACTAAGTAGGGTGGATTATGGAGGGTTTAGAGTGGGTTCATTAAGGGTAGAATGGCCAAAAATCCAAAAATCAGAAAACATCTCAAAAATGATGTCGAGACAAGGCAGTCGCCAAGTCCCTTTGTCTAGGCTAGCGCCTATTCCTCTTCGAGAAATCCAACATTCTGCAATAAAAGGTCGTCGCTTTGTCCAAATGCTAGGCAAGCACCTTGCCTAAAAGAAACAAAATGGCTTGAAATCAAGTCCAAAGGGTTTCCAACTCAACTCCAATCAATCTAGGATGATTCCTTACTCAAAACACATCTGAAACACGTGCAAACGATGCCCAAAACAACCCAGAACAAAACCAGAAAAAAGCTCAATAACTAACAATCAAAGTAACGAATGAAAGAACGGTGCAAGGGGCAAGAATATGAGATTCTAAGCAAGTCAAGGGACTCAAGAAAAGAATTGAACACTTCCACGAAGTTTAACAATGGATAAGAGTATCTAAACTCCAAAAGACAAGTTTTTAACACAACTTGAACTCAAATGAACAAACGAAGATGAAAGTTATGTAACAATTGCCTGAAACACATCTTCATCTCAAGAACACTTCTAATAAGTACTAGATCATGTCTAGTCAAATGAATAACAATCAAGTGAAGACCTAGGGCATAACCGAGGTCATGAGGAAGAACTATGCCAGTGAACTCTCAACCGAATCTCATGTCGACTAACATCATGTTACAACTTTGACTATAACAAGTATATGAGTATGAACCACACACTACTAGGGTATTGGCCTCTAGGTAGCCTAACCACACATATCCAGGATCTTACAAGAAGCATATCAAGAATTGCTACAACCATTTGACACGTGGAACAAAGTCAAACACGAG
>CM028384.1:65517457-65549807 GCA_013146195.2 Codonopsis lanceolata | reverse complement strand
CTCTAACGAGCACACTTAAATCAATTCCCATGAGTCGGTCCCGACTAATCAATCCCTCGGACTCCTAAGAGTTCGATATGACTTTCTAATTAGTTAAACATCATCTAATAATACCCATTAAGTCTCTATTGGTCCACAATTATGCTCAAATAGGCTAGAGGGGGGTGAATAGCCTATGATGCCATTTTAAAAACTTTTCTTTTGGATATATTTAAAACATAGATTTAGTGGCATCCTAGTTTAGCTTATTAAGCATGTCTCGCAGTAGAGACTAATGGTAGACTTGCTCGGAAATAAGAGTCAACTCCAATAACCGCCAATTAAAATGAAAGCAAGGTATAAAAGTTTAAGCAAGGAAAATAGAGAGGCTTTAGATTTGGGAAGTCTTAAGTGGTTGTACACGAATATATGATCGTAACAACAAAGACACATAATACTTCGTCAAATGCAGATTTAGGAGATCAATTAAAGATTAACTTTTCTAGAGATAAATCAGTTTGTAAAAGCTAATAGATATAAAGACTAAGAGATAAAGCATTTGTAAGAACATATGAATTTATTCAAAGATAAATTGCATATTACATCGCCCTAAATATTCTATGATTTGCCTCTTTGTCCTCCCAAGCCTTAATTTTACTTAATTATCCATAAATAAATTATTAAGCAATCGAGGGCAATAGGAGACCAAAAACAGAAACTGTTAGGAGAAGAGAATTTCTAGGTTGTTCAGATAGGAAATATCGAACGATAGAGTGCGAGCACTCACCTTCATTTTTTAGACATTATCCAACATCAATCTTCTGATCTTGATCTCGTCTTGGCTAAGTCTTTTCTTTCTCCAAGTTTTTTCTTCCTTCCAGAGTGTCTTGCTAAGATCCGATGGATTCACTACAATCTTCCGTAGAGATACGAGATGCGTTGGTGAGGACGATCTCGTTGTAGATCTCTGCTTCTTTGAAGCTCTTGGAGTCTCTCGAGAGAATGTTCTCTTCTCCTCGCTCTCTTTGGGAGGAGAAAGGATTTATATAGACATGAGTCAATGTGATCGTTGAGAGATGAAGATTTGATGTTTCTATCCGTTTAGAGATATAGTTGTTGAAGTCTATCGGATAGAGATTTTTGTCCATAAGATCTTTGACTGTTTGGGGCAAAGATTTAGTCTTGTAGATCTTGGAACTTGTTGTCTGTCAGACTGTGTTGATTAGTCTCTGAAAAGTAGGTCTGATGTCTGATGTATTGTCAGGTGATCTGTTTCAATAAAGTAGTTTCTTTTGAGTTTATCAGACCACGTGAGTGAGAGAAAGTCTTATAACTTTAACTATGTCAAGCTTTCTGAGGCTTGAAACATATTTGACTTGATTTGAACTTCTTTAGTCTTTTTCTCTAGAGCACGTAATTAGGTCCGCCAAGATGTTCGGCCAGCGGATCATGTCTTCTCGCTGGGAGAATTGGTGGCTCGTGCGAATAGTCAACTTGTAGCATGTCTTCCGGTGGTGTGTCTTCAAGATGTTCTGATCTTCTTATGACAAGTCTGCTGGTGACTAGTCTATTGAAGACTTTTGACATTACTGCAAGTCTGCCGGTGCTTTAGTGCATATGAATTGCTGGTCTGTTTGATCATCATGTAGGAAGGTAGGACTTGATCAGGTTGCACCTAATCTAAGACCTATGTGATGCCACACAAGTTGCCACGCTAACCTAAGACGCAGCATTTTAGCCACTTGATAACTCACTTGTAATGGGAACAGCAAATCAACATATATGGAATATGCAAGGTGATAAGTAAATTATCAAGAAGCATATTCCAACAATCTCTATAACATAGGTGTCACTATATTGGACACAGTACGAGATGCTCGAGTGCTCACAATCATAACCAACCAAAACCCTAACCTCGTAGTTTTTCAACCCAAAGCTCATTAATATATTATTGAACTTATAATGATCCCGTTGAGTCTTAATACTACATTTCCTTCTTTACACATTTCATAAATCCCGAAAGTATCACCCGAAGTTATAAGGTAATCCAACGAGTGGATCTTCTTGGATCGAAGGAAGAAGAGCTAGGGTTCTTAAGTTCCCCTTCTCACTCTCTCTCTCTAACTTACGTACAAGAATAAGAAGAATGAAAGAAATGGTTGTAACACAAAGGGTTTGTGGTTATATATTGCTTCCACAAAGATAAGGTGCACAAGGGAAATTTCCATGGTACACTTAGTGATAGTTTAGGGTTAATTACTAACTAATCCAACTTAATAATAATCAATTAATCTAACCCAACACATTAAGGTTCAATTAGGCGTAAGTAGGGTTGATTAGGGAGAGTTTAGAGTGGGTTTAGTAAGGGTAGAATAGGAAAAATCATCAAATTAACAAAGCTGTCCGAAATAGAGTCGGGGCCAAGCAGTCGCTTGGTCCCAAGGGTTGAATGAGCGCTTGCTGCCTTTTCTAGCAACATGACTCATGGAAAATGGTCGTCCAAACACAGCTTAACGACTAGGAAAAAGGTTTGAAATGAAGTCCAATTGACCCCCAACTCAACCCTAATCAATCCTAAGGTGAAACCACCTCTAAAACATGTCTGAAACAAGTCATAAACAAGTCTGAATAACACTTGAAACAACCCAAAACGAAACCGAAGCAAGTCATAACAACTTTCAAACGAAACAATAAATGAACTGACGATCGAATGAGTAATAGTATGAGACTAAGAGCAAGTCAAGAGGCCAATTGAATAGGCTTGAATACTTCTAAGAAGTTAAATAACAACTAAAAGAATAAGAACTCTGAAAGATGAGACAGTCACATGACTAAATCTCGAACTACGTGATAAAGACGAACGCTATCTCCAGAGTTTCTAAATCATCAATAGACTTAAGGAACACCTCCAACTTATAGTCTAACACATCTAAACAAGTCCATAATAATCATTTAATGACCTGGGACTTAATTGAGGCCACGAATACGAACAACACAAGCAAACTCTCAACCGAGTCACATTCTGACTAACGTCGAGTTACGACTTGTGACTTTAGCAAGTCAACAACTACGGGACATATAATAACAATGTTTTGGTCTCAATGTGGTCACTCCCACCTATCTAGGCTCTCTCACAAACCAATCATTCAATAAAAAAGGAAGAAATATGAATTTGGCACGCAAATCAAGCTAACCAAGGATCAGGGTGTTACACTCTCTCCCCCTTAAAAAGAATTCGTCACGGATTCTAGACTAAAACACAACCAATGCTAGGTCACCACCCAACTACGAACACCTTGAGACAACTGTTACAGTGTCGCTCAATTCCGAGTGAACACTCAAGCTCAAAACCATCAACCTAGATTCAAATCTCCAAGTCTACCACCACTAGGGGTGGCAAAATTTTAACCAATCCATTGGGTTATCCAATATAACCATTAATTTAATGGGTGTTAATGGATAACACTCATTAGAGACCAATAACATAATGGATAATTTATGGATATTAACCGGTTATCCATTCGGTTTATCCATTAATGTCACCAAAAACATTTGGTTTATCAACTAATGTCACCATCACCACCCGCCTACGCCCACCACTGCGACTTCCCATCTCCGGCAACCGCAACCAATCACAACCACCCACTGCCCACTGCCACCACCATATGCCGCCAACCTCAACCTCCGACCACCAGCTGCCGCCACCGCCCACTGCCACCAGTACCTTCGCCCACCGCCACCCCCATCTGCCCCCAACCTCCGCCACCACCACCACTACTATATTTTCTTTACTTTAAAATGATAATAAATAGAAATGAAACTTGCTATTAATAATATTCGAACTTGGATCAAGTTACTTTATACCAAAGATTGGTACCATAAGGCTAGACCAATTTTTGAAATTTATTTGAAAGTTTAATATAAATATAAACAAGTAATCATAAAAGTTGTTGATTATTATGAACTTATTTATTATTTTGTTTTCGATTATTTATAATTATAATGAATATAAATATTTAAATTTAAATTTCTTTTTGTATTTTGTAAAAATTGTACCTAAATTGCCTCAACTTATTGTACCGCACACTCTTCATTTACTTGTCAATTTCATATTCTTAAATTAGCAGTTGGATCCATTTAATATATTTAGCTTAATATTTGTTGCTCAATTTCATTTGGTTTAAAAAATATTTAGCTTGAAATTAAAAGTTGACAAGACAATAAAGAAAACAAAGTCTACACATGTTTAATATGCATTTTTTAATAAAAATTCATGACCACAAATTATGAAAAATTTTAACAAAAAATATGCATTTTTTAATATTTGAAGATCCATTTCATTTCATTAACTTTTAGTAGCTCATTAGTAATAAAATGATACTTTTATGCCTCAATTTTTAAAAGTGGACTATTTAAGTGAAACATCTCGAAATTAAATAGTGGACTTTTTGTCCTGAATGGATGGATTATATTGGTCTGATAGTCGTGGGTGTATGTTAGTATAGTCAGAATGATTGGCTATTCACTACTTGCTGTCTTTTTTAATCTTTACATCAGTTACTTTTTTATATTCTACTATAATTTCTCTAATTTATTTGGAAGTACAAAAATATTTTATAGCCAGCATGTACCGAGACAACTAAAGCATTTTATGATATTGAGTTTCCTAGAAAGGTCCCCAAGCTATGGTTGTTTTGCTTACCAATTACAATTAACACAAGTTATAGTTGTGCTATTCTTTGAGCAGGTGTTGTATGAATGCTCATATATATATATATATATATATATATATATATATATATATATATATCTATATATATATATATATATATACATATACCTATATATATAACAAAGTCTACACATGTTTAATATGCATTTTTTAATAAAAATTCATGACCACAAATTATGAAAAATTTTAACAAAAAATATGCATTTTTTAATATTTGAAGATCCATTTCATTTCATTAACTTTTAGTAGCTCATTAGTAATAAAATGATATTCTTATGCCTCAATTTTTGAAAGTGGACTATTTAAGTGAAGCATCTCGAAATGAAATAGTGGACTTTTTGTCCTGAATGGAGGGATTATATTGGTCTGATAGTCGTGGGTGTATGTAAGTATAGTCAGAATGATTGGCTATTCACTACTTGTTGTCTTTTTTAATCTTTGCATCAGTTACTTTTTTATATTCTATTATAATTTCTCTAATTTATTTGGAAGTACAAAAATATTTTATAGCCAGCATGTGCCGAGACAACTGAAGCATTTTATGATATTGAGTTTCCTAGAAAGATCCCCAAGCTATGGTTGTTTTGCTTACCAATTACAATTAACACAAGTTATAGTTGTGTTATTCTTTGAGCAGGTGTTGTGTGAATGCTCATATATATATATATATATATATACATATATATATATATATATATATATATATATACAACGTTTTTCGTTAAATGTTGTGATAAACTATTTACAACGATTTTTGAAACGTTGTCATTTTGTTTCCACAACGTTCTTAAAATGTTGTGTAAGAATGAAACGTTGTTGGGGTAGGAGATAGCACAACGTTTTTTACAACATTTTCAAAACATTGTATTAAAAAAGGACCTACTACAACGTTACATATCACAACGTTTTGAAAAACGTTGTAAAAAATCTTTAACAACATTTTTAAAACGTTGTGAAAGACCTGTTTTGTTGTTGTGATTTTAACTATTTATATATTAAAGTATAAACAAAAAGGAAACTTACTTAGATATCTATATTTAAGTTATAGATTATAATAAATAGTTACGGGGACATAACTAACCTCTTGGAACGTGAGTGTCTGAACCCAGTATATGCCTAGGCTTAAGTCCAGTAGGCGGTCTACAAGTGCTTCCCCTGTCCTTCAAGGAAAGAAAGTCTTTTTGTTGTTTTGTTGTTATTGTTGCTGAGTGTTGTGCTATGCCTAGAATAGGCAAAGGTGGTGGGAGCTTGTAGAATTTGGGTAGTAGTGTAACTGCTTGTGCTTGTAGCTTTTCACGCCAAGATTTGGGCTGCGTGACGGCTTGTTTTTGTTGTATTTATGATATGAATTTGAGCAGCGTCACTGCTTGTTTTTGTTGAATTTTGCTAATGTGGTGTCTGAGTTTTGGTGGCAAAACGGCTGTGTTGGCAGCTTTCTGGGACCGGGTTTAGGGCAAGAACCTAATCGGGTAACTAGGTTTATATTTGGACGGTGGATATAAGTGTTTAGGGAAGATTACTCAGCCTAAGGGGAAGAATTGATTTCAACATCTTAACAGCACTTTGAAATTTTTCTTTACAAACTCCCTCCATAATTTCTTTCAGCATACTCTTTATATAAATTTCTTTGTCTAAAATTCCCCTTCTTTGTGCATTGAGAGAGCCTCGTATTTATAGGCTGAGAAATATTAAGTGCAAAGGAAAGAAAAAGATATTTTATATTTATGCTTAAAATGGTTGTACGCTGCACTTAAAAGGTTGTACCACACAAGGAAAAACTGGACCGAGGAAACATAATTGGGCACAGCCTATAGCATGAAAGTGGGAGCGCCCATTATGGCAATGTGGGGCGCCTAGAATTTATATAGGTGGCGGCAAATTCTGTTTATGCTTTAAACATTATTACACTCCCCCCCCCCCTCTTCTTCATTGTTTGTTTCCTTCCTTTTTTTTGATTCTTCCTTTTGACACTTAGGCCCTCCTGAAACTTTAACGAAAACTTAACACTTGTTAGTCCATTGGAAAATTATAAAATATACTTTTTAGTACATATATAAATTAGGGGTATGAATTTGGGGTGTCTATAACAACACATAATTCGCACACACACACACACACACACACACACACACACATATATATATATATATATATATATAAACATTTTATATTTCATAATATACATGTTTAGACCTCAATTCTCATAGAAATCAACCTACTCATGATATCTAGAAACTTTTCATATGTCTAAGACACAAAAAGGGTAGGCATGAAACCATATCAAGTGCTCATTGACCACACATGGCAAGTATTTTGTTTTCCTTAGGGTCAATGAGCCAAAAATCAAGAGGAAGAGTAACTAGTAACTTACCTAGCTCGGATGAAAAGTAAAGGAAAAGGAAATATAATCGGTGTAGGTTATTTTACTCGTCGAGGGCTTCAAGATTCCGAAGTCGAATTTAAGATCGAGTGGTTGGATCTTCCAAGATCGGAGGAAGAAGAACTAGGGCTCAAAGTCTCCCATGGACTCTCTATCTATAGAATACGTATGTTGAGGAATAAATGAAGAGAGAATGGATGAACTCTCTCTTGAGTTTGTGGATATAACATCCACAAAGAAGGAGGGCCCAAAGGGGATTTCCATGGTGCAATTAGTGAAGGGTTAGGAGTAATCAAAACTTAATTAAGCCTAATGATAATCAAATAGGTTAACCCAACATGTTACGACTCAATTAGGACTAAGTAGGGTGGATTAGGGAGGGTTTAGAGGGGGTTAATTATGGGTAGAATGGTCAAAACTTCCAAAATCAGAAAACAGATCGAAGTTGTCATCGGGACAAGGCGGTCGGCTGGTCCTTTTGATTAGGCTAGCACCTGGTCCTTGCTTCTGCAATCCAAGTTACTAGAAATTAGGCAATCACCTAGTCCTGTTACTAGGCGAGCGTCTTTTTGGGGAGGAAGAAAATGGCTTGAAATCAAGTCCAAAGGGTCCCTAACTCAACCCCAAACAACTAAGGATGAATCATCACTCAAAACACATCTGAAACATATACAAACGACGCCCGAAACAACCCGGAACGAAACCACATAAAAACCAAACACAATAAGGAACTCAAGAATAGGATTGAACACTTCTACGAAGTCGAACAACTATTAAGAGTATCTAAACTCCAAAAGACAAGTTGTTAACTCAATTCGAACTTAAATGAACAAAAAATGATGAAAGCTATGCAACGATCATCCTAAACACATAATCTTCTCAAGAATACTTCTAATATGAACTAGATCATGTCTAGACAAGTGAATAAAAACCAAGCAAAGACCTAGGATTCAACCGAGGTTACAAACACAACCTATGCCAGTTAACTCTCAACCAAGTCAAGTTACGAACAACGTTGAGTCACTACTTGTAACTCCAACTAGTCAACGACTAAGAAACATATATCAACAAGGTTTTTGTCTCAATGTGGTTATACACACACATCCAGACTCTCTCACAAACAATTCTCACAAGACAAAAGGAAGAAATGCAGGCATAGCATACAAGTCAAGTACACGAAGCATTCATAAACATATCATAAACTTCACTATATTGATTAAGTACACGAAACCTTAACATATCGCAAGAATGCATTCATACAATGTAAACATCTATCTATCGAAACTATTTGTCTCGGGGCACAATCATGAAATTGAAGTACAAGATATCCTAGATCATAAGGAATAGAGATTGCCTATAGAGAAATTCACAAACAAAGAAGAGACAAGCAAGCCAACATTTCAAATCATGCTAATCACACTCGCAATTCCCAATCATGGGTAAAAACACATAAGAGAACATATTTGCAATGTTTGAAAATTTATTTCGTTTCTATCCATTCCATTTGGTAATAGGTTTAGTCAATTTATAACTTACTAGCTACCAATCCTAGTTCACCGACGAATATCTTTTGACCACCAATTCAGGGTACCTACTGAATTAGCTTCAAAAGCTTCCGTTATAAGGATTTGAAGGTTCATTGATAAAGATTTTAAGAATCCTCCAAAATAGTCTCGTACAATAAAGTAATATATGAAGATGAAATAATTATAATGCAATGGGAATTTAATATTCTACAATGTAAATGAATCAAGTAGGTGTACCCTACTACTAATGCATATAGACAAATAAAATCAAGCCAAATAACAAGGTCAATTAACTTGGCAAACAACATTTATACCTACAACAAGACTTGAGTATTGGGTGCACTCAACCAATGACAACTTACTCTTAATCACGAGGGAATGATACAGACACCACAAATCGTAATGTCTACTATAGAAAAGAATTATCACCATCTCAATTTAAGGTCACACACGACCCACATGTAAACTATGCATCTCAATACCACCCTAATAATTAATAATCACAAAAAATGGCACATTAATCTCTGCTTAAGACAATGTCTTCCAACAAGCATGTATATAACTCGTGTCATACAACGTCGACACCATATTAATTCCAACCACATGCTATACTTACTCACCATAACTATCATCCCTCTCAACATCATCACATCTATTCTTTGTACAAATTGAGTGTATCCTACCCATGCATTAATCATTTAATAACGTATAATTATACAATCCATAACATCACGTGTATCTCTTATAGTGTATACAAGTACAATACCAAACCAATAAACAACATCTTGCATTCCATGCCTCATATATACATATATATACATATATACCATGTCCATTTATATAGGCCTACTTAACCAATCTCATAGCACAGATTACCTACCGGTATATCATAAGTATGTCACCACGACTCTTTATATATAACGTGGCCCTATATATATATATATATATATATATATATATATAGTCCAAACAAAGAACTCATATACCATGTTTGTGATTACCTATCGGCATCTCACAATTCAAACAATACAACAAACCAATCTCATATCGGTGTATTACCCTCGATCAAACAACAAACCGATAATTCTCAATACACAATATAATGTAAGTATGTATGAACATGAGCTACCGATAAAACAAGTACTCGTAATAACTATAATAATAATAGTAGTATAATATATATACAAGAGAATACTTTCCTATCTTCAGCAGGTCTCAAAACTCCGCAATGGCCAATCACCACGTACACACGGCCTCAAACTCTAGGCCGACCATCACCATCAGTCTTGGAACCACTAGGTTGTTGACTAGTACTCCTACACCGGTTAACTCTCATCCTTGGGCGATTCTACCGAACATGATCGCCGCCACAAGCAAAGCACTTTCCTCATTTACTGTAACACCTATTCTCGGTGTGTCCAATTCTCATAAAAAAGTTACATATTAAGTCATCACGTCGTTGCCTCAGACTAGAGGTAGAAGCATAACCGTCTACTAGAACGCGAATTTCCTTGACTAACTATTTGCGGTGTTGACTGTCCTCTACTATCTACATCAATTCTAATCATCTTCGAGGTTCTCTTTTAAGCATACTCCTCCATATCTTAATCCATCGCATACGCACGATCCACAGCTCCTCGGTAATCCTCAAGTTATAATGGGATAAGCTACCTATGATATTTTATCCTTAGGCCTTTAACAAATCGCTGAGTCTTCCTAACCTCATTTGGTACTAAGTAACCACAGTAATGGGCCAACTCCATGAACTTTGCTGAATGATGAGCCACTATCATATCTCCTTGTTCTAACGCAATGAATTTTGTTTCTCTTTTCTCCTGAACTACTGTAGCGATAAACTGTGCCATGAACTCCAACACGAAGTTCTCCTATACTCGAGGCATACCATGGTATCTCTAGCTATCTCATAATACATGCAACCAATGCCCGACTACACCACTAAATTTATACATTGCCAAGGCAACTCTCTCCTCGGTAGTACAACTCAAGACTTCAAAGATCTTCTCCATGTCTTCTAACAAAAGCTTTGAATTAACAACATCTGGCACTCTGTTGAAACCTTCAGGTTTCATCTTCAAGAATCTCTCAAGAACAGTGGTATTGTCTAGCTATCCAAATCTCACTTGAGGAGTCATACATGGTTCATTAATATCATCTACTCTCTCGTTACCATGAACTGTACTCAAACGAGGTCTACTAGAACTAGCTCCGTGCCAAGTTCCCGACATTATTATGCCTACAAAGAAAACTTGGCGTTAATAACTCAAAAATAAACCTAACCCAAACTAGGACAAGGAACCTATCCTGGTAAATAGCTAGCCTATAGCTCTGATACCAAGTGTCACGACCCGACCTGAATCTCTATACGAAATCCCAAGGTCACGCCATGAGAACAATCTAGAAAGACGGAGAAGCACCTGCTAAGCATAATAGGGCTTTTCAAACATTGTGCCACCAAGCTCTAAATAGAAAAGTAAAGCCTTAACGACGATACATGAAAATAAAAACCATTATTTGCAGAAGTAATTTATAAGTGGAACCCAAACATTCAATTCCAAACAATGGAATACACGACTAAGAGACAACAATTTCTTACCAAATTTATGATGTGCATGACTCAACTTTTTGCACGTGGAACAAACCATCGGCAATCCTAAAGCCGGCTGTAACACCCTGATCCTTGGTTAGTTTGATTTGCATGCCATTCTCGCATTTCTTCCTTTTTCGTTGTATGATAAGTTTGCGAGAGAGCCAAGATAGGTGGGAGTGACCACATTGAGACTAAAACCTTGTTATGATATGTCCCAAAGTTGTTGACTTTCTAAAGTCACAAGTCGTAACTCGACGTTAGTCGAAATGCGACTCGGTTGAGAGTTTACTTGCGTTGTTCCTATTTGTGACCTTGTTTAGGTCCTAGGTATTTATATGATTGTTATGGACTTGTTTAGATGTGTTAGACTTCAAGTTGGAGGTGTTCCTTAAGTCTATTATTGATTTGGAAGGATTGGAGATAACGTTCATCTTTATTGCGTAGTTTGAGATTTAGTCGTATGATCGTCTCATCTTTCGGAGTTCTTATTCTCTTAGTTCTTATTTAACTTCTTGTAAGTATTCAAGCCCACTCAATTAGCCTCTTGACATGATCTTAGTCTCATACTATTTCTCGTTCAATCGTTAGTTCATTCGTCATTTCGTTTGCAAGTTGTTATGATTTGTACCGGTTTTGTTCTGAGTTGTTTCGAGTGTTGTTCGGACTTGTTTTGAAATTTTTTCAGACAAGTTTTTGTGGTGGTTTCACCCTAGGATTGATTGGGGTTTATTTGGGGGTGAATTGGACTTCATTTGAAGCCTTTTTCTCCTTTTTGACCAGGTGCTCGCTTGGTGTTTGCACCAGACAACCACCCATTTTCCAGTAGGTCATGTTGCTAGAAAAGGGAGAAAGCGCTCACTCAACCTTTAGGACCAATCGACCGCTTGGCCCTGACTCTGTTTCGGACAGCATTGTTAATTTGATGATTTTGCCTATTCTACCCTTACCAAACCCACTCTAAACCCTCTCTAATCCACCCTACTTAGTCCTAATTGAACCTTAATGTGTTGGGTTATATTAATTTATGATTATTGAGTTGGATTAGCTAGTAATTAACCCTACACTTTTACTAAGTGTACCATGGAAATGTCCCCTTGTGCCCCTCTTCTTTGTGGAAGCCATATATAACCACAAACCCTTTGTGTTGCAACCATTTCTTCCATTCTTGTTCTTCTTGTACGTAAGTTAGAGAGAGAGAGAGAGAAAGGGAACTCAAGAACCCTAGTTCTTCTTCCTTCGATCCAAGAATATCCAACCGTTGGATTGCCTTATAACTTCGGATTCTTGAAGCCCTCGACAAGTAGAACATCTTTACCGATCAAATTTCCTTCTCTTTAGGTTTTTATCTAAGATATGTAAGTTACTTTTTCTTATTTCTTTTGATTTTGGTTCATTGGCCCTAAGGAAGACAATCTACTTGCTATTTGTGGGTAATGAACACCCGAGCCAAGATGATCAATCCCCAGACCGTCCCCTCTCATATCATGTTAGGAGTGCAAGCCTGGACAGATGACCACCCCGTATCATCCAAGTGGATTGACGCACTCGACCAATAGGGCATGTCTTACATTATCCCAACTTTTGAAACATCTGAATCAGTGGATAATGAGAACCCGAGTTTTGATGATAACAGTGACCATCTCATCCGGATTCCTGTTGGTAGACGTCATTGCTTACATCATTGTATAATTATTGCTTTTTAGATGTCATCGCTTACGTCATTGTATATTTATTGCTTTCTAGACGTCATTTCTTACGTCATTGTATAATTATTACTTTATTCCAAACCACTTTCCTTCCCGCCGAGTTTCGGATTAGTATGCTTTGTGACTGCCATCTTAGCGTGGATCTCTCATATCAGAAAACCATACTTGAGCACTTCCTGGATTAGCCTATTCTCTTTTTCCATACGAGTTCGTTGAGGATTTCTAAGTCGATAAAGGAGTCACAGTTGGTTCCTCGGAAAAGTTATTGAAAAAGAAGAATTAGTTTCTCAAGTTCTTTAATCTTGAGTTCAAGTTCGCTTTTATCTCCTTTATCAAACCTCCGACAATCTTCTGCCTCTAAGATAGATCAATTATATGAAATATCTTATGTTCCTGATGATTCAAAAATCCCCATATCCCAGTTACCTATGGTTAATCCTTACCATGTATTTTCTAAACCCACTACTTCTTTAACCAGAAAAGTCAAAAAAATGATTGGATCTTCCTCGGTTCAACAAGTTAAAAGGTATGTTCAAGCTTCCAAGTTTGATTCATACCAACTTCCTGCAACTACTTATGAACACTTAGTTACCTTGTCCCTTCCAGTCGACCTTCCCAGACAATGTCTCTTCCAAGGATATACCCGTATCCACTTTGGTGCTGTGAGACTAGCTCTTACTTTCCATGGTCGCAAAGGACTCCCAGCTTTTTCAAGAATTGCTTTGGTATATACAAGGTTTGTTAAGTATCAACACGCATGTATTGGTACAATTCAAACAACCCTCAATGCCGAAACAATTTTTGTTACGTTCTATCAAAATTTCAACATGCCTCTCAATGATCCTTCATTACTCACAGCTTTAAAAGCCTAGATTCAAATCGGTGGTACTGCCCAGGTAAACACGTTCCAAGCAACGTCCTTTATTCACATAAAGTTCCCAAGCCTACATCACCTCCTCAACCATGTAAGCCTTCCCCATCTTCCAATCTCCCTCCTTACTACCAAAAAGCTCTATCCATCATTCATAAAAGCCAAGTGTTCCATCCATCCCCTTTGACATGTCATATGCTTGCTCCAGCCTCAAATCCGTAAGAATACCAAACAGAATTCCCTCCCCTAGGTTCGTTTGAACTTCCAGATCAAAGAAACAAACATGCTTGGAAAGTCAAGAATTCAACAAACATTAACTCAGCCCCTGTCAATGCCGTAGAAGCTACCCTCAATTGGCAAAGTGAAAATGTTGTTGCCAAGAACAAAGCGCTTAAACATATAATTTCTCAGCAAAGCAAGTTTGCACAAACCCAAGACAATCTCTCCTCAAAGGTAAAGTCACTTGAAAGCATGACATATGAGATCCATCTCAAGATTCAAGTTCTCCATCAAGAACTCCTCCAAATTGTCCATTCTTCACCATCTCCACAAGTTTCCTCTTCCCTAACCAAAAAGGAAGTAGAGATGAAGTTTTTTAGAGCCCAGCTCACAGACCTGGAACGATAACATAAGCAGAAAAGAATGGCAACAGTCGCCGATGATACTTGGAGATTATCTACAATCCCTTTCGTCGAAACAGCTTTTGACCCTCAGCCAATCCCCCAGTCCACCCACAAAGAGCCATCCCCCTCTCTCGCTTTTTGGGCCCCAAAATCCTTATCCACCAGCAAACCCACCAAACATAATTCACAAGTCATTACGACCTCCTTACCAACATAGCCACCACATCCAAGAACTCTGCCCCACAAGCCTTCCAACCAGAACATCCAGATCCCCATATAGGTGCTTCCACCATAGCCCCTGACAATTTTCTGATCGAAAAGACAAACCCAATTTCCCAGTTCCTACAAACCCTTTCCCACCATCACAACCCTTCTTCGTCCTCCTTTGTCGGACCAATGGTTGATCCATACTCTTCACAAATGGAAGAAGAATTCACTCCCACAGAAGCTTTCGAACATCTGTTCATGACAGAACCAGAGTCAACGATCCATAACTCTCCAGATATTGATCCAGAGGAATCTACATCCCGGACACCACCACAAGAGAATCAAACTGCTCCCCAAACCAATACCAAACAACAATTCACTTTCGATTATATTCCGCCTTCTAAATGGCGTGAACGAAGTATCGAAATGTTAACTTGGTACACAGCAGAGCTGTAATTTTATTCCATCGAGTTGGTCATTAAAAGGATCCTTGCCCGGATCCAAAGGCGCCTTCGAGATTGGTATCTCAGTCTTGAAGAATACCGACAGCTGCAAATTCAGTAGACCTCGTCTCCAGAAGAATTCATGAATATCATCTATTCTGAATTCATTGGCAGCCCCATAGAACACACTATCTATGCAAGAAAATAATTCCTTAAAATAAAGTGTTGTTCTTTCCAGAAAAAGGATCTTGAAAAGCATTACAATCGAATGTCTCAACATTTCTATTGCCTTCATGGTGTTGATGATGTCAACCTTAAGCATGTTTTCCTCAACTCCTTTCCAGAATCTCTTGGCAATGAAACATACAGATCCCTGGAATCCAGAAATATGACAGTTGCTCAAACTTCTCTCAGTGGCCTTTACCAGTTAATTTTGAATGCTCTAGAAAAACTTTGCAACAGAGAAAATTCTTTGCAGAATTTTAAAAAAATTGGCAAAATATTAGGTTCTGCTTGTGATGAAACGCATCTCCATATCAAGTGTAAAGACAAGTCATCCTGTGACTGCCCTCACACAAAAAGGAAGTTACATTCTAAATATCTCTCCAGAACATTTGATTCCTCCCAACAAAGGAAGAGCTTTGCACGACGCCCCTTCGCATCCAAGAAATGGACATTTATAAAGAAGAAGCCCGAATGTGGCTACAATTCTGATCGGTGCTTCATCTGTCACAAAAAGGGACACTTCACAAAAGATTGTCCGGATACAAGGAAATTTCAAGCGCTGATCGAAACGCTCAGTCAAATTGAGCCGGTAGATCTCTCTGACCTCGAGTCCCTCTATTCTCTTGATGATGAACCAGGTGATTCTACAATCTTTTCAATTGCCTATCCAAGTAATTCATTAGAAACATATTCCGACTTATTAGACGATGATCTCATGCCAAAGGTGTTCATGTTAAATCCTCTTCCCCACATCCTACCTGTACAAAAAAGTCAACCCATGCCCCTGGCCAAAATCCACCTTCTCACCTCTATGTATGCTAAGCCCATCCAAGTTATAGCCTTCTTTGATACAGGATCCACAGTCTCCATCCTAAATCCAAAAATACTCCCGGCTAGGTTTTGGAAGCCACATCATCAATACTTTCTTGCTGCTAATGGTGAAAGCTTCGTCATTAACAAAATCACCATTCCCATCCATATCAGATTATTTCCCAAGTGTGTCATTAAGTATAGACTACTAGGCTCGAGCTCACATGGAAAAGACCTCCTCATCGGTTTCGATATCTTTCATAAGTTATCCAACTTACGATGGACGCAGGATGGTCTCTGTTACAAAAGCTTCTTCAATCCATGGAGCCCAGTCCCACGGCTTTACATGGCATCTGCTTCATCCATAGAAACCATCAAGCACTAGATCATCCAAGATTCTTGTGCTTCATCCCATACAGAGTTCTTGGCAAAACATCATTCTCCTCTATGGCTGAATTCTACATTCTATGTCTCGTTGCCCTTCAAGTAGAATGAAGATGTCAATCCTACCAAAGCAAGCCATCCAGGTATGAATCTCGACCATTATCAACTTGCTCTCACGGAATGCACCCAACTTGTTGACCAAAAAATTCTAGAACCTACATCCTCTCCATGGGCATGTGAGGCATTCTATGTCAACAAAAGAAGTGAACAAGTTTGAGGAAAGCTACGTTTGGTTATCAATTACCAGCCACTCAATCACTTCATGGAATATGATAAGTTTCCTTTACCATAGAAAAAGTCCTTGTTCCAATCCTTATCCAACACAAAAGTTCTCTCAAAGTTCGATCTTAAGTCAGATTTTTGGCAACTGGGGATTACACCTGAAGATAGATCAAAAACAACGTTCTGCATCCCTGACCATCATTACCAGTGGAATGTCATGTCATTCGGTTTAAAAAATGCGCCATCCGCCTTTCAAAAGGCAATGGTAACAATTTTTGAACCAATTCTTTCCAATATACTGGTTTACATCGATGATATACTCCTATTCTCCCCTGATGAAGATTCTCATGTAGCCTTACTCTCTCAGGTCCATTCCCTGGTAACTCAGTACAGTATCATGCTCTCAAAAAAGATAATGGAAGTTAGAGTTTCATCCATTGATTTTCTAGGGATGAAGATATCTTACGGTACATACCAGCCTCAGCCCCACATTGCTCAAGAACTGCACAGGTTCCCAGATATTCTATCTTCATTGAAGGAAATCCAGCAGTTCCTTGGACTAGTCAACTATATGGAAGATTTCTTACCAAAGCTATCTGCCTATTCAGTATGGCTATTCCCCATCCTGAAAAAGGATCCTCCTCCTTGGACTACAAGACAAACTGAAGCTGTCAAGTCAATCAAACAGCTGGCAAGCACGATGCCACCTTTAAAGATTCCTGCTTCGTCAGAAAAAAGGATCCTTCAGGAAAATGCAAGTGACGAATATTGGGTAGCGGTCCTTTTAGTCCAAAGTGAAGATAATTAGAGAACAATATGTATATACAAAAGTAGTACATTTAAGCCATCAGAACAGCACTACCATTCCACGTTCAAAGAAATCCTTGCAATCAAAAAGGGAATAGAAAATTTTCAATTCCATCTAATTGGACATGACTTTCAAGTCAAGATGGACATGTCCTCTTTCCCCCGCATGCTCTAATTCAAGCGAAAGATACTTCCCTAGGCACAGCTTTTAAGATGGTCAAATTGGTTCTCTCAGTGGAAATTCACTGTCAAACATATCAAAGGAACAACAAATGTCCTTGCACACTTTCTCTCAAGGCCAAAAGATTATAAAAAGGTACGTAGAATTTCCAATGAAACCAATCTTGAAAAAAACTCCAATATTATCCCAATGGTGTTCCCCATCAATGAAGCCCCTTCCTCCTCCTCCAAACCTGAAACAACAGAACTAACTGATCCCTATCCTTTCTCTCCCTGGTGAAATAAGAGAAGCCATTGCAGACGTAACACTCAAGCAGAGGGCCACTCCAAATTACCAAAATTTCATTACTATCCTTCTCCACCATCATGGTCTCTTCATAAAAGGACTCAAGTTCCATCCAGATTATCCTTTCCTCAGTATCTTTCATATCCATGACCTGTTCAGATTCCCTAAAGAAGCACTCTATTTCTTTTGGTATTTGTTTGAAACATCTACCATAGGAATCTCGTTTAATTCTGTTAAACTCCTCTCTTATCTCTTCCAGTGCCAGCTTGACAATGTCCCACCCCACTCCCACAACCTATTCAAACTATTCCAGTGGTTTCTTCCAGCTTAACAATAGACACAGCAGCTAACTCCCTGTCGCAATCCATATGTGATCATAATGTTATGGAGACCATGCTCATATCTCCCTCACCAACCATCAAGAATCAAAGACATTCATTTGTCTATCATGCTCCCATGGCATTCATCTTTGATTGGTATGATATTAATCCAGCAGGGTCCACTTGCGCAATGCACGACTTTGAGCTATTCATGAACACAAAAATGAGATGCTATGTATGGCTATGTTGTGGATTTTTGGAAGTGTGAACTTGCTAGACATCATGAGTAGGATTATTTAAATGAGATTTATGGGTTGAATAAAATGGGTTTATGATCATGTTGAGTTTTATGGATTTTAGGGCTTGGGAATCAAGCCTGAATGATTTTTGGATTTTTTTTTTAAATTCAAATGGGTGATACTTTCGGGATTTATAAAATGTGTAAAGAATGAAATGTAGTATTAAGACTCAACGGAGTCATTATAAGTTCAATAATATATTAATGAGGTTAGGGTTGAAATTCTATGATATTTGGGTTTTGGTTGGTTATGATTGTGAGCACCCGAGCATCTCGTACTGTGTCCAATAGTGACACCTATGTTATAGAGACTTATTGCGAAGTATTAGATGATGCTTTAATAATTAGAAAGTCATATCAACAAGCTATTAGGAGTCCAAGGATTGATTTGTCGAGAGTGACTCTTGGAAATTGATTTAGAGTGTGCTCGTTAGAACACGGAGCATTAGAGACCGACCTTTGGTCTCGAGTATCTTTAAGGAATGATTATTATATGAGTTCCCTTTTAGGGAATTTGGTCACGTACTCGTTAAAGCACCTGCAGAGTTATGACTACGGGGTAATCTTGGTATTCTTCAATGTGATTTTGTGGACGTCGATTACATACGACGATTAGGGCTAGGGTTGAGTCCGGTGTGTTATGTGAAGATTAAATATTAAGCCATGATTTGTGGTTGTCATTAGACGAACGTAGTAGTCTTTAGTTTGACTTGGAGTATAGGACCATTGTAGACCTCATAGTATGATTTTTGGTAAGCTTATAAGCTATTTATGATTGAGTTGTGTCTTGGGGAACTTGAGTATCCCGATATGCGGTTTCTTGGACTAAACTTGTAAGTTAGTTGAATATGTTATATATGTGCAAATATGTGTACATTGAGAATTGGGTTTTGTAGTGCATTATGACCTACTTGATTTGATGAGTCCACTCTTGTCAGACATAGTTCCTATTTATTCATACAAGTAAACCTCTACTTGTGCATTGCGTATAACTCCAGTTGACATTAATTGGATTGGTTTTTATGTCAGGGTGGGACGATGCATCTTCTTCACGAATCGTGAGATACATGCTCGCTATGGATCTCCGTACTTGGGACCTCACACACCCTTCCATTGTTCGCCACAGTGGAGAAGTAGCCCCTTTGCCGTATCAATACGTTCGCCATTGGCTTGCTATTTAGACCGAGTAGGTTCTCGGTAAGAGTCGATGCAATCACAGAGCATCAATGGCATGAACCAGTTTAACATTGTGTATTGCAGGAGCAACACAACGGCACTAATTGGGTATCTTCTATAGCCCTTATGTAGCTTACTATGAGCACTTATATGAAAGATAATGAGATATGTGGTTTATATGAGTTTATGTACTTGATGACTTGGTACGTGTTTTATTATGGATATACTAGTATGATGCTATGATATTTATATATACTTGCGCATTACGCCATGCCATGCTATGCCATACAGTTGCATTTAGTAGCTTACTGGGTCATTATGACTCATTCCATGTGTTTGTTTTTCTTAGTGTGTACAGTGAGCTCGTTAGTACGTGTGGCGGCTACGGGTTCATGTTCGATAGCAGGTGGCCTTCCGGGCAATAGCTTGGAGTTATTATTATTGTATTTATTTATCTTGTGAGACACAGATGTAAAGTTATGTGAACTTTACTTAGGTAGATTGTGTTAGTATTTATGGTTGCATTATTTTGGAGCTGACAAGTATGGTCAAGCTATTGTACTTATTTAGAAGTTATTTATGTTGTCTTTCCGAGCACGGCTTTAGCTCGCCTATTCTAGTATTGTTGTTGTTGTTATCTCTGATAAGCTTAATTGTGATATTTTTGTATATTCGTTTAGCTTCTTGAACTCTTATTCTCTTAGTTACTTGTTTACATCCGGCATGTTATAGCCATTGAGTGGTTGTTTATCATGTTGGATTCTTGATGTTTCGTCGGTCTTAGGTTTACCAATGGTTTGTTGTCCATGTGCATTGTTGCATCACGCGAGTCATAGAATTGTCGAGAGATAGTTGTCTCTCAACCTTGTATTCCATGATTTAAGATTAAAGGCTTGGTTTCCACTTACAATTTGCTTCCACAAGTTTAGGTTTTAGTTGTTCCGTATCACCGTTATGGCTTTACATTCCTGTTTGGAGTTTGTTAGCTCAACTGTTGACTCGTACATTTATTCTTAGTAGGTGCTTGTCCGTCTTTTTAGCTTGCCTTGACGGCACGACCTTGGGATTTCGTATAGAGATTCGATTCTGGTCGCCATTAGAGCTATAGGTTAGCTATTTCGCCAAGATAGGATCCTTGGCCTAGTTTGGGTTGGGTTTTTTGTTAAGTTATTAAGGCTATGTGTTCTTTGTAGGCGTATTATTTCAAGAACATGGCGAGGAGCTAGTTCTAGTAGACCTCATTCGAGTTTATCATGCGATGTCAAGAGAGAGGAGAACGTTAATGATCCACGTGTGGCCCATGAGCCGATGTTTGGACAGGAAAGCGATCATACTGTTCTTGAGAAATTTTTGAAGTTGAAACGAAAAAGTTTTGATACAGAGCCTTATGATTCTAAGGTGGAGCGTTTGTTAGAAAGCATGGAGATGATATTTGCATATTTGAGTTGTACCTCGAAAGAGATGGTGACCTTAGCGGTGTTTAAATTGGTTAGTGTGGCCGAGCATTGTTGGCTTGAGTTATGAGATTACTGGAGACAGCATGGAGTTCCTCATGTTTGGGAGAACTTCGTTAAAGAGTTTATCGCACAGTTTATTCCATTAGTAGTTCGGGAAAGAAGAGAGATTGAATTCCTGGAGCTTTAACAAGGAGATATGACCGTGGTTCAATATTGAGTAAAGTTCGTAGAGTATGCTCGTTACTGTAGTTAAATAGTACCAGATGAGGCTAGGAAGACCGAGCGGTTTGTGAAAGGCCTAAGGATGAAATATCGTAGGTAGCTTATCCCATTACAACTTATAGATTACCAAGTGGCTGCAGATCATGCGTATGCGATTGAGTTGGATATCGAGGAGCATGCTCAAAAGAGAACCTCGGGGACTATTAGGAGTGATGCTTTTTTCTCTAATCAGAGACGGCGAGGTGATGAGTTGATATGTAATTTTTGTATGAGAACAGGATAGGACGAGAATAGGTGTTGGGATAAATCAAGAAAGTGGTTTGCTTGTGGCAGTGATCATGTTCGGAAAGATTGCCCAAGGATGACAGTTAACTGGTCTGGGGATACTAGTCAACAATCTAGTGGTTCCAAGAGAGATGGTGATGGTCGGCCTAGAGTTTGAGTCCATGTGCACGTGGCGGTTGACCATTGTGGAGTTTTTGAGACCTACCCGAGATAGGAAGGTATTCTCGGGTATATTTAACATACTATTGTTACTATTATCGTTATTACGAGTATGCATTTTATCGGTAGCTCATGTGCATTCATACATACATTACATGGTGTATTGAGTATTATTGGTTTGTTATATTGTTTGATTTGTGAGTTGCCGGTAGGTAATCACGCATGGTATATGAGTTCTTTGTATAGTCTATCCATATATATAGAGGTATAGTTTATATAAGAATTGTGGTGAAGGATTTGTTATATGCCGATAGGTAATCTATGGTGTTATGGAGTTGTGGTTTCGTAGGCTTATATAAAAAGTCAATGGTATGTATATGTATGTGTATATATATGATGTATGAATTATATTATGATACTTATTGGTTTGGTATCGTACTTGTATGCTCTATAGAAATACACGTAATGTGATGAATAATATATTTATATAATATTTTTAATGGTTATTATACGAGTCGGATACACTCGATTAATACGAAGGTTAATCATTATAATATAGAGGTTGATTATGGTTGTACGGATGAGTGTGACGTTTCACCGCGAGTATTATGATGTTCGTATCGTGAGAGGACGTGTAGTGTATGTGCTGGTTGTAGACTTGGTCTTGAGCTTAAGAGAGAATAGTTTTACGGAGTATGGACGTTACGAGTGTTAGTAGACTTGTCGACTCTTTGTGACTTCTAGTAAGTTGTCTTGTTTGAGTGTACTAGGATCACAAGTTTTGTTGTAGTTAGGAATGTTTTGTGCCAAGGTAATATACCTTGTTATTCGGCTTGATTGTATTCGGTTATGTGCATTAGTAGTAGGAAACACCTACTTAATTCATTTACATTGTAGAGTATTAAATTATCATTGCATAGTTATCAACTCTTGTTCATTCATTTTATTAGCGTAGGAGACTGTTTGAAGGATGTTTAAAAAAATTTATCCAAAAACCTTTGCATCCTTACGATGGAAGCTTTTGAAGCTAATTCAGTAGGTACCCTGAATTGGTGATCAAAAGGCATTTGTCATTGGACTAGGATTGGTATGAATTAAGTTAGAAATTGACTATACCTATTACCAAATGGAATGCACAGAAATTGAATGAAGTTTCAAAACATTGCAATTATGTGCTCTTATGTGTTCTCACCCGCGATTGGGAAATCGCGAGTGTGATTTGCATGGTTTAAATGTTTATTTAATTATCTCTACTTTGTTTCTTAATTGCTCTGTAAGTAATTTTTACTCCTTCTAACTTAGAACCTCTTATGGTTGAATTTCATGTTGTGCCCTGAGACAAATAGTTTTGGTGGTTGAAATTTTAAAGTGTTCTTGAATGTATTCTTATGTTAAAAATAGGTTTTTGTTTACAAGATTGGTTTAGCATAGTTTGTAAGACCCCGATTCCCAGTTAGCTTGAATTGCGTGCAATGCTCGCATTTCTTCCTTGGTTGATCGCTTGTTTGGTTTGTGAGAGAGTCTAGATGTGTATGAGAGATTACATTAAGATCAAAATACTATTAAGAGATGCCATTTAGTTGTTGACTTGCTAAATTCACAAGTCATAACTCGACGATAGTCGAAATGCGACGCGATTGAGAGTTTACTCGGGTTTTGTGTTCCTGACCTCGATTTGGTCCTAGATTTTTACATGTTGATTGATTAACATTTTTAAATGTGTTAGACTTCTATTTGGATATATTCCTTAAGTCTCGTGAAGTTTTGACGCTCCGAGGATAGCAATTCTCCTTATCGCGTAGTTTGAGATTGAGTCGGGTAATCGTCTTGTCTTTCGGGAGCTCATTTCTCCTATTCGTTGTTAATCATCTGAGAAGCATTCAGGCCTATTTAATAGCCTTTTGAAGTGTTTATAACCTTGGGTTGTTGCCCGTCGGTTTGCGGTTTCGTTCGTCGTTTCGTTAGCGCGTTGTTGTAACTTGCGCTGGTTTCGCTCCGAGTTGTTTCGGGTGTTTTTATGGGAGTTTAGACCTACTTTAAAAGTGATTTGATACTTGTGTGGTTTAGCCAAGTGTATGAGGACTTTAAGGGTTGAATTATAGGCCGTTTCGAAGCTTTAAGGGTTGCGGTTGCATGCGGGAAGGACCGGGACTGAACGAGGATTGCAGGAATTATCACCAAGGGTTAAAGGGACCAAAGCGGTCGCTTCCTACAAGCCCATGGGACCGCATGGGTGACGAAACAGATCTGTCCCTGTTTTGAATTTTGATGTTCATTTCCTATTCTACCCCCACTAAACCCCCTCTAAACCCTTCCTAACACCCATACTTAGACCTAAACATGTCCTAACACTTTTGGGGAGTTAATTAAAGTTTGATTAAGGATTGATTACACCTAAACATCACTAATTGTACCCATGAAATCTCTATTGTGCCCTCATTAGTTGTGGAGGTATAAATAACCAAGACCATTAAGGAATTTAGAAAATTTCTCTCATTTCCTCCCTTTCTTCTTATACATATGAGTGAGAGAGAGATGAGAGACCATGGAAGCTTGAAGCCCTAGCTTCTTCTTCCTCAAATCCAAGGAGATTCAACCGTCGGATGACCTCCAAACTTCAGATTCGTGAAGCCCTCGTCAAATGGAACAACTTCACCGATTGGATCGTGATTCTTTTGAGTTTTCATCTAAGTCAAGTAAGCTACTAGACTCCCTCTTCTCTTGATTTTGTGCTCATTGATCCTAAGGAAAACAAAGATGCTTGATATTTGAGGTCAATGAACACACATGTATGTTGTGTGTGATTTTATTTTGATTTTTGGATTTTTGGTGAGTGAAATTGCTAGAAGCATGAGTAGGTTGATTTATATGTTTTATGAAGTATGTTAATAAGTTTCAATTGGTAATTTTGGACTTGGGTATGATGGATATTTGATTCCCCAAAAACCTAGGGTTTCATTATGTGTTGATGTAGTAAATGAGTTCTTGATATTATGAATGATTTTGGGGGATTTTATGAAATGTTATGAGTTGTTGGAATCAAGTATGTATATGTTTAAAGTTTGGGAAGTATACTTGATGAATCTTGAAGTTTGATTGTAAGCATGAAGAATGAATTTTTACAATGGGTTACATGTTGAAATGCTTCGTTTGACTTTTAAAAATAAGAGTCGACTATCATGCATATGAGAGTATGATGCTATCTAATTTATGAATTTTGGTTATGAGCATGTATAATAAATTATTATTATGAATTACATGAATAAAATGTAAGGTTTGACTTTATTGGGTAGAGTTGACTATTATGCATATAAGAGTATGTTGGTCAACTATAATTCATGAATTGAAGGTTATGAACATGTTAGATGAATTTACATGTTGGCTATGAACATGCTAGATGAATTTACATCTTGCTTATATAAATAGTTGTTTGAATGGAAGCATGCTTGATTTAAATGTTAACTTGAGACATATGCTTGAAATGGGATGGTTGACTTTAAATGTTAAGTGTTGACCTATGAACCATGTCTTGGGGTTTTTTGTTGGGAAAGTATGGAATGTTGGGTTGCACAATGCTGCTAACCTTAAGAACTTAGCCATGAATAATAGCTAATGAATAATAGGAGGGCTATGATGCAAATAGCTTCTATGCCTTCAAATTTGAAAAGAGTATAAATGACTCAACGGAGTCGCTTATTGGACTAATATGAATATAGTGAATCACATATTAAGATCCTACGGAATTTGGGGTAGTTTTGATGGGGGTCAAGCCTCCGAGCGTTTTCAAGTGTATGAAGAACACTTGGGTATTAGAGACTTGATATTATCGCTCTAAGATGTTTATGTGTTAGTTAGCATAAAAATGCATAACTATGTGATTTATAAGTAAATATCTACTTGAATGGATTAGTACGGTTGTAGACACCCCAATTTTGTACCCCTGGTATGTGACTCTGACATGTGATATCATGAACTGTTCAAACTTAACAAATGTCAAGTTACAGGAGTTAAAAATGCGAAAGGCAAAGCAGGATGCGCAAAACAGTGAATTGCGAGGGGTGAAAGTGTCAAAAATGAAAGGGGAATAGTGCCTTGGCGCGGCCTAAAGAAGGACTGGGCACCGCGCCAAGGGGGTGATATGTCGGTGCCAAGGAATGAACAGTGGGCCTCAGACTTAACGCAATGCACAAACCGTAAAGGCCGCGGTACAAACGGTTGAAGCCGGCTGAAGAAATTCACAAATGCCCGATGACTCCCTCGTCCCACCTATAAATAAAGGTGCTAGGCTCCCTTCTCATAAGTTCAGAAATCGATCAACGAAGCTTTGTCTCTCTCTCTCTGCGTTCCTTCGACGCCGAGAGAAAAATATTAGCGAGAGGTGTGAGATAGGTGAGTGTAGCCCACTAAAGTCTCCAAACCCCGTTCAAACTCCGCCAAAATAAATATTCACCGGTTATAAGTGATCCCTAGCCTAGTAGTTAGGTATCCACCTCACTTCCCCGGCCCAAAAATTCCAAAGTAAGCCGTTACTCTGCCCGAGTAATGAGCTGAAAAACACAAAACCTAAGCCGTTATTATGCCGAACCAAAAAGGCCAAAACCTACCAAAATAAGCCGTCACTTTGCCCAAGTGAACGAGCCAAAACCTTCTGAAATAAGCAGTCACTCTGCCCAAATCAAAACAACAACCACACAACAAACAACAAAAAAGACTCCCTCTCCCTGAAGGACAGAGCGAGCACACTACCGCTCTAAAAGGTAAAAGCCTTTAAGGGCGTTTATTTTATTTTATTTATTTATCTGTCAATTTATTTATTTATTATTTTAAAAGTTGTTATTTAAATCCGGCACAATGTAGTCAATATAAGTTGTTGTGCTGCCCGGACTAGAATAGAAAATATTATGTAAAAGAGCCGTTATAATTGTCAAATATTTTTAAATACATTTGTAATTATTGTAAGGAAATGACTGCAAGTCCGTAAATAATGTAGCCATGAATGTATTTGTTTTAATTTTCTGTCTTTTAATGCTTGATTTATTTGCTAAATAAATATAACAATAAGCATACTTCAGCCAAAAACTTCTTTTGAGACCGAAAGGGCGAGTTGGGTGTCTAGCACCTTCGCAACTCGTAACTTAGCATCCGAACCCGTTTTCCTTTTCTCTGGTTTATTTTTCTTTCTTTTCTCTGGTTTTGCTTTATTTCTGCCTTAAAATAAAGATGGCGACTCTAAAACTTTTTGGATCCAGTGGGGCCTCGCAACACTCCTTCTTTGCACTTTTCCGTTTTCCCCTAATAAAAGGAAAATGTGAATGGAAGGGTGATGTATTCTCATATCCTGATATCCCCTAAAGAAGGGATAACTTGATGCGGGAAACTCATAGCTCCCATAGTGATCTGAAACGGGCCATAAGGCTATTTTTAATAAAATCCATAATGGGGGCGTCGCAATATCCTTTTTTGCACTTTTTCGTTTTCCCTTAAAAAAGGGAAAATGGGAATGAAAGGGTAATGCATTCTCATATCCTAGTATCCCCTAAAAAGGGATAACTTGATGCGGGAAGTCATAAGTTCCCATATTGGATTAAAAATCCACTAAAGGCAACCGAGGCGCATTCCAACGCGCTAACATAGACAGCAGTCCTCTCGCACTTTTGATTTCGTCTTCTCCTAAGCAAGGGAGGGTGGAACGAGAGCAGTGGTGTCCCGCATCTGCACGTACGCGCACCCCTATCCAAGGGCGCGCGGGGCGCGGGCTCGACCCGGGAACCTCACAGTGGCGACTCTGCTGGGGAGTTGTTTTATCTTAAATAAAATGGAGGGCTAGACTCATAAAATAAAACTTTTTTTGTTTTTATTTGTTTCTGGCTAAAGTATGTTTGTTATATTAATTTATGCATTTGAATATTGTGTTCTTATACATCCGTGCCTATATTTGTGGATATGATCCTCCATCTTGCAGCAGTTTTGTTCCGATAACTGTTACAGGTGTATTTAAAAATATTCTTAAAAAAAATCAAAAAAATCAAAAAATAAAAAAAATGTTACATATATGTTGCAATAAAAATTCTGGGCAGCACAATAAAAGGGTTGGGGCTTTATTTTAATTATTGTTTTATTTCCGGCTCTATATTATTATTTCTTTCTGTTCTTTTTTTCTTTTATTCTGTATATTTGCACATATTTGCATTCATTATGTCATTTTATTTCGGGGACATAAGATCAAATTTGTAATTAATAGGGATAGATAGTTTCCCCTCTTTTCTTTCTATTTCTTAATATGGTGTGCTTGCTTGCTTGCGCTCAAGTTAAAAAGCCGAGAAAATCCACACACAACAGGAAGACAAGTCATATCTGTTTTATTTTTTCTGTTTATATATCTGTAAAAAAAAATAATAAAGACTTTACTGCTTTCTAGATACCGCACACACGTGCACGCATATAGATATATTCCGAACTGTTACCCTACACCATGGCCAGCCTACCCCCTGCATAAACCAACGCTAGAATGCATATAGTTTCTCAGGACACTTCATAGACCGACCGGTTTTTGCATCTCTGAGTTATGAGTCAGCCCCTGCAAAAAATATATATATAATATGTAAAAAAAATCAAAAAAAATAATATATATATATATCAAAAAAAAATACGCAAGTAAAAAAAATATATAAATAAATGCGCACAAAAAAATATAAATATAAATAACAAACAGGGGCTGATTTATAATTCTCAGATGCTCGACTTAGACCATTTCGAATGGTGGATCATGGAAAGAGTATAGGCCCTTCACCTGGGACCAGTCCAGTCCTGGGGAGTGGAAAGGCAGGTGGAATACGTTGGTCCTATACTCTGGAGAAAGAATCCACTGTTCCAGGAAAAGTCCTTAGACTGTCAAAATAAAGCGGGTGCTTATCCGGTCAATTGTAGGGGAAACAAATAATAATAAAATATACTAATAAAAGACACGCTGTACTCCAAGCCCAAAAAGCCTCCAGCCAGCCTTCTGATACCTCCAAACCTATTTTCCTTAGAAACCTGGTCCGAATTTGGAAAGGCAGAGATAGTACTGGCCGGTTGATACGGGAAAGTAGTGCAAAAACAGATCGAGGGGTATCGGTTCAGATCGAGCAGGCGAATCAGGTTCTCATAGGTACGATCCGAGCAATATGGCAGCGAAGAATAAACAAGCTATAACTGGAACAACTGGGAACCGGATAAAGAAACTACTTTGTATGCACCTCCTTCTGGGCTTGAGGTTTGGCAAAGAAAATAATTGGATGCCCACGCAAAAATAATAGTGGATCAGGTGGTAAATGACCTTTTGGCCAGTTTTTCAGAAACTCTTGCCACTTTCTCGCAAAAAGCCAAAATTCCAGAATATGTTCCTAATATTTCCCACTCTCCTGAAATAAACTCCCCTGATACCACATAAAATATCCTTTTCCAAGCCTCCAAAAAACCATCAAATACCACCTACCAACCCGGTGATGATCTCCTTGCCCAAGGAGACATTATTTCTAATGACCATAGCTCTAACTCATATCCTCCAGAAATCAGTCTTGATCCTCCCCACCTGAATGCCTATTATCACGACCAAGAGGATCATTCTCCTTTTGATCCTTCAGATACCTATTTCCACATGACCCCGGGGAATTTAAAAAGAACCATTTGTATACCAGAAAAAGAATCCCTACTGGGCCAAGGTCCAGTCAAGCCAATTTCATTGCAACTATATCCAAAAAAGAAACCCCGCTCAGTTGCCTGACCAAAACCCGATCCAGCCATATATCAAAGCCAAGGAGTCGAAAAGAAAGACATTACGATGACTTGCCCGCCCCAAGATCCGAAATACTCCAAACGATGTGTGCCCATGGGATACTGAAGCCCATGGATAATTATCGTCCACCCAAACCGTTACCCATTACCTGGAACCATGCCCAGTTTTGTGAGTATCATCAATGCAGCGGTCATCTTACCGATCAGTGCTACATGCTCAGAGACGCAATTCAGGACCTCATCGACAACAAGGAAATCACGGTGGCGGGTACAAAAATCTTTGAAACAAGTCAAGCCGAGGAGGTCTAAGAGAAGCAAGTTAGCCTAATTAACCATGAATAAAGGTGCTGTAAAATATGTTGATCAATAAAGGAGTTTCCAATAAGTGTTCAGAGGAGACAGCTTTCTGGGTATGATAGACAGAGGCACTGATTATGAAAAACTCCCTACTGAGTTTGAGTATGTCTAACAAGCCTCTGCAGAATTGGTACACCACGACCGGCCCGCTCCTGACACCCGCATACCTGGTAGACCGCTTCGGATATACTATCCCCACTCCTCTCCCTAGCTTTACGGATTGGTCATCTACCGATCCGCTACCTAAAGTTGAGGATCTCAAACCCCAGGTCCTTAACAATGTAATAACCCCTGTACAGTATGCTTTTAATAATAATATAAATGTCTTTGCTTATTCCTTAGTTGCACCTACTTTAAAAGACACATTAAATAATAATTATTATGATAATGAGTCATTTAATAAAATGGACCCAAAAGATAAAAATTATCTACTTGAGCTTGCAAAGTCGGCTTGAGTACTGTGAATGTGGCCATTCATCGCCAGCCGAAGACTTGTCTACTATCAATTTGGGGCTGGACAATGAAGTCAAAGAAATCAAAATCGGCAGTTACCTCCAAGGTCCAGAAAGAAAAGCACTCATTGATCTCCTCAAAGAGTTCATAGACATATTTGCCTGGTCCTACGAAGATATGTCCGGCCTCGATCCAGCTATAGTCGAGCACCGGATTCCCACATATCCGGATGCTCGCCCAGTCAAACAAAAGCTCTGACGCATTTAGCCAGAATGGTCACTACAAGTCAAAGAAGAAATCATGAAACAGCGTGTCAACTTCATTCGGTAGTTGAATACCCGACCTGGCTGCCCAATATAGTGACTGCTCCTAAGCCCAACGGAAAGTCGAACTGTAGACTTCCGCGACTCAACAAAGCTGCCGCCCAAAGATGACTTCCCCGCCCAACATTGATATTGTGATAGATGTCGTCGCAGCTCACAAAGTCCGATCTTTCGTTGACGGCATGCTGGGCTATAATCAAATCAAAATGGCAGCAGAAGACCAGGAGAAAACTTCATTCACTACTCCCTGGGGGACTTATTGTTATACTGTCATGCCATTTGGACTGAAGAATGCCGCAGCCACTTACCGTAGGGTGCCACCACCCTTTTCCATGACATGATCCATAAAGAAATGGAGGTCTATGTTGATGATATGATCGCATTCCAAATGACGCCAATGGTGCCATATCAAAGATCTTCTAAGTTCTTCGAAAGATTAAGAAAGCACCGATGAAGCTTAACCCCACCAAATGCACATTTGGGATTACCAAAGGCAAAGTCCTCGGGATTCTTAGTAACGAGCAAGGCATCGAGATCGAGCCAAAGAAAGATCAAAGCCATCCTAGAAATGCCACAACCGAAAAACTCCAATCGAAGTCAAAGGTTTCCTAGGCCAAGGCAAAGACATCACTGCTTCATCGCATACCTAACCACCACATGTGAGCCCCTTTTAAACTCCTAAAAGAATACCGACCAAGTCTGGGGACACAAAGTGCCGCCTAGCCTTCGAGAAAATAAAAGCCTAGCTTACCAATCTCTGCGGCTAGCTCCACCCCATACACATAAACCTCTCCTCATATACTTAACCGTCACGCATTACATCAAGTAGGGGCTATGCTCGCCCAGAGAGAAAGATTCCTACATTGAAAATGACATATAGTTCATAAGTAGGAAGCTACAAGGAAGCGAGCTAAATTATTCAGTTGGAGAAAAGCCGCACCTACTAGTCCGCCACTGTGAGGCTCAAAACCTATCTCCAAGGAATGTCCATCAAACTCATATCCAAATGGACCTTATCAAGTACATCTTCTGTAAGCCATCACTGCTTACCGACCGGCCAATGGTCCTTTCTTCTCAATGAGTTTGACATAACTTATGTCACTCTCAAGTCTATCAAAGGGAGCGCCATTGCACCACTTAGCCGATCCACCTTTGGGCCGAAGATGCGACTGAGCCCTGTTTCTGCAGATGAAGGTGTCCCTGAAGTCACCGACCATGACACCTTGCTGGCAGATGTTCTTTCGATGAGCCCCAAACAAAAGAGGCTTCTGCATAAGAATCTTGTTAATCGATCCTACGACTTCATACTCCACTAGCTATAAGGTTGGAGTTCGAATGTTCAAATAATACTGGAATATGAAGCCTCGTATTGTCGCCTAGAAGAAGCTCTCCAAAGGGGGGGCTAGAGATCTCAAGTCTATGGAGACTCGCCTAATCATAAATCAAGTCGAAGGAAGATGGAAGACCCAGATCCT
>CM028384.1:65479778-65517357 GCA_013146195.2 Codonopsis lanceolata | reverse complement strand
GAGGGCCCGGTGAAGGAGAAGGTTGAGCAGTGGCCTGCCCTGCCGACTCACTGAGGCCAACATCGAGGCGGCCAAAAGAAGGAGGTCAAATGTTTGAGCGCTAGCTTAAAATCGGGTCGCCGAGAACAAAGACTGACACCATAAGAAAGAGCGGTTGCCGAGTTAAGAACCAAAGCCGAAGTTGAGTGGGAAGGCCGGGCCAGTCACGAAAGCACGGCGCGAGGAGCTCCAGGACGCGCCAAGACGCGCCATCGGTGATGCAAAGTGTAGGAGCGGTCCGGCGATTGAAAGACGCCAAGGAGGTTGCGCGGAGAACTACAAGAATTCCACATTTCGAGGATGATTTCAAGAGCACCGCCGCTGATGAAGATAAACGATGCCATCGCCCTACCGCACATGGCGCCAACCATATCTTTAGCAGCCGGTCAAGCCGCGGTGATCGATATGAAGACCATGGCCGAAGTTACTTCCGACATCTACTCCGATGTCGCGCGCCGCCATCACTTGGTCCCCTACACCGAGGAAGAGCCGGAGGCTTTGGCAATGCCGATAAGGAAGTCGGGCCGCCAACCTGGGTCCCTCCTACTCCCCCGGCCGAGAACGTGTGCGCTCTGATTGATGCCCTGGTGAGAGGGTCGCCTAGATTGACGGCAGAGGAGAGGCTAGGAAGGCCGAGTAGAGGCCGTCAGAAGCTTTGAACTTCCAATACACCGACTGGGCCTGCTTCAGCCAAGCTTCTCCATCTCTCAAGAGCAAGCCCATCCACTTCCTCAAGAACCAGCGCTTCCGCTCCTTCAAGAGCCGGCACTCGGCCAACCTTAGTCGAGGTTTTGATTATTCCTCGCTCTGGCATGTGCTAACGATTTTTGATCTTTCCTTGTAATATCGATTTATTACTTATGAACGAAATTGTTTTTGTTTCGTGCTTGTACTTCACCCTACGCTTTGATTTTAATTCACCGCTTTGATTTTTTGCTCGATAACCTGCTTGACTTGCCTATTTTTCCCCGTCATATGTCGATACAAGCTACCGCCTCCCCGTAAAAATATGTCGAGCATAAATTGATAAACGTGTTTAACCAAGTATGAAAACTCATAATTATCAGCTTAAAAATAACAAGGCTAGTAAAGCGAACTTATTATTTAAGTTGAGATGTTACCCAAACCAAACGCCGAGTGTGATTGCTTGGATCAAGCCAAGGCTTTAAATGATTTACCTCATCGCCTAAGCTTCCGTAAGATTGCCAAGCCGGCAAGGCCTGGCTCAATGGCGACCAACAACCGGGCATGGCCCTTGTTCGATGTAGCTCCTCTTGCTAGTATATCCTTCTGGCATTGAGACATATGGTCAATGCTGTTGTTTCTGTCATTGCAGAACCCGAGGTAGTTAACCACGCCTTGTAGGCATGGCCTCTATCGTTTGGCGAGCATCCCGGGTATGTGAACTCCGGCATGGCCGCATCTCACCCACGTAGAGGATAAGTTCATCGATACTAGGAATTGAGGATTGCCGACCTGCATGGCTCCCCTATCTCGCTTAAGAAGCGAAAGCATTCAACCAAACAAGTCCGAAAAATTGCAGATGACAATTAATCGAAAGCGCTTGAAAATTTCAATAGATAGATATGACAACAACTTGCCTTTTATTGATAATCGATCTGACCCTCAACAGATCGAGGTCTTGCCCGTTAGTTTCCGACTTTAGGGGTAATATTTTTGAGGTGGTCTCGCATGCCAAGGATATTTCAAGTCTCCGGCGGGAGTCTTGGTAAGTGACCTCTTATTATCCCAAAGAACTCTGAAAGGACCTTCCCAATTAGGAGACAAGCCCCTCGCTCGCCCTAAGGACCTGCTACCTCGATTTTCCCCGAGTACCAAATCCCAATGAGAAGGCCCCATTTCTGAGCCTTTGCTTTGCCTTTGTCATAGTCAATTATTATGAAAGATCCAAATTTCCTTTCTTCGAAAGCAGTGTCTAGGTCTACGGTTTCGCGTTGATTATTCTCGCCGCTATAATGTGAACACGATAGCTAGGCAAGGCCATTTCTACCTGAATCATAGCTTCAGATCCATAAGTGCGGGAGGTCTCCCAGGTTGGTCCCCCCTAGCAAACGATGGTTCGACCGCCCATAAGGCCGATGGTAGCCTCCTACGCCCATTTTCTGCCGCCCGAGATTTCTCTTAGAGCATGCAATACTTGCTTATTTCGGCTTATTGCCCGGTTGCCTTGTGGATAAGCTACTGCACGCTTGCCAATGCTTAACACCCAAGCGAGCACATTCTGCGGTGAATTTGTCCGAGAATTGAGTACCATGATCGGAGATGATTGCTCGAGGGAGTCCAAACCGGCACCATACTTGATCGTGGACAAACTTGATGACGTTGGTCTCTGATATCTTAGCCAGGGGCTTTGCTTCTATCCACTTGGTGAAGTAGTCTATAGTGACCACTGCATACTTGTACTTGCCTTGAGCCCAGGGGAAATGGGCCGATCAGATCGATTGCCCACATGTCGAAGGGCCAGGCCGCTACGACTGGGGTTTGCATTGTGGATGGAAGCCTTGGTATGTCCGCGTATCTCTGGCATTTGTCACATTCGCGAACATATTTTTCTGCATCCTTTCTTAGGGTTATCCAGTAATATCCTGCTCGCAGGACCCTCTCCGCAAGAGCTCTTGTGCCTGGATGGCCGCCACACTCCCCTTCATGTACCTCATACAGAACGCCCTCGGTTAGCATGGGGGGTACAATGGCATAGGTCGACCTTAGATCGCTTGTACAAAATTCCCCAACTACCAGAGTAGCAGCAGGCTTGGCTTCGTTTATGGCTTTGACCTTGTCTACGGGCAGAACTCCTTGCTCGGTGTAGTCCTTGTAATCATCAATCCAGCTTCTGGCCGCTAGCTCAATGTCCATAATGACCGGTCTGTCAACAGATGGGGTTTCCAGGTGCTCGATCATCACCGAGGGATTTAGTACTGCCAGGCTTGCCTCAGCGATCTTGGACAGGTAGTCTGCTCGCATGTTATCTGCTCGATCAATTCTGATGATCTCCCAAAACTTGAAATTTTTCAAGATTTCCTTGACTAGCTCGCAGTACTTGACCAGGGTAGGGTGGTGTACCATATATTCCCCCTGGACTTGGTTCACAACTAGTTGTGAATCCGAGTACACTGTGACAGCTTCTACGCCCATGTCTGCCGCGAGCTCAAGCCCAGCGATCATCGCTTCATACTCGGCAACGTTGTTTGAGGCAGGAAATTTGAATCGGAGAGCTAGCTCAAACTCTGTGATTTCATCGGGAGCTATGAGAAGGATGCCAGCTCCGCTCCCAACTTTGCTCGCTGCCCCATCCACGTAAAGATCCCAATAGTAGACTAGCCAGGGTTGTGGCAACTGTTTTTGCTCGGGCTCTACTGGTTGCTTGGCCTCAGGATCCTCGTGTTGGGTGAAGCTTGTTTCGACCAAGAAATCAGCTAATGCTTGAGCTTTGATCGCTCGTCTGGGCAAGTAATCTATGTGGAACTCTGTGAGCTCGATTGACCGAGTAGTGCACTAATGTGTCGGTTTGTGTAGGACTTTGCTGAGTGTGGTGCATCGTGTATACTATGATTACATGTGCGAGAAAAATAAGCCCTTAATTTTCGCGCTATGGCGATTATGCGAGTAAGCTAATTTTTCTACATTAAAATAACGACCCTCAACAGGACTGAGGGCCTTGGATACATAGTACACATGATTTTGAATATCTAGTTCCTCCCTAACTAGAACAGCGGCCACGGCCTGGTCCGTGGCTGCTAGATATACAAATAAAGGCTCACCACCTGTGAGAAAGGTGGTTTGCCAAGATATTCCACGAGTGCTCGAGGGCCTTGGCACGATCGCATTCCACTCAAAACCCTTGTTGCCTTGTAACCTTGAAAAAGGGAGGCATTTTTCGGTGACCAGAGATGAAGCGGCTAAGGCAATGACTCTGTCATTCAACTGCTGGATGTGCTTGATGAAGTAGGGTTGCTCCATGTCGAGTAGGGCTTGTATCTTCTCCGGGTTAGCCTCTATGTCGCGCTGGTTGACCATGAACCCAAGAAACTTCCCTGCTCGGACCCCGAAGGCACATTTGCTCGGGTTCAGCTTCATGTTGTGTTTGCGCAGATTGGCAAACGTCTCTGCCAAGTCAAGAGTATGGTCGCGACCCTTAGTTTTGATGACCATGTCATCTATGTACGCCTCCATGTTTACTTGCCGATCGAGAGCAGAAAACCTTGTTGACCATGCTTGTTGGTAAGTGGCCCCGCGTTTTTAGTTTTCGGCCCGAAGGACATCATTTTGTAACATTAGAGGCCCCTACCGGAAGGTCGTTTTCGCCTTATCTTGCTCGTTCATTCTGACTTGGTGATATCCGGAGTATGCATCCAGGAAACTGAGCATTTCAAATCCAGTTATCGAGTCAACGAGCACATCTATGCGAGGCAATGGGTAACAGTCCTTCGGGCAGGCTTTGTTGAGGCTAGTAAAGTCCACGCACATCCGCCATTTGTCATTGGCCTTCTTGACCATTACCACATTTGCCAGCCAGGTCGGATATTGAATCTCCTCAATGATGTATGCCTTCAGGAGCTTCTCGACCTCTGCTTTGATAGTTGCATTCTTCTCGGGTGAATATTGCCTTGGCCGCTGTTGGACGGGCCGAAAGGTAGGATCAACATTGAGGTCGTGGCGGGCAATATTCTCACTGATACCCTACATGTCCTCAAGCGTCGGCGAACACATCGGTGTTTTTCAATAGCTCGATCAAGCCTTCCCGAGAGCTTAGAGGCATGGCCTTCCGATTTTTATTTTTTGCTCGGGGTGGGTTTGGATTGATAACAACCTCTTCGGCCTCCCCTCCGGTTGAATATCGGGCTCGTCCCGGACTTGCAGAGTGTCCATCTCAATGTCTTGTGATTCCGAGCGCTTGGCCTTGCGCCTGAAGGGCTCTGGTGCCGGGGCTTGCTCGGGAATATCTATTTCCATGGGATCAACGGCGTCGGAAGTTGTCCCGACCCCGAGCTCGATGTTGTTAATGGGCATAGAGGCCGAAGCGGTATCAATGGGAGCTGCTACAGGCTGATCGGGAAGGTCCACAATCAGTTTTGTAGCCGTCGCAGTCTGGTCGGGAATGTCCACGATCATCTTCTGCTTCTTCCGCTGGGATTCCCGGACATACTCCCACATTGCTCGAGGCTTCCTGTTGAGGATCCCTACTCCGTTCTCAGTGTACAACTTAGCTTTTTGGTGGGGAATGGAGGTGACCATCTGGAATTTGGCCATTGCTGGAGCGCCTAAAATGCAATTGTACGCTGATTTCAGGTCGATCACCAAGAATGTAATCATCTCAATCCGAGTTTGGGCTCCCTCACCCATGAATACTTCCAGCTCGATGGTACCCTTGACGCCTACTTGGTGATTGGTGAATCCTTCCAGTTTTCCCAAATAAGGCTTGAGCATGGCGTCCGGCAGCTCAAGTCCCTTGAAGCAGGAGTAGTACATAATGTCCTTGCACGCTCCAATGTCAAGCAATACTCTGTGAACCTGCCAGTTGTTTACCAGGAAGGAGATAACCAGGGGCTGCTCGGATGCCAAAGGAGTGCTTGCCAGCTCACTGCGAGTAAAACAGATTTGCTTTCGCTTTGCCCGTATTCTTTGGCGTGTTGACGATACTGGATAAGGAGTAGATATGCTTCCCGACCTGTGTGCTGGACGGGAGCTCCTCTTGAATCATGTTTATCACCCCTCGAATCTGAGGGGCCTGGCCACCCCTTCCTCTTGGGGGCCTTCCTTGATCATTGTTGGCATTGTTTCCTGCGCCCTGATCCCTTTTGAAGCGGTCTAGCTTGCCCGCATTGATCAGCTTTTGAATTTCCCTTTTCAACACATTGCAATCCTCAGTGGTGTGGCCAGTACCATGATGGTAGTCACAGTACTTTGTGTTGTCTCGGGTATGAGCATGCTCAGGGTCGAGTGGATATGGGACGGGCAGCGCGTCCCCAACTTGGAACATAATTTCTTCCCGCGTCGTGTTAAGCGGGGTGAACTGAGCTTCTCTAAATCTTTGCCCGGGGTTGGAGGTTTTCTTCCTGTCTTTGCTCAAGCGGTAGTTGCCGTCCGGGCTCTGGTCAGCTGGCGTGGCCGAGCTACCTTGAGCCTTGTCCTTAGTTTTGGCTTTATCAGTCTTGATACTCTCAGTCGAGCAGAAAAGATGGGAATTTGCCAGCAGCTCTGCTTTGGAAGCCCCCAGGTTCATTGCCAGCATAGTCTTCAGTGGCCCTGCCCTCATATTGTTGAGATAGCAAAAGGTAATCTCAGGGTCACTGGTAGCGGTCACCTGCTCGAGCATCTCCTCGAACCTCTACAGGTAACTGCTATATGATTCGTTATCACCCTGCTTGATCTTGGCAAGGTAAAAACGGTTCTTGGGAGTCGGGCCTACATTGCCGAATTCCTCCAAGAATTTTTCTCACGAGCACCGCCCGGCTTACGATGGATCCCAGGAACTCGCCCGACTGCACCTTTCCCTGGAGAGCTCCCTCGAATGCCCGCATTTTCAGGGCCTCAACATCTGTGACCATTCGGATTTGTGCCTCAAATGATCTGAGCCAATCGCTTGCCCGCGTCTTCCCAAAATATTTGTCGAATTGTGTGAAGATGACCCCTTGCACGGGCGGCGCATTTTCAATCTCTGGAGTGAAGGGGCTGCCCTCCAGCGGCTTAGTGGCTCCATAGCCGGGCTTGGCCACGGCTAGACTAGCCATTTGCTTTGCCATGTCCCTTTTCATGGCCTCCATTTTCTCGGACAGCCGTTTCTCCGCGTCCTTTGTTAGCCTCGAAGAGTGGGCGGGGTCTGAATGGTCGCCACGCATATGCGGGCAGAAGGTGGGCTCGTAAGAGGATCCAACCTCTTGTATGACGCGAGCTTTGTATTTTGGCCGTTGCGCGTTGGCCTCTACGCACTCACGGGCCCTACGGCGGCCATGGCTTTCCTCCCGAACATGGGGCTCCCGTCGATGATGATGCCTGTGGGAGTGATTTTGACGGCTGTATATGCTTTCAGCCTGGTCATCTGCTTGCTTTATCGCCTCTACCCTTTCAGATGGCATATGGACGACGGAGGGCATACGTCTGCTTGGAGCGGGCAACTGTAGGGAGGCATGGCCATCGCCAACAGTGCTTAGGTTGCTAAGTCGGGCACCATAAAAGCGGCAAGGCAAGCATTTCGGTTTAGTGCATACATTTTATTGTAGTACTCCGCCTGAACTTGCTAAGCAGCAGCTTGTTGATCGGGGTTTTGCCCGGTCAAACTCACTTGACTGTCCTGACCATTCTCCTGTTAGCGGTTGAGTTGTATCCTTAGATCTTGAGAGCGTGTGGCGACCCTACCCGGGCCCGAGGTGGAACCGAGGGTCGGACCGCCCAAATAGGAGGAAACAAGTGAACAATTAACATGCAAGGACTCATTTTAAGAAAACGACGTGACGCAACATTAGAGACGTAACACGCCTCGGCCCTAAAAGGCCGGTATTTTTAAAACCTTTCAAACCTGATAAACAGTTAAACAATAAAACCAAGTCATCGGCGACACTACATGCCGGAACCCAAGCTAACAGTTTAAGGACAAGAATTTAATAAGAGCTAATAGGATGCTCAGCGGAAGACTTATACGTAGTGAACTAATAACAAGATAACCAAGCATGGCTTACACAATGCCGGCATAAAGGGGGTTACAAGTGTTAAACTACAAGTAGCTAATAAAAGTAACAAGTTCAAGTTCTATACAAATTCCCAAGCATAGTCTAATTGACTTGCTTTAACCCATCGTCCTTGCAAAATAACAAAAGAAAGGAAGAGGACATCTAAACCACCTCTTCAAACTGCAACGTCGGACCAAAAGAGGAACAAGGCACGAACACCGCAATCCTCAACGAGAAGGACCTGTTTTGCTATGATCTAAAGCAGTAAAGGGGAATGGGTAAGTCATAAAGACTTGTAAGCTATCAATCATGCATGTCATGGCAATATGCAACATACAAGGCAAGATATCGTCACATAAGCATAGAGATCATATATCCAAGATACACATTGTTTCACATAGGTACTCGTAATTAAATCACATAGGATAAGGATATATGGAGAGTCGGGCCGCTACGTAGTTCCTGCATACAAGCGTTATCTGGAGTGTGCTGGTATCAGATGTGTGTAAGTACATCGATCTTCCGAGGAGATGCCCGGGATAGACACCAATGATGCTCGTATTGATTCACAAGGGGCTACTTCCCACCGTGGCCACAATGGAGGCGTGTGTGTGAACAAGGACAGGATGCCAGCTGGACTCATGCAAATGCCAAGTAGTGTCTACTTAACAAATTCTCAAGTAGGGAACGAGGTCGACAAGAGCGATCTCGTTCATGACAAGTAAATATTCTCATCAATAATCAAGCAGGATTGAGTTCGACAAGAGCGAACTCAACATGTCAAATAGGTATTCTATTACATGACATCAAGAATCAAGCAAGGTAATCAATCCAAATCTCAAGAGTCTAGAATTATCATCAAAAATCAAGCAGGAATGAGTTCGACAAGAGCGAACTCAACATGTCAAATAAGTATTCTATTACATGACATCAAGAATCAAGCAAGGTAATCAATCCAAATCTCAAGAGTCTAGAATTATCATTCTTAGAGGAACGTGTTTAAAACGTCGTAGGGATTGATCATTGAGCCGGTATTGTTCAATGGCTCACTAAGTTTGACTCCGTTGAGTCGTCTCTAAAAATTCATCCAATAGAGTTTAAATGCTAAATGCATCATAACCCTTTTCTAAGTTCTCGAATCGAGTAGACTAGGCCATTAATCCACTTAACAACCATAGTCAAGAATTATCATTAATTCGATATTTCATGGGAACTTTAGAATCATTATTTCAAAAGTTATCAAAAGCCAATGGTCCAAGAACATTAGTTATTCCTAGGAAGACATAGAACACATTTGATTCTAAGCATAGGACCCAATCAATAGGATGGACAATTCATAGCATATGGAACCCTAGAATTTATAATTTCATAGAGTTATCAAAAGTCATTAGTCCAAGAACAATAATTGTTCCTAAAGAGGCATAGAACATATTTAATTCTAGGCATAGGACCAAAACAACAAGATAAATATATCATTCAAAATCCTTAAAAACTCAACTCATCATCAAGTATGGCATGGACAAGGTAGAAGCATGGGAATCATGAGAAGAGGGGGACATGGCAAGTCTAACATACATCCTAAGGGGAATCAATAGCTTACCTTTCACCAAGGAAGAAGATGGAAAGAGCACAAACCAAACGGTTGGAAATGATCAACTCTTCAAGCTCTACACTTTTGATGAAGGTAGCTTGAGCAATGGATGAAAGGATGATGGAGGACCAAGGAAGTATCTTCAAGAGGCCATGGAAGAACTTGGGAGAAGAAGAAATTTCGTTCTTGGAGAGTGAGGGTGAAGAATGAAGGTCAACCAATCAGATTGTGGCTTATATTTGCTGAAAAGCTGAGTGGGACAAGTGTCACTCTCATGTGGTGAGAAAATATCTGATTTTTGGCTTGTTAATGCTCACTAATGGACTCTTAATCCACTCTTAAAACATGTTAAATAATGTTAGGACATAAGCAAGAGGTGTTAGGAAGGTTTTAGTGAGGTTTAGAAGAGGTTTGGAAAGAGGTTTGAGTGCCAAAGTTCGTACACAGCAGAACAGGGGAAAATCCCGTAGGCAGCTCTCAGTAGTTGAGGCGGGCGCCTCACTACAATCCAGGCAGGCGCCTGGGATACAGAACCTGGGGTGATTTTTGAAATGCTCTCAGATCTTGAGGCGGGCTGGTGCACAATTTTCGATGCAGCCGCCTCGGCAAGCCCTTGAACTTGGTCTAAACATGACCTAAATGATCTCAAACTCATGGGCAACCATTCTAAGGTCTAACCCAACTCAAAACAAGTCGGAAACACACCCGAACAACATCCGGGACAAGGTAAAACAAGGCTCGAATCAAGCGACGAATGGTTAACGAATCAAACACCAATCAAACACCAATCAAACTAGGATAACTTGGACATGGACAAGGCTTGTTTAAACATGGTTATGACTTGAATACAAGTCCAAGAACTCAACGAACATTTCGCACGTCGAAAAACAAGCAATACGGGCAACGAAGGGAAATCGCTAAGGGCGAAACAAAGCAATCGAACCGGCGATACAACAAGTAAGCATACATGATTCTAAACATGTTAAGCGCTTCATGGATGATTTAAGAATGTCTCTAAATCATAAATATAGACTAGGTAAACGTGCTCATAATCAACGAGAAAACATGAAGGCAAGCAAACAATACACATGCAAGAATCCGGGGTGTTACAGAGCGGGCATCACGCCTCTCATTTATGACCATCCTGGCATCACGTTGGCTTGCACGACTTTGACTGGCATGTTGGGAGATTTGCCCCTCCACATATGGCACCTCATTGCCTTGTGTTGCATGCCCAGCAGCCACTTTTTGGTTTCGAATTTGCACCCCGTGCGGTGCCCTTGGTGGAGGGTTATTGTTCACAACCTGGTGGCTGCCAACCTGTTGATTGCTGACGGTGGCATGGTGCTTGCTACCCTTTCCAGCCATTGCGATAAAGAGAAATTGAAAATTTTTACCAAAAAAATCTAGAGAGAAGTGTTGGAACTTCTTTCCCGGCAACGGAACCAAACTGATGCGGCAAAATCACAGCTTGGGCCGTCCTTGAGTTGAGTAGGATATCTGGGCTTCAAGGTCACCTTCTTTGAGCCTGTTAAGAACACAAGAAAGCCTGAGTGGAAGTGCAAGGCAGGGCCTCGCGAAACCCCTCCGGCGTGAGAGTAAGTCTCGTGTGTAAGGTTGAAAGCAAATCAACAGAGTATCGAGGCTCAAGAAAGTGTATGTGTACCTTGTTAATAATTATATAGAGATTTGGTTGAACAATGTGTTATTTGTATAGAACATGTTGGGACTGAAAATCAATTGGCTGATATTTTCACTAAGAGTCTAGATTTTGAGAGATTTATTGATTTTAGGAAATCTCTTGGTATGTGTGCTATGTGACCTTACACTTGATTAAAAAAAAAGAAAAAGAAGGCATCCTTGCATTGTGTTTTGGGGGGTACACTAGATCAATCTCCCATGTTTGTGCCTTTTGTTGCCTGGAATTTGCATTCAAAATCAATTGTGACTTCCTTGTTTTGATTCTCTAATCCCTCCCAATTGTTTGTTTTGCAAGTTTAAAGTCTACAAAGGATAGAGTTACCTTTAAAAACAAGGGTTGTAGCACTTTATCTTGGTACTATGGAACTTAGATTCTCATAGGTTGATCTTGAGAAAAATGGATACCCTTGAAAAAAGTGTGAAAGATACCTAACGGAAAAGAGCTACCTATGAACAAGGTTTGTGGTAATTTTCTTTTGGGATTATGAATCTTTGGATTTCATGGGTGGATCAAAAGCAAAATGGCCTCCCTTGGTAAATAGTGTGAAAGGTTCCTAGTGGCATATTGTGTATATGCTTGAAATAAAGTAGAGCTATACTCCTAGGGAAATAAAGTACCTATGGAATTTTTGGGAGATGAGTATAGTTGATATAAGCAAAAAAATGAAAAAGTAAACATAAAATCACAATTTTGGCGACTGCATCTCCCAATGCAGCTTCATCCGGAACTACATCAAGATGATCTAGACATTTTTCACATGTGTGTGACTGTATTAGATTAGAAGCTGCCTGATCTATTTTCATCATTTGTTAGGCATAAATTTTAGGACATGTTATGTTATTGATAATATCAGTCTATTGAAATTTAGTCCTTATCTCAAAAATTGTAAATAAACTACCAAAGTATTTCATGTTGAAAAATATTAAGTGGGAGTCTAATCTTTTTGGAGAATTAAGAGATTTTGAATAATGGATATGTGTTGCTATATTACAGATTGGGGTTGTACAATTTTGGTATATCCTTTATTGTGTTAGTTATGAATCCATGCTCTTATTTGAAATTCAAAAAAAAAAAAAATCAAGTTTTGAAAAGTGTGACGACCCGACCCGTACCCCAATGCGAGATCCCGAGTCGTGCCGTCCAAATAGACAATAATACAAGCATGCATAAGTAGGATTATAAAATTCATGTGGCGCAACATCGCATACGAACAACAACTCGGCTACACTTGGCCGGAAAAGCAACTAAAAATAAACAAGTCTTCGGCGACGTTACAGCCGGAACCCAACAACTACTCCTACAATTTTAACACATGCTTATAATAACCTCAACGGCCACAACATGCCGGAGACAACAACAACAATAATAATTAAACGAGCTTTAGCGGAAGAAACTGTAGCGAACCATACACATATAAACAGGCTCGACGTATAAGTCGGCATACCAAAAGATTATAAGTGTTTAATAGTTAAGTTACAACAACATCAAAACCCCAAGCCAAGTCTACATGACTTGCTTCCCAACGTCCTTTCCAAAATAAAAGGCTAATCAACAAGTCCAAAAGATAAACCTTTAGAATACAAACAACCAAACGTGGAATAAGCGAGTCTATCTCGTAACGTCTCCTCGGCTCGGATCTAAGGAAAGACAAAGCAAACAAATAGGGTAAGTCGAAAGACTTAGTAAGTTACTACAATGCATGTTCATGTTATAGCATGACATTTATCTCAATTATGATACATGATCATCATATAGCACGTAGCACATAAATCACATAAGTACGGGAAATTAAATCATACAAGTAGGATATGATAGTCACGGCCGCTTCGTAGCTCCTGCAAAACATTCTGTTACTGGTTCGTGCCATCGATGTTATGTGAATTCATCGACTTATACCGAGAATCCTCTCGATCTAGATAGCAAGCCAATGCGGCACTTAACCGATACTGCAAGGGGCTACTTCCCCACCGGCCCACAATGAAGGTGTGTGTGAAGTCCCGTGAGCGGCGATCCATAGCGAGCACGAATCCCATAATTCGTGAAGGCGATGCATCGTCCCACCCTGACTTAGATAAACAAACCAGGTAATGCCAGCTGGACTCAATGTGATGCACAAGTAGGTATTTACTTGACTAAACCAATCAAAGACCGAATTCGACAAGAGCGAACTCGACCAACCAAGTAGGGTATTAATCTCTACTATAAAATCATATCAAGGCAATTAAATTGCACAAAACCAATCTTTCACAACAACTTGTTACAAACAATCAACCAAGCTCATACTTGAGTAAACCAAGTCAAACGGTGTCCAAACTTCGTAGGGATTGAAACTAGAGTTCAACACGTTCAAATATTTCCTAGAGTCGACTCCGTTGAGTCTTTGCTCTAAATTCCCAAATTTGGAGAAATTGAAGCTATGTGCTTCATAACCCAACCTAGGTCAATTCTAGGTTCAACAAGGTATTAAATTCACCAAGGCAATGCAAAGTGATTCATGTTCATCATAGAGTCCAAAAATGAGGATAGAACACATATAACATACAACATATCATGTAGGCTCAATTTAGGTCATTCTCACTTAACAACGTTTTCATCAACAACTACAATACATGTTTCTAACATGTTCAAAACCATAAATAAACAAGATACAAGAGTTTTATAAACTTTCATAGGCAAGAAACCAACCTATACATGCTCCTAACAAGCTCAAAATCTCAACATACAAGAAGATAGCATAGGAAGCATACATGTGTCCTCATTGACCTCAACCACCATAGGCTTTGTTTCCTTAGGGTCAATGAGAACTAAAAGAAGAAGAAGAAGAAGGTAACTTACTTGATATACACCAAAGAAAGCAAAAGAAGAAACCAATCGGATGGAAATGCTCTACTCCTTGAGCTCTACAACTTTAATGAAGGTAGCTTGGGCAAATGATGAATGGATGATTGAAGACCAAGGGATTAGCTCCAAGAAGCCATGGAAGAGCTAGAGAGAAGATGAAATTCGTTTTTGGAAGAGTGAGGGTGAGAATGAGAGTCAAAAATCTGAAATGTGGCTTATATTGGCCTAATTCTTGAGTGGGACAAGTGTCAACAACTTGTGGTCCCTTTTCTAATTTGATTTGTGGCTTAATTGGTCACTAATGTAATCTTAATCCATCATTAAAAACTAGTTAGGGATGTAAGGACTTAAGTGGGAAGGGTTAGGGAGGTTTAGGATAGGTTTAGATATGGGTTCAAGGGGTACAAATCGTCCAATTCCGAAACAGGGGAAAAAATCCGTAACAGTGAGGCGGGCGCCTCACCCAAGCCCATGCGGCCGTCTCAACTACTGAGGCTACTCCCAAGTTCAGACCACTTTGCAATTCCTCCCAGCATCTGAGGCGGGCGCCTCACAAGGTGCCATGCGGCCGCCTCGGCTCCAGAACCTCTAAAACTTGATTCAAACTTGATCTAAATGGTCCCAAACTTTTGGGCAACCATTCTAAGGTCTAACCCTACTCAAAACAAGTCGGAAACGCTCCCGAACAACACCCGGAACAAGATAGAACATGGCTCAAACCACGCGACGAATGAACAACGAATCAAACTACAATCAAACACCAATCAAACTAGGATATCTTGGACATGAAAAAGGTTTGTTTCAACATGATTAAGACCTGAATATAAAGCCAAGAACTCAACGAACACTTCGTACGTCGAAATAGAAGCAAATACGAGCAACGCGAGGAATCGCTAAGGCCAAATTCAACGCGATCAAACCGGCGATTCAATAAACAAGTCTATATGATTCTAAACATGTTATGGACTTCTAGAATGACTTAGGAATGATTCTAAAACATTTATATACCAAGTAAACATGCTCACAATCAACCAAGAAAGTATAAAGACAAGCATACAATGCACATGCAAGAATACGGGGCGTTACAAAAAGAGATCGTTGTTATCCCTATATCCAGCACTCCTCATTTATCTCTCACTACTTGTAGGTCATTCTCATATTTCTTACTAGATATTGTGAGTGATTTGGTCATCCTTGATTACATTCAAAATCAAAAATTTAGGGTTTTTCACAAATGTCCCCTCATATTCCATGAATTTATGTACCTAACGGCTAAATCCCTTAATTGTGGTTTTTTAAAGTGATTCAGCCAGGTTGAAGACATTCACTCTCTCACTCACATATTTTTTCTTCACATACGTTCATTCCCAAAATTGGTTGAAGATACCGTGTCATTCTTTTCTCTTCATCTCTCCACTTTGTAATCCCTCAATTCTCCATGGCATCTGTACCTTCTAGCCCTTCTAAGTCTCAGAAATCAAACCCTGCAACCGATGTATCTCCCAATGCACCTTCTTCCCGAGCTACATCACCACAAATTGCAATGTCTGAAATTCAGCTTGACAGTGAAATTATGATAGCCACCCCTCTTCCTGAACCTCTTTCATACATCTTACCTGGAGAAAAGGGAAATGCGATAGATGTTGAAAACCACGGGGATTTAACAATTTTCCCCAAAATTGGAAACCCTAGCATTCGAAAATCCAAAAGGCTGAGAGGGATTCCTTGCAATTATGATTATCCCAGTGATTTTGAGGTTGCGAAGGCCGAAAAGAACAAGATTACTCTAGGACAATTTGAAGAGGACATCCTGATTGAAAGTGATAGCGATGATGAGGATTTCGTAGCCTCTGGAGATGAGGCTCATTTTGTTGTAGAATCTCATGTATCCCCTCACAACATTGGAAGCAGCTTAGTTGAGCCAGCATCCTTTGATGCTGTTGATGAAGAGTACCCCATTCCATCTCCAAAGGTCGTTTTTCAACCTGAATCTCCTAGCATGATTCATGATGAAGCCTCTCATGTTGTTCCCCCTGCTGAGCAAGAGATAAATGTATCAGACATGAGCTTTTCTGATGAACAGAGAACCTTGGTAGAATATTTGGTTAACTTGAAGAATGCCTCTCCTATGTCTTCACCAACGACAAGTCCTGCCAACTCTTCCAGTTCCTCTGAGTTTGATGATAGCTCAGACCAAGATTTTGAGGAAAAGGAAGCCTCTGAAGAAAGTGATGCAACTCCAGTGAGGTTTACTAGAAGAACTGCTTTTATGACCAATGTAGCTCCTGATGAAGCTTCTAGTGAAGCTACATTCAATGATGCATCAGCTGGGCAGGATGTAGATACTCCATTCTCTGAAACTTTCCTTTCTTCTGTTGCTTCTCTTAGGTATAACAATGCTAGAAGAGTGGTTGATGAAAGAGTCATTCCTATGGAGGACCTAAATGCTCAAAACCTGGTCAAGTTTTATTCTGAAAGAAGTTTGCTTGCAACCCTGTCCTCTGCTGCACCCTATGTTATGGAGATAATTTTAGAATTCTATGCCAACTTTGAAAAAAGGGTCATGTCAGTTAATGATCCATTTTTTGGAAAAGTCTTTATTAGGAATCATATGCTAGAATTCTATCCATCCCTCATCAATAGAAATTGTGGGACGCCTAAAGTAGGTATGTGTAGGTTTACCTCTGATCTGAACACATGTGTGAAAGAGCTAACTGGTGGTTTGATTACAAAATGGCCAGGAAAGGGAGCCAAGGTTAGTACATCAAAACTAACCTCCTTTTATGCTGTTATGCACAAAGTCTGTTGTGCCAACTGGGCTGCTACTTCCAATTCAAATGCAGTTACTAAAGAACATGCCAAAATTATGTATCAGATAGGTCTAGGGCTGCCCTTCAACTTTGGAGACTTCGTGTTTAGAAAAGTTGTCTCACTTGCAGAAACTGAAGGGGACAAGAGAGCCCTCCCTTATCCTTCTTTGATTTACTGTCTACTAGTGGCTCAGGGCATTGTTCCAAAAGAAACTGAAAGGATGACTCCTATCCTTGATCCCCTTCATATTTCTTCCAAACTGTTGAAAGGGGATAGAATTTTGAATCTGCCCCTAGTTTATCCCTACCCATCCACTTCTGGGACACAGTCTGCAGTGCCTACTCATGTTCCTCCTATTGTCTCACATCCAGAAGTTCCTGCTCCTACTCCAAATTTGACCAATACAGTTGGCATTGCAGCTGCAACTGGAACTACATCAGCCTGTGCTCCCTTATCTGATGGGGTTACTGCTCCTATGGCCTTCTCCTTCATCACAGATCAACTTGTGTATATTAGGTCTTAGATTTCCCATCTTCAAACACTGGAGACCCAGTACACTGCATGGATTGCTATGTATTATGTTCCCTCTTTTGGTCAAACAGGGGGAGATGGAACAAGTGTTAATGCTACTGCTGTGGTTGAAGCCTCTGATGCTGCTGCTCAAAGGAAAGAGGATGAGGATGCTGAGTGAAGCTGATTGAAGAAGAAACAGAATCTGACCGTTTCTGTTTTAGTATGTAATTGGTTTGGGATATTCAAACATTCTGGATTTTTAGTCTGTAACTTTGGTATGTCTTTGGATATTATGTGACTGCCATAATGTTTTACATTTCTTAATTGATTGCGTAATTCAGGGGAAGTTATACTAACAATGCAGGTTTGGGAACACTATTTTGTGTTTGGAAAAACACTTGTCGCATACTTTGACCAGAAAGGTTCAACAAAGGGGGAAATTGTAAGGGCAAAATAGGCATGTCCTATTTTGGTCTTGTTCTATCCTTTCTTGGTCATAAAGTTTATGTGTATTTTTGGAAACAAAATCTTGATAATATTTTGGTTTTCTTGGTCCTAAAGTTTAGGTGTATATGTGGAAACAAAATCTTGGTAATAATCCCTTCCTAAATCTTCTCTAAGAGTCCCTATAAAAGTGGTAACAAAATCTAGGTAATAAAGGTGATTTATTTGATTATGGAATCTAACTCCTAATCATTTAGATACTTGGAGTCTTTTGTTATGGTATTGTAGGTCTCCTCCATTGTATAAATAAGGAGCACGACATAGAGGCAAATAGATGTAGAGAGCATAATATAAGAGAGAAAAGCATACAGAGCAGAACTGAAATTCAGAGAAGAAGTGTTGTTGCCTGAATCTGAATGAAGCTCCGAGTGTAGCTTTATTGGGAACTACATCGGCTGCTGTTGCTGTTTGTCTTCTTAGGGTTTCTAGGAAGTTGATTTTTTAATCTCACGTTTTCTCTACCTTTGTTTTTGTGGGTTTTCCTCTCCAAGACTTGTTGTCTTGTGAGAGTTTTTGGTTTGGTGATTTCACATATTGGCTTCTAAAACACTTCATCTTTTTAGTGAAATCTTTTTGACCATAAGGCTGGATCTACAAGCATAAGGCTTGTAGATTGTTTGATAAACATTTGTGTTTATTCTTGCTTTAAATTATTAAGTCTTCCGCTGTTTGAGTTTCTAACCAATGCACTTCCTAGTGTAGCTACAATAACAAGCTACATCGCGAACTTCATTGACAGTTTGTGTGAATTCTAGCTACTATTGTTCTTTCACATGCATTAGTATTTGATATTTCCAATTTGACAAAAATGTATTCAAGAAAATGAATAGAAAAACAGCTAAATTACACTAAGCAAGCATGTATATATCCCGTGAGAACGACGATGCCCCATTTTCAAACAGCTCCCCCACAAATATGGTGGGGGTCATGGAGATTTGATTCACAAGTAAGGTTAAAGTAATAAAAGGGGTTTTTCCCTAAAAGGAAAAGTTTTGAAAGATGACAATTATTTAAGAACTGACGAAAAACGAAACGAGGACGATAATTTGAAAACGGATGGAATAATTTTTAACAATTAAGTGATCACCTAGGTGTATAACTATATCAAACAATACCAAGGATATTCACGAGGACACAATTCCTCACCAAATTTACCAAGGAAATATTTCCATGGTAATTCTCGAGGAACATATTTCCTAGGCAATTTCCTTGGCAGTTCTTGTGGGAATCCATCCATTAAAAATTTCAAAGGTTTTTCAAATTTACCAAGGATTAAAATTCCTTGGTAATTGCCAAGGACAAAGATCCCTTGCTAATTTCCTAGGTAATTTTGGAGGGAAACTTCCCGCAAATTTTTTCATGTGACCAGCGAAATTGGCAAGGAAATTAAAGAGGAGAATTTATTAGGAAATTTTTTCCTTGGCAAATTCCTTTGTAAAAGTGAGAAAAATGTTCCTTGGTAAATTCCTTGGGAATGAGAAAGGAATATGTATTCCTGGGTAAATTCTTTGGGAAATACCAATGAATAAAATTTCCTTGGTAATTTGTCCTTGCTAATCTAGAGTTTTTTTGTAGTGGTAACTGCACCTACCTGCGTAACATCCAGTGTGTGGCTTCTCCAGAAGGTTGCAGATAGAGGAGGTGAAAGAGACGTTGACAAAAGAAGTGGAGGTAGACGGGTCAAGATTGACATTGGACCCACGTAATATCACTTCCGGTATCGATAACCATGTATCCTTACTGGGGAGGACTACCTACACCAATCCTCACAAAGTATTCTCCGCTCCCTAGATCCACACCCAAAACCACGCCAGACCCAAAATTAAGGATTTTGGCAACGACATCAGTGCTCCCATTTGTCAATAGGCGGATTAAATTCGCGACCCTTTTGACATCCCTCTTTATTCAGTCCTCAACGGTGAATGGACCGGATGATGAGAGCTCGTCTCTGTGAAACAGTTGAAGTTTTGAGTTGGTGGCGGCCGTGGGTGCAGTTAAGGAACGGTGTGGTGACATTGCGAGAATTGCAAGAATTGATACCGAACAACAAACGAAAATGAATCATAACTCGAGCAGACAAAATTACATTTGGTAATAAAACATATGAGAGAAAGAAAAGAGAGGAGATAGAGATACGGCTGGTTGAGATCAAAACCATGAGAGAGAGACAGATAGCTGAATGTATAGTTCTTAGGCTGACAGAATAAGAAATATATAAGAAACTTACTTATTAAGGGTCTCCTACTCATTCTCCACTCTCACCGCTTAATGAAGCTATGTGATTGTGAGGGTCAAAGGGGTATCCAGAGATGCAACCTCAAACCACGAGAATGCATGAAGAAGGAAAAAAATAATGATGTAGCTTTAATTTCCAATGCCTTATTTGGCTAAAAACAACCTCACGGCTGGATTTCATGGTGATGGTGGTTAAGTCATGGTATTGTTTTTCTTTATGTTGTGTGCGTGTGTTTGCATGTGACAAATCAATTTTATGAAGTTTAATCTATGAACTGCTTAATTCGTTGTAAAATAATTTTCATCCTTTCCTTTTTTTTTTCTTACTTGTTAATTGTCATCCTTTCCTTTTTTTTCTTACTAGTCAAGTGCACGCACGTTGCACCCGCATTGCACGCATGTTGCACGTGTTGTTAATGATTTTTTTAGTGAAATGATATTTCCACTACATTTTTTACTTATCTACCACATTATTAGTTATTACTTTTAACTTATGTAGGCTTGGACAAAACTGCTTATTAATTAATTACTTATTTTACTGCTTAACAACGAATTAAGCAGTTCATAGATTAAACTTCATAAAATTGATAAACAAAATCAACTTTTTTTATGGGATTTTAAGGGTTCTATTAGGTCCAAAATTGGAAAAAGTAATGGGGACCTCATGGTAGAAGGAGTAAGCTAGTTGCCTAAATGTGTTTGTCTTTGTACCAAAGATGTCTGGGCTGTTTGGGATTCTCCTTCTCAATCTCCATTCTCGCCGCTTAATATAGCTATGTGATTGTGAGGGGTATCCAGAGATGGAACCTCAAACCACAATAATTCATGCAGGGTCTTGTCTTTTGTGTTAGCTATAAGTAGTGTAAAGTTTAGGGTTGTATAGCACGTCTACAGGAGATGTTATTTAGATACTTCTCTTAGTATTAGAATCTCTCAATCTCTCTCTCTCTCTCTCTCTCTCTCTATATATATATATATATATATATATATATATATATATATATATATTCTAATGCAATATTAAATAATATTTATTTTGTAATACAAAAAATGAAAACAAAATAACAACAGAAATGAAATTCTATTGTGTGTTCGTTGAGTAGATGTAGACATTTAGTATATCATTTGATATCCAGTTAACTTTAACAAGTGATTTAAGTGGTCCTTGGCTTGGCTTCGGTCATATTGTTCCTTTTTTCCTATCTGGGTAAGAACAACCACAATGACAACTCCCAAAACAACACTCCAAACACCTCGTTTTCTGTTTCATTTACACTTTTTCAACACTTTAAAAAATAATTCACTCAAATAATTACCATGTATACAATCCTCTAAAAAATTCAAATCTCTCTCATCTCAACTAACAAACCTAACTACCACCATATTTTTCATCTTTCTTATTTCTATTTTTCCAACACAATTGGAATAACATATTATATATTATATATTCTATGAAAAAATATTGTATTTTAATCATTTTCAATTAAAATATATGTCAATCTAAGGGTCAATTTATGTTTATATGAAAAAATATATGAAAAAATATTGGTATTGACATGAGTTTGAAGATAGAAGGACGAACATCAAACGAAAGTGAATCATAACTAGAGCAGACAAAATTACATTTGAGAATAAAACATATGAGAGAAAGAAAAGAGAGGAGATAGAGATACGGCTGGTTGAGATCAAAACTAGGAGAGAGAGAGACAGAGGGCTGAATGTATAGTTCTTAGGCTGACAGAATAAGAAATATATAAGAAACTTACTTATTAAGGGTCTCCTACTCATTCTCCACTCTCGTCGCTTAATGAAGATATGTGATTGTGAGGGCCTGAGGGGTATCCAGAGATGCAACCTCAAACCACGAGAATGCATGAAGAAGGAAAAAAATAATGATGTAGCTTTAATTTCCAATGCCTTATTTGGATATAAACAACCTCACGGCTGGATTTCATGGTGATGGTGGTTAAGTCATGGTATTATTTTTCTTTATGTTGTGTGCGTGTGTTTGCATGTGACAAATCAATTTTATGAAGTTTAATCTATGAACTGCTTAATTCGTTGTAAAATAATTTTCATCCTTTCCTTTTTTTTCTTACTAGTTAATTGTCATCCTTTCCTTTTTTTTTTCTTACTAGTCAAGTGCACGCGCGTTGCACGCATGTTGCACACATGTTGCACATATGTTGCACGTGTTGTTAATGATTTTTTAGTGAAATGATATTTCCACTACATTTTTTACTTATCTACCACATTATTAGTTATTACTTTTAACTTATGTAGGCTTGGACAAAACTTCTTATTAATTAATTACTTTTTCGCTTAACAACGAATTAAGCAGTTCATAGATTAAACTTCATAAAATTGATAAACAAAATCAACTTTTTTATGGGATTTTAAGGGTTCTATTAGGTCCAAAATTGGAAAAAGTAATGGGGACCTCATGGCAAAAGGAGTAAGCTAGTTGCCTAAATGTGTTTGTCTTTGTACCAAAGATGTATGGGCTGCTTGGAAATGGGGAAGTAATCCTCAGCCTTCACAAAAGGCTATGTTGCCTTCAAATTCGATCTACTTATCAAACTCCAAGAAAATGAAAGTGTAATGAAATTCGACATTTGGTCTATCATGTCCAAAATTGGAAAAAGTAATGGGGACCTAATGGCAGGAGTAAGCTAGGTCACTACAGTTTTTTGAAAGGCCAGAATTGATGTTATGCCTTTTCGCATGCTATTGGCTATGCATTATTAGTGATCGACTTCTTATACAATCATTTTTGACAAGTTAACATTGTCCTTCTAAGACAAATAAGCGCAACTTTATAGTAAGACGCTTCATCCATATCTAATAGGTGGTGGGTTCAAGTTGTCAAGGGGGTAAGTGGGAAACCACTACTGATCGTCTTTGAAAATAAAAATAAAACATTGCCCTTCTAATAAGTTAACATTGTGATGCATTGTGATTTTAAATTGATGCATCACAATTAAAATTCAATTCATTTTGTTAAATGAATAAATTAACACAGTTCACTTTCTTTGATAAATGAAAAATGATTATTGGAGGAAAAGATAGACTGAGTTATATGTTTTATCTCCCCCCCCCCCCACACACACGTACTCGATTCGCGCGTTTGTTACTAAACAAGTGGCTAGTTTGACCCAACACACATATTGTAAAAAAAAATAATAATTGAATTTATCATAAATATTATTCCCTTCTCCCAGAATTATTGTTTTGTTTGATCCGACCCACGAATTAAGAAAAAAAATAGTTATTGATTATTAATATAAGTATAATGTGTGATTTCCTTAAAATGCCAAGCTCATGTGGCCCATGATTAAACTACGATAAAAAGGATGAGAACCGGGCCGTACACTGTGCATATAATTTAACCTCAAAAGTCCAACATAATATTATTTAATCGCTAAAGTACATTTTTTGGGAAAAAATAACAAAGATACCCTTAATGAAGGAAAAACGCACACACAAAGCTACTATTCATATTTGTGTGTCGGTAAAAAAAATTTGGTCACTCAAAACCCACTGCCATATAATTTTGGGCGTCGTTCAGCAAAAAAAATTTGGCGTCGATCAAAAATTTGGGCATTGTTCAAAATTTTTGAGAGTCGCTCAAAAGCCACTGCCCAAATTTGAGCATCGCAATGCAAAAAATTGGGTTTCACAATTAAAAAAATTGGACATCGCAATACAAAAATTGGGTATCGATCATTAGTTTTGCGCATTGATCATTAATTTTGAATTTCACATAACCTCTCCACTTATTATAGATAGTACTACCCCACCTTCGCATGAAGAAAGGGAAGAAAGCTCAATTCGATAGAAGGAGATGGGGATATTGCTCGTCCTATCACAGTCCTTTGTTGAGGAATAGATCTACCCACGTTAGAAAATAAGCAGTAGCAGTTCTAGCTCTTGGTCCTTTGCTCTTTTATAGTTATATATAAGCTCCTATTCTTGATTCTCCTTAAGCTACGAATAGGAAGAGAAGTGATTGGGGAAGAAGAGGAGAGGGGAGGTTTGTTGGGTTATTGTATGTAGGAGAGAGATGGAGTATATGTGTGGGGGGAAGGAGAAAGTAAAAATAAAAAAAATAAAAATCGAGAGAATAGAGTGAAAGAGACGGAGATAGGACGAAACAAACTCAAGGTATTTTTGGAACAAAATTTTAAAAAAGCACTTTATCGGTTGAATAAAAAAAATAAGGGAGTGGAGCGGTTACAATTTTACAAAAATGTACCGGCCTGTAATTATTTCAATATAAAATGGTAAAAATGTTGTTTAAAAATGAAAGTTACAAACAAGATAACTATTTAGGATAGATGAAAAAAGAAAGTTGATAATAATTTTGGGACAGATGGAGTATGATAATTTACATTTTCGAATTATACGTAACTGAGAGTGACTCCCAAAAAATTGGCGGGGCTAATTACACCATAAAATTCACTCTCTACACCCCATTTTCTGTAATATAAAACACAAGGCACAATACTTTAATGAAAGAAATGGGCTGTAGAAAGTGAGTTTTAGGGTGTTTAACTATTTTTAATTAAACACAAAATAGTTTGTTATTAATAAAAATAAAAATAAAAAAGTTTTGTATTGAATCTGAACATTCATCAAATATATGTTGGTTCTGCTATCAAGTACGTTTATGACATTTGCTAAGCTTTAATTATAAACATTTCACAATGTATTGAATATATAAAATCATATATTAGTGTTGCAAGGTTATTTATTGTGTGGATTTTGATATAGTTTGTTATTAAGAAATGTCTGGATCACGTAGTCCAAATCTAGAAAATTAAGACCAACTATTAACCTGTTTGTGTTACTAGTTTTTTATTTTTTTTAATTTATGGTTTGACGAATCTTTCAAATCTCTTTTCTTACATGGACCGCCAAAGCAGTTCTGGCTTTTACCATAAATGATCTTCTAATTTTTCATCTAGAGAAGTGAAATATTATCAAAATTCAGAAGATGCCTGGCAAGCACATACACGAGAGAAAGAAACGAGAGAAGGAGAGAGAGATACGATTGGTTAAGATCAAAAGCGGGAGAGAGAGAGAGAGAGAGAGAGATAGAGAGATATAGAGAGGTCTGAATGTATAGTATTGGGATTCTCCTTCTCAATCTCCACTCTCTCCGCTTAATATAGCTATGTGATTGTGAGGGGTATCCAGAGATGGAACCTCAAACCACAATAATTCATGCAGGGTCTTGTCTTTTGTGTTAGCTATAAGCATTGTAAAGTTTAGGGTTTTATAACACGTCTACAGGAGATGTTATTTAGATACTTCTCTTAGTATTAGAATATATATATATATATATATATATATATATATATATATATATATCTCTCTCTCTCTCTCTCTCTCTCTCTCTCTTTATATATATATATTATTAATTAATTACTTCTTTTACTAGTCAAATGCACGCATGTTGCACACATGTTGCACATATGTTGCACGTGTTGTTAATGATTTTTTAGTGAAATGATATTTCCACTACATTTTTTACTTATCTACCACATTATTAGTTATTACTTTTAACTTATGTAGGCTTGGACAAAACTTCTTATTAATTAATTGGGATAATTGCATAAAAAACCCTGGCCTATTTTAGGTTTTGCAAATTGAACCCTGACAATTGTTTATAGGCATATTGAACCCCAGCCTATTTTTTATGTTTCAATTAGAACCCTCCGTCCATTTTATCCGTTAAATGGTAACGGTTTGCTGAGTAGGATGCCACGTTGGCATCCTACGTGGCCAATTCTATTTCGTTATAAACCTTGTACAAATTTTTTAATTTCATAAAAAACCCTAAAATTTATTTTCACCAAATAAATCCTTAAAATTTAAAATAAATAGTTATTTATATATCAATTTCATTTTAAGAAAATAAAGTTATTTTTTTTAGAAAATAGGGCTCAAAATATGATGTAAGTTCCAATGAGTATTTAATATTTAATACAATCCGATCATAAATAATTATCATGTTTGATTTCGCACACAAATTAAGAAAAACAAATTATTTCTATTATAATATTGGTATAATTGTATAAAGTATTTATTTAATATGTAATATTTTAATAAAAATTAAAAATTAATATATTTGTTTTAAAATTTATTTGTAACATTTAATATTATGTTTAAAACTATAATTTTAAATTATAAATTTTCTTAAAGAAGTTAAAAACTAGGCCAAAATATGAAAAACGCCCCAAAGTAACCACCCAATCCCATAATGCCTCCCAATGTTAAATTTTTCCCAAGTTCATGCCTGATGTTTCCATTTGTCCCATAGTGCCCCCTTCCGTCACTTGCCGTTTACAAAGGTACGTTAAGTGGCACATGTTCATACACGTGCCGGACAAAATTGTCTTTTCCAACATTTGGGGGCATTATTTGTTTGCAATTACACTAACAAGATAGAATATAATGGACCTTTTCGAGCAACTAACGTTTTGCAATGGCGGTGGAGTTTTGCTCAAACAAGACCTAGAACACGAAGAACAGGTTGTGGTGGTTGCTGCAATGGTGTCCTTGGATAAGAACACGAAATCAATCAAAGCTACAGTGATCGATCTTCATCTCCCATCTTTCTCTCTCTCTTCTGTCTAATTTTCACAACCACGGGCCACCTCCAAACCCAACACCATCTCCATCTCCTTCGTTCAATCAAAGCCCCAACAGCCGGACCCTCCTTCTTCTCCGGCGAATCAACCCCTTCATCCCCGCATCCAGCCACCGTCTCCACCGAATCCCCTCCGTTCAAACCCAGCCCCCATCTCATCTTCCCCAAACCCAGCCCCCATCTCCCTCATCTTCAAATCTGTCCTCCCCGATCTCCAGTCTCGATTCCAGCCTCCTTCTCCACGGGCCACCTCCAAACCCGACACCATCTCCATCTCCTTCGTTCAATCAAAGCCCCAACAGCCGGACCCTCCTTCTTCTCCGGCGAATCAACCCCTTCATTCCCGCATCCAGCCACCGTCTCCACCGAATCCCCTCCGTTCAAACCCAGCCCCCATCTCATCTTCCCCAAACCCAGCCGCCATCTCCCTCATCTTCAAATAGAGTCGGCGGTCCAAGACTGGAGAGAGAGAGGAAGAAAGAGAAGCGGCAATGGCTGAGATGTAATTCATGGATCGAAGAGCTTCGTTCTCACACCCTTAAACGGAGCCGCTTAACAAATGGGGCGGCTGAGACAAATATAAATGAACGAAGGGACCCGATTCTATTTCAAGGCTTCAACCGGAGACATGGGCATGAAAGTCAACAGTTTCAGAAATCAGTTTGATTGAGAGTTCGGTGATCGACTGATCGTCGTAACTCGTAAGAATCAGAAACAAAGGGGCAATGATGTACTTTCACACCAAAAATGTACTTAAAAGATATGTCTAAAAAATAGCTGGATTGATTTGAAAACATGTTTTGAAAAATGTACCGGCTTGTAATTATTTCAAATTTATAATTTAAAATTATAGTTTTAAACATAATATTAAATGTTACAAATAAATTTTAAAACAAATATAATAATTTTTAATTTTTATTAAAATATTACATATTAGATAAATACTTTATACAAATTATACCAATATTATAATAGAGATAATTTGTTTTTCTTAATTTGTGTGCGAAATCAAACATGATGATTATTTAGGATCGGATGTGTATTAAATATTAAATACTCATTGGAACTTACATCATATTTTGAGCCCTATTTTCTAAAAAAAAAATAACTTTATTTTCTTAAAATGAAATTGGTATATAAATAACTATTTATTTTAAATTTTAAGGATTTATTTGGTGAAAATAAATTTTAGGGTTTTTTATGAAATTAAAAAATTTGTACAAGGTTTATAACGAAATAGAATTGGCCACGTAGGATGCCAACGTGGCATCCTACTCAGCAAACTGTTACCATTTAACGGATAAAATGGACGGAGGGTTCTAATTGAAACATAAAAAATAGGCTGGGGTTCAATATGCCTATAAACAATTGTCATGGTTCAATTTGCAAAACCTAAAATAGGCCAGGGTTTTTTATGCAATTATCCCTAATTAATTACTTCTTATTAATTATATATATAATTCTAATGCAATATTAAATAATATTTATTTTGTAATACAAAAAATGAAAACAAAATAACAACAAAAATGAAATTCTATTGTGTGTTCGTTGAGTAGATGTAGACATTTAGTATATCATTTGATATCCAGTTAACTTTAACAAGTGATTTAAGTGGTCCTTGGCTTGGCTTCGGTCATATTGTTCCTTTTTTCCTATCTGGGTAAGAACAACCACAATGACAACTCCCAAAACAACACTCCAAACACCTCGTTTTCTGTTTCATTTACACTTTTTCAACACTTTAAAAAATAATTCACTCAAATAATTACCATTTATACAATCCTCTAAAAAATTCAAATCTCTCTCATCTCAACTAACAAACCTAACTACCACCATATTTTTCATCTTTCTTATTTCTATTTTTCCAACACAATTGGAATAATATATTATATATTATATATTCTATGAAAAAATATTGTATTTTAATCATTTTCAATTAAAATATATGTCAATCTAAGGGTCAATTTATGTTTATATGAAAAAATATATGAAAAAATATTGGTATTGACATGATCGAGTTTGAAGATAGAAGGACGAACATCAAACGAAAGTGAATCATAACTAGAGCAGACAAAATTACATTTGAGAATAAAACATATGAGAGAAAGAAAAGAGAGGAGATAGAGATACGGCTGGTTGAGATCAAAACTAGGAGAGAGAGAGACAGAGGGTTGAATGTATAGTTCTTAGGCTGACAGAATAAGAAATATATAAGAAACTTACTTATTAAGGGTCTCCTACTCATTCTCCACTCTCGTCGCTTAATGAAGATATGTGATTGTGAGGGCCTGAGGGGTATCCAGAGATGCAACCTCAAACCACGAGAATGCATGAAGAAGGAAAAAAATAATGATGTAGCTTTAATTTCCAATGCCTTATTTGGCTATAAACAACCTCACGGCTGGATTTCATGGTGATGGTGGTTAAGTCATGGTATTGTTTTTCTTTATGTTGTGTGCGTGTGTTTGCATGTGACAAATCAATTTTATGAAGTTTAATCTATGAACTGCTTAATTCGTTGTAAAATAATTTTCATCCTTTCCTTTTTTTTCTTACTAGTTAATTGTCATCCTTTCCTTTTTTTTTTCTTACTAGTCAAGTGCACGCGCGTTGCACGCATGTTGCACACATGTTGCACGTGTTGTTAATGATTTTTTAGTGAAATGATATTTCCACTACATTTTTTACTTATCTACCACATTATTAGTTATTACTTTTAACTTATGTAGGCTTGGACAAAACTTCTTATTAATTAATTACTTCTTTTACTGCTTAACAACGAATTAAGCAGTTCATAGATTAAACTTCATAAAATTGATAAACAAAATCAACTTTTTTATGGGATTTTAAGGGTTCTATTAGGTCCAAAATTGGAAAAAGTAATGGGGACCTCATGGCAAAAGGAGTAAGCTAGTTGCCTAAATGTGTTTGTCTTTGTACCAAAGATGTATGGGCTGCTTGGAAATGGGGAAGTAATCCTCAGCCTTCACAAAAGGCTATGTTGCCTTCAAATTCGATCTACTTATCAAACTCCAAGAAAATGAAAGTGTAATGAAATTCGACATTTGGTCTATCATGTCCAAAATTGGAAAAAGTAACGGGGACCTAATGGCAGAAGGAGTAAGCTAGGTCACTACAGTTTTTTGAAAGGCCGGAATTGATGTTATGCCTTTTCGCATGCTATTGGCTATGCATTATTAGTGATCGACTTCTTATACAATCATTTTTGACAAGTTAACATTGTCCTTCTAAGACAAATAAGCGCAACTTTATAGTAAGACGCTTCATCCATATCTAATAGGTGGTGGGTTCAAGTTGTCAAGGGGGTAAGTGGGAAACCACTACTGATCGTCTTTGAAAATAAAAATAAAACATTGCCCTTCTAATAAGTTAACATTGTGATGCATTGTGATTTTAAATTGATGCATCACAATTAAAATTCAATTCATTTTGTTAAATGAATAAATTAACACAGTTCACTTTCTTTGATAAATGAAAAATGATTATTGGAGGAAAAGATAGACGAGTTATATGTTTTATCTCCCCCTCCCCCCCACACACGTACTCGATTCGCGCGTTTGTTACTAAACAAGTGGCTAGTTTGACCCAACACACATATTGTAAAAAAAAAATAATTGAATTTATCATAAATATTATTCCCTTCTCCCAGAATTATTGTTTTGTTTGATCCGACCCACGAATTAAGAAAAAAAATAGTTATTGATTATTAATATAAGTATAATGTGTGATTTCCTTAAAATGCCAAGCTCATGTGGCCCATGATTAAACTACGATAAAAAGGATGAGAACCGGGCCGTACACTGTGCATATAATTTAACCTCAAAAGTCCAACATAATATTATTTAATCGCTAAAGTACATTTTTTGGGAAAAAATAACAAAGATACCCTTAATGAAGGAAAAACGCACACACAAAGCTACTATTCATATTTGTGTGTCGGTAAAAAAAATTTGGTCACTCAAAACCCACTGCCATATAATTTTGGGCGTCGTTCAGCAAAAAAAATTTGGGCGTCGATCAAAAAATTTGGGCATTGTTCAAAATTTTTGAGAGTCGCTCAAAAGCCACTGCCCAAATTTGAGCATCGCAATGCAAAAAATTGGGTTTCACAATTAAAAAAATTGGACATCGCAATACAAAAATTGGGTATCGATCATTAGTTTTGCGCATTGATCATTAATTTTGAATTTCACATAACCTCTCCACTTATTATAGATAGTACTACCCCACCTTCGCATGAAGAAAGGGAAGAAAGCTCAATTCGATAGAAGGAGATGGGGATATTGCTCGTCCTATCACAGTCCTTTGTTGAGGAATAGATCTACCCACGTTAGAAAATAAGCAGTAGCAGTTCTAGCTCTTGGTCCTTTGCTCTTTTATAGTTATATATAAGCTCCTATTCTTGATTCTCCTTAAGCTACGAATAGGAAGAGAAGGCGGCAGATTGGGGGAAGAAGAGGGAGGGGGAGGTTTGCTGGGTTATTGTATGTAGGAGAGAGATGGAGTATATGTGTGGGGGGGAGGGAGAAAGTAAAAATAAAAAATAATAAAAAATCAGAGAATAGAGTGAAAGAGACGGAGATAGGACGAAACAAACTCAAGGTATTTTTGGAACAAAATTTCAAAAAAGCACTTTATCGGTTGAATAATAAAAATAAGGGAGTGGAGCGGTTACAATTTTACAAAAATGTACCGGCCTGTAATTATTTCAATATAAAATGGTAAAAATGTTGTTTAAAAATGAAAGTTACAAACAAGATAACTATTTAGGATAGATGAAAAAAGAAAGTTGATAATAATTTTGGGACAGATGGAGTATGATAATTTACATTTTCGAATTATACGTAACTGAGAGTGACTACCAAAAAATTGGCGGGGCTAATTACACCATAAAATTCACTCTCTACACCCCATTTTCTGTAATATAAAACACAAGGCACAATACTTTAATGAAAGAAATGGGCTGTAGAAAGTGAGTTTTAGGGTGTTTAACTATTTTTAATTAAACACAAAATAGTTTGTTATTAATAAAAATAAAAATAAAAAAGTTTTGAATTGAATCTGAACATTCATCAAATATATGTTGGTTCTGCTATCAAGTACGTTTATGACATTTGCTAAGCTTTAATTATAAACATTTCACAATGTATTGAATATATAAAATCATATATTAGTGTTGCAAGGTTATTTATTGTGTGGATTTTGATATAGTTTGTTATTAAGAAATGTCTGGATCACGTAGTCCAAATCTAGAAAATTAAGACCAACTATTAACCTGTTTGTGTTACTAGTTTTTTATTTTTTTTAATTTATGGTTTGACAAATCTTTCAAATCTCTTTTCTTACATGGACCGCCAAAGCAGTTCTGGCTTTTACCATAAATGATCTTCTAATTTTTCATCTAGAGAAGTGAAATATTATCAAAATTCAGAAGATGCCTGGCAAGCACATACACGAGAGAAAGAAATGAGAGAAGGAGAGAGAGATACGATTGGTTAAGATCAAAAGCGGGAGAGAGAGAGAGAGAGAGAGAGATAGAGAGATAGAGAGAGGTCTGAATGTATAGTATTGGGATTCTCCTTCTCAATCTCCACTCTCTCCGCTTAATATAGCTATGTGATTGTGAGGGGTATCCAGAGATGGAACCTCAAACCACAATAATTCATGCAGGGTCTTGTCTTTTGTGTTAGCTATTGTGGCGACCCGGCCCGGGCCCGAGGTGGAACCGCGGGCCGGACCGCCCAAATAAGGAGGGAAAACAAGTAGGCAATAAAACATGCAAGGACTTAATTTTTAAAAACGACGTGACGCAACATTAGAGACGTAACACGCCTCGGCACCAAAGGGCCGGTATTTTTAAAACTTTTCAAACCTGATATAACAGTTAAACAATTTAAACCAAGTCATCGGCGACACTACATGCCGGAACCCAAGCTAACATTTTATGGACAAGAATTAAATAAGAGCTAATAGGATGCTCAGCGGAAGACTAATACGTGGAGGAATAATAACAAGTTAACCAAGCTCGGCTTACACAATGCCGGCACAAAAGGGTTACAAGAACTACAAGTATTAAACTACTAGCAGTTAATAAGATTTACAATCAAGTTCTACACAAACACCCAAGCATAGTCTAGTTGACTTGCTTAACCCGTCGTCCTTACAAAATATAAACAGGGGAAGAGGACATCTAAACCACCTCTTCGAATAGCGACGGCGAACCAAAAGGAGTACAAGGCACGAACACAGCGAGTCAACGAAAGCGTAACTGCCTTGCTAGGATCTAAAAGCAAGAAGGGAAAGGGTAAGTCATAAAGACTCGTAAGCTATCAATCATGCATGTCATGGCAATATGCAACATACAAGGCAAGTTATAGTCACATAAGCATAGAGATCATATATCCAAGATGCACATTGTTTCACATAAGTGCGCATAATTAAATCACATAGGATAAGGATATATGGAGAGCCGGGCCGCTACGTAGTTCCTGCATACAAGCGTTATCTTGAGCGTGCATGTGTCAGATGCGTGTAAGTACATCGACCTTCCGAGGGAAAGCTCGGGATAGAACCAATGGTACTCGTATTGATGCAACAAGGGAGCTACTTCCCCACTGTGGCCACAGTGGAGGCGTGTGTGAACAAGGACAGATGCCACCGACTCATGCAATGCCAAGTAATGTATACTTAACAAAAATATCAAGTAGTGAACGAGGTCGACAAGAGCGATCTCGTTCATGACAAGTAAATTATTCTCATCAATAACCAAGTAGGATTGAGTTCGACAAGAGCGAACTCACATGTCAAATTAAGCATTCTATAATATGACATTCAAGATTAAACAAGGTAATCAATCCAAGTTCAAGAGTCTAGAATTATTATTCTAAGGGAAACGTGATTAGAACGTCGTAGGGATTGATCGGTGAGCCGGTATTGTTCAATAGCTCGCTAAACTTGACTCCGTTGAGTCGTCTCTAACAATTCATCCAATAGAGTTAGGACGCTAAATGCATCGCAAACCCTTTTCTAAGTTCGCGTATATGATCGGTGCGGTCATTAATCCATTTAATAACCGTAGTTAAGAATTGTCATCCATTCAATTTCAAGGGGCCTTAGAATTATTATTTCAAAGGTTGATAAATTGCAATAGTCCAAGAACATTAATTATTCATAGGAGGATATAGAACACATTTAATTCTCAACATAGGACCCAATTCAATAAGATGAACAAATCATGGCATATGGAACCCTAGAATTCCTAGTTTCCAAAAGTCATCAAAATCCAATAGTCCAAGAACATTAATTATTCATAGGAGGATATAGAACACATTTAATTCTCAACATAGGACCCAATTCAATAAGATGAACAAATCATGGCATATGGAACCCTAGAATTCCTAGTTTCCAAAAGTCATCAAAATCCAATAGTCCAAGAACATTAGTTGTTCCTAAGAGAGCATAGAACATATTCAATTCTAGGCATAGGACTAAATTAACAAGATGATCATATTAATCAAAATCTCAAAAGACCAATTCATCAACAATCATGGTATGGGTATGGTAGGAGCATGGGAATTACATGAAGAAGGGGACATAGCATCTCTAGCATACATCCTAAGGGGAATCGATAGCTTACCTTACACCCAAGAAAGAGATGGAATGAACACAAAGTAATCGGATGGAAATGATCTCCTTGTCGGTAGCTTCACTCCGGTGGTCTCGGTTTGGCAAACGGAGGTCGGGAGCTCAATCCATGGAGTAGACACACACTAGTCTCACCTTTTCTCTACACACACTAATATGGCAAGAGAGAGAGAAGAGAAATCTGGGAATGGAAGCTTAATGGCTGATCAACAAGAGAGAAGGCTTATATATGTTGCATGAAATGAGTGGATTTCCACATGGCACAAGAAGAGGGCCTCCAAATCCACTTGTCAAATGGAGGTAGCTTGAGGTTAGGACTAATCTAACTTGATTAGTGTTTAATAGGTAGGATTAGGGCCAATTAGGAGGGGGTTAAAGGGGTCAAAGGTCGGACATAGGAGAGGAGGGAGAAAATTTCCCAGAAGAAGGCCGTGAGGCGGGCGCTCAAAGATGGCCCATGCGGCCGCCTCAAATGCAGGTTAGGTCTCCTGATTTTCATTTGCTCTCAGCTTCTGGGGCGCGCGCCTCACTCGATCCATGCGGGCGCCTGAACTTCTGGGGCTCCAAAACTTGACTTAAACATGTCCTAAAGGGTCCTAAACTTGTGGGCATCCATTCTAGGGTCTAACACCACTCAAAACAAGTCCGAAACACACCCGAACAACACCCGGAACAAGGTAGGACAAGGCTCGAGTCAAGCGACGATTGGTGGACGAATCAAACCCGGATCAAACGTCAATGAAACTAAGATATCTTGGGCATGGAAAAGGCTTGTTTAACCATGGTTAAGAGTTCAATACAAGGCCGGGAACTCAACGAACATATCGCACGACGAAATACGCGCAAAACGGGAGAAGAGGGAAATCGCTAAGGCCAAAACAAAGCAAGAAGGTTTCCAAACTTCCAATCAAACCTACTATGATCAAGGTGAACGTTCTAGGTCATCTATGATGGACAATAGAACTCTAACAAGTCTCGGTTGAGTGCTAACATGCTAAGGCAAACACTCAAGGCACAAGGCAAGGCAAGCAAGGCAATAAAGGCATTCAAGCAACTAGGCACATAATACTCTCATGTGAGTATGACATGAACAATTAGAATTATCTAACATGTTAAGGCATGAAACAAGCATGTTATTAAGGCATAAGACAAGTAATGCAAGTAATGGGTTTGGGTTCTCACATCCTCCCCCACTTAAAGGAATTTAGTCCCTAAATTCTTACCGAAGTCATCGAATAGGAAAGGGTACTTCTCTCTCATATCAAGCTCGGTCTCCCACGTGGCTTCCTCAATATCATGATTCTTCCACAAGACCTTCACCAAGGGAATTTTCTTCGTCCTCAACACTTGTTCTTTCGTGTCCAGAATCCTCACCGGCTTCTCATCGTATGAAAGGTCAGGCTCAAAAGTAATCTCATCATAAGTCAAGACATGCGATTCATCCTTCAAGTATTTGCGTAGCATCGAGACATGAAATACGTCATGAACATCCGATATAGAAGGTGGCAATGCTAACCGATACGCCAAAGCTCCAATCCTCTCTAGGATCTCGAATGGTCCAATGAATCTAGGTGTAAGTTTACCTTTCTTCCCAAATCGCTTAGTACCGCGTCGGGGCGATACCTTCAAGAATACAGAGTCACCAACCTGAAATTCTAAGTCACGCCTCCTGTTATCCGCGCAGCTCTTTCTCGCTCTACTCGGCAGAAGCAATCTATCTCTAATAAGCTTCACGCTCTCACCGATTTGTACCATCTCCGAACCCCAAAGTTTAGCTTCACCAACTTCATCCCAAAGAAATCGGTGAACGACACTTGCGCCCATATAAAGCCTCATATGGCGCCATCTCAATACTGGACTGGTAACTGTTATTGTATGCAAATTCGGCTAACGGTAAATGGGAATCCCAACTACCTTTGAAATCCATGGCACAAGCACGCAAAAGATCCTCCAATACCTGAATCAATCTCTCACGATTACCGACGTCTCGATCAAGGGTGAAAAGCCGTACTAAAGTTTAACTGCACTAAAGCTTCTGCCGCAAAGAATGCCAAAATCTAGAAGTGAACCCGGGGTCTCTATCGAGAAACAATGCTAATCGGAATGCCGTGTGCAATCTCACGATGTCTCGACATACAATGCCGCCAATGACTCAAACTATAAGTCATCGCAACTTGAGAATAAAATGTGAAGATTTGGTCAACTTTATCCACACAACCCAAACCGCATCGAAACCTCGTGATGCGAAGTACGTGGCAATCCCGCCACAAAATCCATGGTGATATGCTCCCATTTCCACTCCGGTATCTCAAGTGGTCAAGTAAACCCAGGTCTCTCGGTGTTCGCCTTAACCCGCCGACACGTCAAACATCTAGATACATAGTTCATATTTCGCTTCATCCCGTTCCACCAAAAGCTGTCTCTTCAAATCCCTATACATTTTGGTACTCCCTGGGATTTATAGTATATTTGGCCTTGTGAGCCTCATCAAGAACCATGCGCTTAACCCCATCGGTAGAAGGCACACAAACTCTACCCCGAAAAGTCAAAATCCCATCGGTGTTCAAAGCAAACTCCGGTGTCTTACCATCACCCAAGCCATCACTAATCTTCTTCAACTCAATCGAAACTTGAGCCTTCTTAATCAACTCAAACAATGCAAAGCGTAGCACGACGCTAGCAAAGATAACCCTATGCTCACTCGCAATCGACTCCATTCTCGGACGTCCTCAAGCATCTTCCACTCCTTCATCATCAAACAAGACATATACGCCTTTCCTACTCAAGGCATCCAAACAACATTAGCTTTCCCTGATGATATGAAATAGTGCGCTCATGATCCTTTAGTTTCTCCATCCATCGCCTCGTCGCATATTCAACTCTCTTTTGTGAAAAGAGATACTTCAAACTCTTATGATCGGTGAATATCTCAAACTTAGCCCCGTAAAGATAATGCTTCCACTTGTGAAGTGCAAAGATAATAGCTGCCAATTCAAGGTCATGTGTCGGATAATTGCTCATAAGGTGATAGCTTCCTCGGCATAGGCAATAACTCTCCCATTCTCGCATAAGTACGCAACCTAAGCCTTCTAGCGAGGCCGCTATAAATCACAAAGTTCTCCGAACCACTAGGCAATGCCAAAATAGAGCCGTAGTCAATCTCCCTTCAACTCCTCGAAAACTAGCCTCGCACTTATCACTCCATATAAAAGTAGACTTCTTCTCGAAGTCAAGTTAGTCATCTGAGTAGCGATCTTCGAAAACCTCAATGAACCTACGGTAATAACCTGCCAAGCTCAAGAAACTACGGACCCTCACAACGTACTAGGCTGCTC
>CM028384.1:65440523-65479678 GCA_013146195.2 Codonopsis lanceolata | reverse complement strand
GATTTAGGACAAACAAGAAATAGGAGGGAGAGGGAGAGAGAGAGAGAGAGATATGCATGTGGAGAAGCAACGAGAGGCGGGATTAAGCTTCACAACTCAGGCAAACAAGGAAAACAGAGAGGCAACGAGAGAGAACGAGAAGAGCGCCGTAGTGGAGACTAAATTTGGGGGAAACTAGCGAGGGGAATTTGGGGAAACCCTATATACGATGGGGAAATTGGGGAAATCGCGGAGAGGAAGCGGAGAGGGAAATATTGGAAATATATTTAATTAATATATTTATACAATGAGGCCGGAACCAAAGAGCGGTAGCACGGGGGCACAAGCGTCCCAAAACAACAGTATTTGGGAAGGCTATTTCTAGCGGTCCCAAATACTAAGTAATTGTGACCGTTAATTTCCCTTCCCAAAAAGGTATTTGTGGCCAGCTTTTCGGCCTTCCCAAATAACGGGGGTCACAAATAGTCACTTTTTTTGTAGTGTAGTCCCCATTGAGCTTTATTATAAAGAATGGAGTGTGCTAAGCACACTATTGAAACCCCATTCGCCATCGTTTCTATTACCCACATTAACTTAACCCTAAAAGCCTATACACTTTTAGCCTACCCTTTGAGAGTAGGATGTGGGTGGGAAATTGATTCTAGGAGGACCACTTCTTTTCGGTTAGGCCATTTTTTCGAAGACTTCTTCTTTCAAAATTAAATCGAATATATATATATATATATATATTCCATGTATCGACGAAAATGAAACAAGAAGAAGAAGAGTGTAAACAAAGATTCAAATGGAAGCATAGCTTTCAAGAGAAAAATATGTTAGAAAAATTCTCTTGATTGGAATGATGTGATATTTTAGAAGAATATATTGCCCAAAACAAGTTTGGGGGAAAGAAGAAAACTTAAAAGTTACGAAAGCACCCCTCCACTTGTGGTCTTTGAGTCCTAGCCTAAATAGGGAAAACTTCCTTTTGCTTGGAAGTATGAGGGATAAAGGGTAGTCTTACTCTCTCACTTTGAATTCCAATCCCTTTCCATCAAATCCCCCAACACCTTGGCCTTACATTACAAGCTTATAAAGACCTAATGATCTTCTTGCCAATGCTTATGTTGTTTTTACTGTCAAGTGAGTAACATGAAATTGATCACACACACTTCATAATCACTATTATTCACCCTAAAGCTCACTTGTGTTAGCATAATCTTAGCTATTACAAGTCATTGGGATAGGAGAGCATTGTATGTCATACATAGAAGTGCATGGGATGGATGTATAAGTCTTTAAATCCTTGGGACCTTTCTGCATGGCGTAGTGACCGGTTTGGATGGTAGATCTCATACTTCTTAATGCATGATTTTCTATTAAACTTTGATTTTCATATGAATGTGGTGTTTAGCTTAATAAAAGCTGTTTTAGTTAAGATATTCTTTAAGACGGTGATCACACACACACGGAGAAATTAGAAGTAGTAGCAGTTTTAAGAAAAGACTAGTTGGTTTTATATGACTAAGCCTGCATATATGTGGTGAGCACCAAAACTGAGATTACTTGCATGCCATACACCTATGACTTGAGATGAAGCCAAAAAGATTTTATGTTTTATGTTTAGTTTAAATTTTATTGGCTTTTGTATTTATCTGTTTTGTATTTATCTCATAGTCGAAGTCACTCGAAAGAGTCTCCTTGAGTTTGTGGGTTTATAGAGGAGTGTAAATAGTGTCACCCTCACAAAAGATTTTAATTTTTGTTATTTATATGCTTTTGTATTTATAAGTTTATTTGTTTACTCGTGGACGAGCAAAGTTCAAGTTTGGGGTATTTGATCGATGTATTTTATACGTCGATTTTATATACTTCTATGACTTAAATTATGCTATTTCACGAGGCTTTTGGTTACTAATATATGTTTTCGGTGAGTTTTGTAAGTTTCAGGTTAATTGTGAAAATACGCGAAACTCCAGGGTTTTAAGTGCAAATTTCAAGAAGGGCCAAAAAGGAAAATTGAAGAAACAATGAAAGCGCACAATCGGACACCTACGGACACCATGCGGACGCAGGTGCCTCTGCAGGTGCCTCGCACCCGTACCGCAAGACCGCAAGGTAGGCGTCTGGGTAGAAAAGAAAAGGCTCAAGTCAAGATTTCAAGGCGGACATACTCGAGACCTTGCGGACGCAAGGTACCCAGCACCTTGCGACCGCAAGGTGGTCAGAATGCGACCTATTCGGATTTTCACACAGTCATTCGATCCGATTACAACTCCCGAGTATATATAGAAGCCAGATGCCGAGCCAATCGAGGAGGACGGCTGGAAGCTCTCTTTTCATAGGTTTTAGGTAGTTTTAGATTGTATAACATAGTTAGATTTTGTAATTTCAAGTATTGAAGATCAAATCATGTATCCATCATCTCCATGTGTCTGTTCATTGTCTATGATGAACTAAATCATCCATAATCTAGGAGGTGGGAGGTAACTTGTATCGAATTTATGTTTTGATTCTTATATATATGTCTATTCAATGCTTGTTGATTGTGTTGTTTATCAACCCCTATATTATTTTGCTTTGAACAAATGAATGTAATCGCAAATAATAAAGGCTTAGAGGTGCGGATAACTGCATGACCAAGTGCATATGTCGTACACTGGCTCACCAACACAATAAATTGGACCTATCGATGCACGAGAGTGATAAGTTAGGACCAGGTTCTTACATGATCTAGGTGACAGATAGATCATAAATCTAGGTGACAGCTAGATTAACAGTTCCTGTGCTTAGGATATGGAATGGATGAATTTTGTGGGGATGGAGGTCGAACCAATTGTTCAACGAGACTATATCTATTTTTAGTGAACGAACCCAAGACATTGAATGACATTATTATGAATTGAACATAAAGGAGATATAAGTGAAACCTGAATCCTAGATTTCCACTCACCATAAGATCTTCATATTCGTTATTCTTGTCTAATTAGTTAAACATCTATAAATAGTAGTTTAGAGTAGAATTAAACATAAACCCCCCCCTTAGGTTAATAATTTGCTATCAATAATTGTACTGTTCGTGATCACTTGTCTCTGTGGGTTCGACCCTTGCTTCAAATACTATTCTATAATAGTCTTGTTCACTTGCAAGGAAAAAGATTAATTAAAACATCGATCAGTTGCCAAACGACAAAATTGATTTTAGAAACCCTAATTCCAATTATAAGCTATGGAATTGAGATATCCAACATACCCTTACGTGTAATTGGAAATGCAAATCAGTTTAAGATTTCCCAATAAGTTTTAAATTGGTAAATATGTTATTTACCCTCTTTCTAGCCTATTCTGGTTGTCGAGGACCAAAACATTGCTTCTTTAACATTAGCCATTTCAACAATTGTGAAGTTATGGGTTTGATCGAGGACGAGGGTAGTGGACGGTGGGGGAAGACCAGTCTTTCTATATATTATGTACTCTTTCAGTTTTGGGTAAAAAGTCTAGTAATCCATTTTGAGATATTTTATTTAAAGAGTTCATTTTCAAAAATTAATAGATAAAAATGTCATTTAATACTAATGTGCAACTAAGTGTTATTTTCTTAAAAAAATTGACTTTCAAACGGGGACTCGTTGTCAGGGCCGGCCCAAGGGGGAGGCTGGGCAAACAAGGGCTTTAGGCCTCAGCCAATAGGAGGCCTCAATTTTTTTTTTTACTATTACTATTTGTACCAAGTTTCCTAAACTAATTGAATTGATAAACTTGCTAGTACATGAAATTAAAACAAAAATGAGACAATTGCATAAAAAACCCTGGCCTATTTTAGGTTTTACAAATTGAACCCTGACAATTGTTTATAGGCATATTGAACCCCAGCCTATTTTTTATGTTTCAATTAGAACCCTCCGTCCATTTTATCCGTTAAATGGTAACGGTTTGCTGAGTAGGATGCCACGTTGGCATCCTACGTGGCCAATTCTATTTCGTTATAAACCTTGTACAAATTTTTTAATTTCATAAAAAACCCTAAAATTTATTTTCACCAAATAAATCCTTAAAATTTTAAAAAAATAGTTATTTATATATCAATTTCATTTTAAGAAAATAAAGTTATTTTTTTTAGAAAATAGGGCTCAAAATATGATGTAAGTTCCAATGAGTATTTAATATTTAATACACATCCGATCCTAAATAATCATCATGTTTGATTTCGCACACAAATTAAGAAAAACAAATTATCTCTATTATAATATTGGTATAATTGTATAAAGTATTTATTTAATATGTAATATTTTAATAAAAATTAAAAATTAATATATTTGTTTTAAAATTTATTTGTAACATTTAATATTATGTTTAAAACTATAATTTTAAATTATAAATTTTCTTAAAGAAGTTAAAAACTAGGCCAAAATATGAAAGCCCAAAGTAACCACCCAATCCCATAATGCCTCCCAATGTTAAATTTTTCCCAAGTTCATGCCTCGATGTTTCCATTTGTCCCATAGTGCCCCTTAGTCACTTGCCGTTTACAAAGGTACGTTAAGTGGCACATGTTCATACACGTGCCGGACAAAATTGTCTTTTCCAACATTTGGGGGCATTATTTGTTTGCAATTACACTAACAAGATAGAATATAATGGACGTTTTCGAGCAACTACCGTTTTGCAATGGCGGTGGAGTTTTGCTCAAACAAGACCTAGAACACGAAGAACAGGTTGGTGGTTGCTGCAATGGTGTCCTTGGATAAGAACACGAAATCAATCAAAGCTACAGTGATCGATCTTCATCTCCCATCTTTCTCTCTCTCTTCTGTCTAATTTTCACAACCACGGGCCACCTCCAAACCCAACACCATCTCCATCTCCTTCGTTCAATCAAAGCCCCAACAGCCGGACCCTCCTTCTTCTCCGGCGAATCAACCCCTTCATCCCCGCATCCAGCCACCGTCTCCACCGAATCCCCTCCGTTCAAACCCAGCCCCCATCTCCCTCATCTTCAAATCATCCTCCCCGATCTCCGCCTCGATTCCAGCCTCCTTCTCCACGGGCCACCTCCAAACCCGACACCATCTCCATCTCCTTCGTTCAATCAAAGCCCCAACAGCCGGACCCTCCTTCTCCGGCGAATCAACCCCTTCATTCCCGCATCCAGCCACCGTCTTCACCGAATCCCCTCCGTTCAAACCCAGCCCCCATCTCATCTTCCCCAAACCCAGCCGCCATCTCCCTCATCTTCAAATAGAGTCGGCGGTCCAAGACTGGAGAGAGAGAGAGAGAGAGAGAGGAAGAAAGAGAAGCGGCAATGGCTGAGATGTAATTCATGGATCGAAGAGCTTCGTTCTCACACCCTTAAACGGAGCCGCTTAACAAATGGGGCGGCTGAGACGAATATAAATGAACGAAGGGACCCGATTCTATTTCAAGGCTTCAACCGGAGACATGGGCATGAAAGTCAACAGTTTCAGAAATCAGTTTGATTGAGAGTTCGGTGATCGACTGATCGTCGTAACTCGTAAGAATCAGAAACAAAGGGGCAATGATGTACTTTCACACCAAAAATGTACTTAAAAGATATGTCTAAAAAATAGCTGGATTGATTTGAAAACATGTTTTGAAAAATGTACCGGCTTGTAATTATTCCAAATTTATAATTTAAAATTATAGTTTTAAACATAATATTAAATGTTACAAATAAATTTTAAAACAAATATATTAATTTTTAATTTTTATTAAAATATTACATATTAAATAAATACTTTATACAAATTATACCAATATTATAATAGAGATAATTTGTTTTTCTTAATTTGTGTGCGAAATCAAACATGATGATTATTTAGGATCGGATGTGTATTGAATATTAAATACTCATTGGAACTTACATCATATTTTGAGCCCTATTTTCTAAAAAAAATAACTTTATTTTCTTAAAATGAAATTGGTATATAAATAACTATTTATTTTAAATTTTAAGGATTTATTTGGTGAAAATAAATTTTAGGGTTTTTTATGAAATTAAAAAATTTGTACAAGGTTTATAACGAAATAGAATTGGCCACGTAGGATGCCAACGTGACATCCTACTCAGCAAACCGTTACCATTTAACGGATAAAATGGACGGAGGGTTCTAATTGAAACATAAAAAATAGGCTGGGGTTCAATATGCCTATAAACAATTGTCAGGGTTCAATTTGCAAAACCTAAAATAGGCCAGGGTTTTTTTATGCAATTATCCCAACAAAAATTATAAAAACAATTATAAACTCAAAATATTTTTCAAAGTAGATTTGAACAATTTAAAATGTATCAAGATATTTTCGGTTTTTTATTTAGCATTGAGAAATTCAGGTCATTGAATAATGAAAATTTAAAAGAAAATTGTCTTAACCTTGAAAATTCATTAAAACATAATTATAATTCTGATATTGAGGGATTAAATCTATTTATGGAACTAAAAGTTTTAAGAGAAATTATACAAATGAAAAATGATACACCAAATGACAAACTTAATTATATATTAAGGGTTGATTCTTTTCCAAATACGGAGATCGCTTATATAATAATGCTAACAATTCCAGTAATTGTTGCTTCGGCAGAAATAAGTTTTTCTAAACTAATATTAATAAAATTTTATCTAAGATCGATAATGTCTCAACAAAGATTAAGTAAACTAGCTTTATTATCTATTGAAAAAGAATTGTTAAGTGAAATCGATTACAATAATTTAATGAATGATTTTCCATATCAAAAAGCACGAAAGATAAACTTTAAATAAAAATATAATAATTTTAATAATAAATTATTATTTATTTTAAAAAGACCTCATTCTATAGTTCGCTTTAGGCCTCAATAACAGTTGGGCCGGTCTTGCTCGTTGTCCAGAATGGAAGGAGTACAAGAATTGTGTGGTTCTAACCGGCCACCACCACCCTTGCTCTATGCTGTCTCACCAGTCGCCCCTCTTTCACAAAAGAGAAATGAAAACCATCAGACCTCAGCTACAGTTGTGGCGAGGGCACGATATTTTGCCTCGCTGCTGGAATGGGAGATAGTAGCTTGCTTCTAAGAAAACTAAGATACAAGGTTGGGACTAATAAAGATGCAAGATCTAGTTGTTGATCGAAGATCATCGGGATTGTTTGCCCAAACAATAAGTAGGCCCAAATGTCAAAGTGTGAAGATTTATAAAACAGTTGACCTTTGCTTAGATAGCCTTTGACATATCGAAGAATGCGCTTGGCAGTTTGGAGATGGGTGGTCCGAGGCTTATGCAGAACTGACATACTTGGTTAACGGCAAAAACAATGTCTGGGCGAGTGAGGGTTAAATATGGTAAACCACCGACCATACTTTTATAAGAAATAGGATCAGGGAGAAGATCTCGAGACTGAAGTGAGATGCGAGTTTGAGGTGTTACTGATGTAGTACAAGGTTTACAATTTTCCATGTTAAACCGAGTTAGCAGGTCAAGGGAAAATCGAGTTTGGTTGAGATAAAGGTGGGATGTCGTCCGAGTTGTTTCAATGGCTAGAAAATAGCCCAAATCGCCAAGTTGTCGGCTGTCAAATGTGGAGCAAATTTGATCAATAAACTGGGAGATAGTAGATGATAACGAGTCTGTGATGATCAAGTTGTCTACATAGACGAGGATATAGATAGTGGATGAACCATCAAGCCGAATGAAGAGAAAGTTGTCAGAGCCACTGTTGAAGAAGCCATGTTGGAGGAGAAATTCGAAGAGACGATGAAACCATGAACGTGGGGACTGTTTAAGGCCATAAAGAGCGCGATGGAGACAGTACACATGAGTTGGATGAGACGGATCGACAAATCTGAGAGCTTGTTGTCTATAAACTTGTTCTGATAGAAGCCCGTTTAAGAATGCATTACGGACATCCAATTGTTTGATGGGCCAAGCACGACAGTGAGCAATGGACAAAACAGTTCGAATAGGAGCGGGTTTTACGACGGCGCTGAAAGTCTCACCGTAATCTAACCCCTCTTGTTGATTGAAACCATTAGCAACGAGTCTCACCTTCTACCGATCGATATGACCATTGATTTTTTTTCTTGATGCAATATACCCAATGACAACCAACAATATTCATGGACGGAGATGGAGGAACGAGTGTCCAAGTATGGTTTTGAGTAAAGCAAAATATTCTTCCTGTATTGCTGTTTGCCAGTGAGCGGATTCAGATTCGTAGGCCTGTCAGGGTCGGTTCTGGGCATGTTCCAGGTGACCGACCGAACAGGGCCACAAAATTTAAGAGGGCCCCAAAAATATTTCAGTCTAACCGTTACCCATTTACTCATTTAGGCATTTAATATCCCTCAATCATCCTCATTCACCCTCTCGTTTCTTTCTCGATCTACTCATCGGCCACCGCCCGCAATCGATGTCGACGGATGGACTCCCAAGAAGCCTTCCAAGCTTCTCTCCACTTAGCTCGCCGCCAATAACCTTTTTAGTTCAACCCTTCTTCAATCTTCAGTTCTTCCCCTTCCATATTTCAAAGCAAAATGCAAAAAACTTGGGGTTGTTTGGGTCCTATTTCTAATCTGGAATCGATTTCGTGCGAATTTGAAGCCTTGAAGTTTCGATTTTTGCGAGTTAATTGGGTAAGTGTCCAAGTTCCAACGTTTCAATTTACTTTATGTTTGGTTTTCTAGGACATTGAATTTCATAGAAAAGAATTTGGAGGAAAACAATTAAATACTGTGGGTCTGTAATTGAGATGGAGAAGAAGAAAAGGAGTTTGTGGAAAAAGATAAAAGGAAGTCCTCCATATATATCATTTGTCTTATAAGAGGATGAAACCAAACAGAACGTGAGGAGAGATTGTTTTGTGTTGTTTTTGCCTTTTAACAAGATCGATACTTGTTTTCCCAGTTTTTTCATTCTTCCTTCAGTCCCAAGTCCATTAGCATTTGTTATTTACATATTATATTATTTAACAATTTGTGATTAGTTAAATAGTAACTTCGTTTCAATATAACTTTTGTGTGTGTGTGTGTGTTATAATGATATAGTGATATTATGATAATCTATGAAATCTATAAATTGTTTTTTTAGCATTTAACTTTTATCAATTTTGGACCTAAGGCTCCGTTTGTTTCACGGAAAATGATTTTTGAAAAACGTTTTCCTCATTTTCTGGTGTTTGGTAACCTTATGAAAATGTTGTCAACGTACAAACTTTTCCGAGTCAACGGAAAATGAAGTCTTCTTTTCCGGAAAATGACTTACAGATTCATTTTCCGTAAGTCATTTTCAAAAAGTTCGAGCACCCCTTCGTCCCTTTCCACAATTACACACATTTACATATACGCACAATATTTCACTAAACAAATAAATTGTTTAGAAATATAAATGGAGTTTGTGCACACTATATAAATTATAATTTTAATAAATACTCACTACGTCTTAAAATTGGTGTCAACTATATTATTTAGGAACGTCCCAAACGTTATTCATATTCTTTTTAAAACGTTTTTTTCATATCAATTTTATTTGTATTTGTGAGATTGAAAAAAGATGGACCTTATTGATTTGACACGACTAATGATAAATTGAGGTTACTAATGAAAAATTACTTAGAGCTCAACACTATCTTATATTCAATATGAGCAATAATATTAGAATATATATATATATATATATATATATATATAAATTTATTTACATATTATTTTCTGTAGCATTTTCCGTGCATTTGTCAAACACCCGAAAATGTTTTTCGATATATTTTCAAAAGATTTACTGGTTAATATCCGTTTTGATACCCTAACTTTACCCGTTTTTCAATTTTGTTACCCTTTATACCAAGGCAATCAAATTTGAGCCAAACGTTTAACAAATTGATCAATTACAATCCAAGTCGTTAACTATCCGTTAAATACTAACGGTTAATTTGTTTTTTTAGGTTGGTACCGGGTAGAATTTGTATAATGTAAGTGCCAGTACAATTTCTTCCCCTAATTACTTCCCATTTCTTCTCCATTTTCATCTTTGATTCTCAACAAAAATGAAAAAAATATATTATCCCAATCCAAGTCAAAACCCCACTTCATTTGACCTAACCAAATTTGGGAGCAAAAGGTCTGTCCCTCTGCCAGAACCCGATCACTCCTCAGCCGGCGGCGCCAAAACCCAGTTGCCTTTTCTGTCGAGCACCATCCCTTTATTCTTCTCAACCCACCATGACCCAGGAACCATACACTCCTCTTTCAAAAACTCATTTGACTTATTCACCAATGCCAAACTCCTTTCCACCTTCAATTCAAATTCCCCTTCTTCCCCATTCCACCCCGCCACCACATGTAACATCGCCTGTAAGTTATGCCAATCGCTCGGATTCCTCGACTCCTTCAAACTCGGTTCCGTGTATCGATAAACAGATCCGTATCAGAATTCACGAATCCCAATAACGGACTTGGGTAAAGCGGAATCAAGTCAATTTTATTCTGGACGTGTAAAATGTTGACATTTGAAAATTGCTTCAGTCTCTCATTGAATGCTTTGTAATCCACCTGTGGGGAACCAAATACAATGGCTGAAATCGAGATATCGGTAATTCCGTTTTCGGCCAGATTGAATGCAGCTAGAATAGACATGCTTGCCCCGAGGCTGTGGCCTGTGAATGTTATGCTTAATTCCTCTTCTTTGTACTTGTCCACTAACTGTTTGATAAAAGTCATAAGCTGTGTCCTTGTGCTTTGTTTTGTGAAAGGAGAATTCGGATATTTAGAAGTGTAAAGAGTGAGCCAACCGTGCATAACTTTTGGCACAACTTCGTCGTCGTCGCTGTCGCTGTCCGAATCCCCTGAACCACCCAAGCAAGAAACAATTGGGGGAAATGGAAGATAGGAGAAATTTTGGAGAAATGAACAAGGGTCGTATACATATACCTGTTGTCAAGCCAGTTGTCGGTTTCTAACCTAGGATAGCAGGTCAACCGTTAGTATTTAACAAATAGTTAACGACTTGGATTGTAATTGATCAATTTGTGAAACGTTTGGCTTAAATTTGATTGCCTTGGTACAAAGGGTATCAAACTTGAAAAGCGGGCGAAGTTAGGGTATCAAAACTGATATTAATCCAAGATTTACCAAACATCCAAAAAGAAAATCTTTTCATTTTTTGGAAATCATTTTCCCTCAGGCCTGTTTATTGGTGGATGGCTCATAGTCTGGAGAGTCCATAGTTATAGCAGAGTAGGCAAGTGAGACAGCGTGATAGGAAGACCCATAGGGCTTGTTTGGTAGTCAGACAAGGATAAACAATATTATTACTCCCAGTACTATTAGTGCCCTCGCTATTAATCATCACTTGTATATCCACTTGTATATCGGGGGTAATTTTGAGATTATAAATGTTAATCCCAATTTTTTTTAGTGAGGGCGCTAATAATACCACCCTCCTCCTTGGTATTAATAGTGAGGCAATAATGACTTAATCCGGATAACTCGTGTTATTAGTCCCGACCACCTATTATGTACCAAACATCAGACAACTCGGCTTATTAATCCTATCTGTCCTTAACCCTGGCTACCAAACGACACCATAGGTTATTTTGTTGATACTTCCATATCGAAGAGGTGGGGAATGGGGATGACTTGGGGAGTCTGTTGTGAAGAGGAAAAAGGGTGTTGGAGTTTGTATCGGGAGTTCTGGGTATGACTTGGAGTGATATATGGGTAGGAGGAGCCCTTATTGGTTGGGTTGTTTGGGTCCGGAAGGGAGCTTGTGGAGTGATTTACTGGGCTGGGAGAGGGGGTAGGGGTGTTTGCGGTTGTAGGTAGGTTTGAGGTGTGGTAGGCTGATGGTGTTTAGGAAGTGGAGTAGGATGATCCAAGGCAACATGTGAGGGAGCCATGGGTATGGACGGAGCATTAGTTGATCATGACGGAGCTTCTTTAAAACCCCCAACCCCAGTTAGACCACCCCGAACCCTTTCAATCAGCGTCCGCTTCCCTTCGGCAGACCGGCCGAACTATTGCTCATCCTCTATCTCACCCTGGGCATCCTCATTTACTCCTTCAATCGCGACCATTTCACCGGCGATGAGACACATCCTGTGGTGGATGCGCTCTATTTCTGTATTGTCACCATGTGCACCATCGGTTACAGGGACATTGCCCCTCTTTCCCCTCAGGCTAAGCTTTTCTGTTGCTTCTTCATATTGGTGGGGGTTTGAGTTCTATTGATGAAATTTTGATCTGAGCATGGCCAGTTTTTTTTTCTCTCTCTCTCTGGCGATGTCCGACGAGAATTACGTCGGTTACACTGATTCGATATGATGGAGGTCATTTTGCAAATTATGTCGGTTACACTGATTCAGATTTAGAAGATTTAGGTTTTATTTTTTCAGATTTGAAAAAGCTTATTGTCATAAAAAAAATTATTTCCAATTTGAGACCCTAAATTGGTTCCACTGTTGGTTGCCACCCAACCATTGCCGGAGAAGACTAATAGTTATTGGAGAAGACTATGAGAGCATCCACAATGTACATAATTCTTACACAAATTCTTAGCTGGGTCCCACTGCTACCTACACATTTTTCTCTTTTTATCTACTTAAGAATATATCTTCTCATTGTACACTATTCTTAACATATTCTTAACTGGGTCCCAGCCACCTCATTAACTTTACATTTCATTTTTTATTTTTATACTTCTCAACAAATAAATTTATTTCACGTTATTTAATATATTTCATATTTAAATATTTCGTATAAATAATTAATTTATAAATTAAGACAGAAATTATTTTAAAAATAATAAATTATCTATAAAACACATATTATACATAACTCGTACAATAACATAAATAGAAAATTACATAAAAACGTTAAATACATAAAATGATAAAATTACATAAAACATAAACACTTAAAAATTACGTCAAAACAATTCAATAATTAAAAGTACATGAAAACGTCAATAATTAAACTCTATCACTAGTTATCACCGTAACGACGCCATATATGCTCAACCAAGTTCGATCGAAGAGCATGATGGGTGCTTCTATCACGTACCTCTGAATTTCGTTTCATATATTCTTGAAATGCTTGAGTTGACCCATGGTTCACTTGTGGAGAGTCATAAACGATATCATCAGCCCAGTTCGTAACGTGATCACCCTCGGCCTCCACAATCATGTTGTATAGAATAATGCATGTGAGCATTATTTCTTTCAAGTTATCTCTATACCAAAACCTGCTAGGACCTTTGATAATTGCCCATCTTGATTGGAGCACTCAAAATGCTCGTTTGACATCTTTTCTTGCAGCCTCTTGCATCTCTTTGAATTTCTTTCGCTTAGCATCCGACGGACATGAAAAACTTTTCACAAAAGTAGCCCAATCCGGATAAATTCCATCTGTTAGGTAGTATCCTTTTGTATACTGTGTGCCATTCACTTCGAAATTGCATGGCGGTGCATTTCCTTCGAGTACGTTATTGAACAAAGGTGATTCATATAACACATTAAGATCATTACGAGAACCCGCGACCCCAAAAAATGTGTGTCATATCCATAAATCTGCAGACGCAATTGCTTCGAGCATAATTGTTGGTTTCCCATGACCTCTTGCATATTGACCTTGCCAAGCAACTGGACAATTTTTCCATTCCCAGTGCATACAATCAAGACTTCCTAACATACTTGGAAATCCGTGTCTTTGCTCGTGCATTTGAAGCAGACGTTGTGTATCATTAGCATTTGGCCTTCTCAAGTATTGACCTCCAAACAACTCGATAATACATCGACAGAAGTTAAACATGCAGTTGATAGCAGTTGTTTCTCCTAATCGGACGTACTCGTCGAGATGATCGGCTGGAACTCCATAAGCCAATTGACGGATAGCTGCTGTGCATTTTTGAAGTGGTGAGAGACCTACTTTTCCGTATGCATCAGACCCAGTGGCGGACGCAGAAAATTTTCCAACCGGGTGCACAAATTTAATAAAGTTTACAAATCATAATTGTCCCCTACGCGTTTTTATATTTTGAAAACGTTTAATTACATCATCATTTGTAACACTCCTAAGCAAATCTTTTTCAATAAAACATACAAGACAACCAACAGATGAACTACTAGATGCACTACGTGTTCCAAATTCTTCTGCTAGTTTCCGTTTATAAAATCTCTCCATAATCACTAAAACCAAATTCCTTCAAATCAACCACAATTTGGAAATCTACACAAATAAAAAAAAATCTCATAAATCAACTACTTCAACCCCCAAATTAAAATGCCCTAATTTCAGATTAAATAAATATACTTTTCTTACCAAGATATTGAACACACAAATTTAGTAAATAAAGCAATATTATATAATATCATCTATCACAAAGTCACAAATCACAATTCACAACAATTACATAAATTAAATACTCAATTAGAGTTATTTCAAATTAGGGTTATTTTAAAATTAGGGTTATTTTAATTTTTAAAATTTAAATCACAATTATAATTTTGAAATTCATACCATCATACTTTAATTTAGACAATTATAATTTAGAATTTCACAATCACAAAACACATTTGACATATTCACAAATCACAATTATAAAATATAAATTTACAATTCACAAATAAAAAATAAAAAATCACAATCACACTTAATTAAGAATCCAAATTTCAAAAGTCAAAAGGGCATTATGTTATTATGTGGGAGTGGGAAACTAACTTACTAACTTAGTAATTGATAAAGCACTAAAGTCTAAACTCTAAAGCAGTAAACTAATTACTAATGTAATTATGTAAAGCTGAAGCAGTCTAATTGTCTAAAGCAGTAAAGTAGTAAACTAATGTAGTCAGTTAGAGTCTTAGAGACTAAGAGTCTAAGAGACGTAGAGAGTAGAGGGGGCGGGGCCGACCGGCCGAGTTCTGTCCTGAGAATCGTGAGATCTGAGAGTGAGAGTCCGAGAGATGCATTGTGAGCGAGGAGCAGGCAGATGGATTGGAGATTTGGAGAATCACAATTTGGCCCGGATTGAGTGGATTACGGATGAGGAGGCCGAACCGGCCGGAGAAGTCTGCGATCGATCGGTGATTATTTCGCTATTTCTAAATTCTAATTTCCCTGAAGGAAGGCGAGCTCCGTGAATCGTGATTCGGAGAAATGGAGAGGCGAGGGAGGAGCTGGGCGGCGTCGTGGGCGAGATCGAGTCAAGACTCAAGAGGCCGAGAGGACGGGGAGACTCACCGATTTACGCTTTAGGGATTTCAAATTTTGGGAAAAGGAAAAGGGTTTTGGTTTTTGGGTTTCACCGTTTCAAATTTTCACAGGTAAATTTTTTTTTCTTTTATTCAGGTGAGGGCAAACTGTATATATTATAACTAATTATTAAAAATTAAAAAAAATCCCTTAATAAAATTTTTTCCAAGTGGGGGCAACTGCCCCCATACCCATACACTTATGTCCGCCTATGATAAGACCTTTGTTGAAAATAACTTGAATGATTCTCCAATGCATTAACTATCTGAATGAATAAATTTCTATGCATTCGGAAGCGTCGCCGAAATATATGATCAGGATACAATGGCTGAGAGGAGAAGTAGTCATTAACAAGTTGAGTATTTCCTGCTACACGATTTCGATTTATGTAGCTCCTCTTTTTCCTTTGGCGACGCCTCTTGATGTTGGCTCTCTCTATTTCAATCATCTGTTGTTGTAATTCAATCATCTGCAAAACAATTTTTTCACCTTTAGACATGTTGGATTCTTCGTTGGATTCAAACTTGTAGGATTCTTCGGTATGACTGCTTGTGTTAGAGCTATTGGTAGAAGAAGAAGTAGAAGAAGACATCTTTAGTGGTAAAATGTAGGACAATGACAATGGTTTATATGTTGAACGTTTGTAGCTATTGGTAGAAGAATAAGACACCTTCTCATCTATATATACTAGTTTATAACGGCTAGTTTACAACGGCTAGTTTATAACGGCTAGTGGTACAACGACTATTTTATAACGGCTAGTTACGTTCAAAACATTAATAATGAAAATTACATAAAAAAATTAATAATGAAGAATGAACTTGTAAAATAACACAAATAGAAAATTACATAAAAACGTTATAATTGAAAGTTACATAAACACGTTAACATTGAAAGTTACATAAAAATAATAATAATGAAAGTTACATAAAAAAAAATTAATAATGAAACTTACATAAAATTATCGGTGTTGATACAAAGAGCACTAAAATTCATATCCTTTCTTCCTCAACTGTACCTTTACTTGCTCACATCCTTGCTGATACATGCCAAATTGTGTCGGATTCATGTGGGAGGTATCTTGAGTAAGAAAAACAATGTCTTTCACGAGCCTTTCGTGCTTCTTTCTTTTTTCTCGGGCCTTTCGAGCTTCCGCATCAATTTTTTTACTTCAATTTCTTTATTTTTCCATTCATTCTCAATTTTTTTAATTTCAAATTCTTGTTTTTTTTATTTCCGAGTATTTATCTAACAAGAACACCATCCCCGAAGAAATCGTTTGCAACCCATCTACATCCAAAGATGTTTCGACGTTTCCTTTACCTTTAGCTTTCCTCTTTGCCGCCTTTTGTCCAATCGGACGAGTACGTAAATTGATTTCTTCCACATCTTTAACATCCACACTAGTCTTAGAAGGATCGCCGCCCTCGGATTCAGACGTCTTAGACTTTTTATTGGTGTGACCTAAATTTGTTTGTGGAGAAAAGGAAACAGAAGAATTTTTTAACACATCCCAAACATGATCAAAAATAAAGTGCTGACCTTTTTCTTGATGGTATAGCTCCCTTGCATTTCTCATTAGAATATCATCGTTCCAACCACTGTGATGAGCATTGAGAAGCCTATTATAGATTTCGTTGAAGCTTCTCACTGATGGAGCAATTCTATTTGACCAACGTGGTGTCAACTTCGCTTTATCTCTCGGCATTGAATTACTTGGGCGATATTCGTTGTAATAATCAGCTACACGCTTCCAATATTGCGTACTCTTTTGACTATTACCAACTACTGGACATTGACCAATAGTCTGCACAGCTTCCATAAGCGCAAGATCTTCAGCCTTGGTCCATTTTGCACGTTTAACCTTGCCTTTTCCTTCGGTTCCGTCGTCCAAATCAATTGTTTCTAAATTGATTTGCGTTTCGGGAACCGATGACGCCGTTGCCGGAAAATTACCGGATGAAGTCCCATCTACACTTGTTGGACGTGAGTCATTTGAAGATATATAAGGTTGAGAAAATGCACGAGATGTACCTTGCGGAGTGAAAAATTGATTTCCCGTTGGTTGCCAATAATTCAGAGGAAAATGAGTATTACCAGTTGAATTCCCAATTGTTTGAGGAACTTGAAAATTCTGAAAATTTGGAAAATTTGGAGGCATGTAGAAATTTGGATAATTTGGAACATTTGGATTGTTGGAAAAATTATGCGGGTATTGGGGAGTAGATGAAAATTGAGAATGTTGAATATTCTCGGGAACACGAGAGTTTTATGAATTTTGATTTGGTTCAATATCGGGAGAATTCAATAAATTTTGGTAAAAATTAGTACCTCTTGGATCCATTTGAAATATAAGTATGTAGAGAAAGTGATTTTTAAAGAAAAGATTATGGATAAATAAAAGAGGGAATGAAGAAGGTGTGGAGAAAATGAAGAAGGTTGAGGTGGTTTATTTATAGGGAAGAAGGAAGAAAATAAAAATAAAAAAAAAGTTTTTTTTGAAAAATATCCGTTACACCCATCCCCCCTGTAGGTCCCAACGGGCACAATAATAAGCTAGAAGGGGGGGGGGTTGAATAGCTTATTATACACTTAAAAACTTTTAAGTAAGTTCTTTGAAAGGTACTTTCAATCTATTGAAAAGATTTAAGTAGCGGAAGTCTTTCAATAAAGCTGAATCAAGTCTGCCGATAAGGACTACCGGTAGACCTTAACAGTTTACTTAAATTTGCTGTAAAGGTAATGATAAATGAAGTAGTAAGCAGATAAAAGAGTAGACAAACAGTAAAGGAATTAACACAAGTATTTTGGGATGGTTCACACTATAAAGAGTGCTACCCCACCACCAAGGCAAGCGATCAACCTTGGATTTAAATAGTGCACTATGTTTTCCACTAGATCTATTACAAAGAATATTCCCAATGGATCGTGTACAAAATATTGACTTGTGTTTGGGGGGTTAAGGAATTAAATATCTGTGAAAACAAGATATTTAATTCGTGCAGAAGTATAGCTATTGAAAGAATAACAACAAGAAGTGAAACAATAAATGTTGATGCACGGCTTCTTGTTGTTGACGATGACTTCTGGATCTGTTGAGGATCTCTTTGAATGCAATGAGTAATAAGAATTAGAGTTGTAGAGTTTCAGAGCAATTATTCAAGTGTTCGGATCAATCTCTTTAGGTCTTAAATGGCAGCATTTATAGCATGAGCATTCTGGAGATTCGTTGGAGAAGACGAAGACTTTAACAACTCTATTAGGTTAAATGCATTAAATGCATGGGGCTGTCAATCAGGAATTTCGTCTTCACAGATATAGAGCAGGAAATGAGTACTGAGATCTTCTGAGAGTTGGGCAATCTTGATGTCAGATCTGTGAGAGTTGTTGCAGACAGTAGGTGACAGTCTGCTTTCCTGCTTTTACTGTTCAGACTAAAAAAGTCTTCCTGCTTTTCGGAAAGCTGCTTTCGGCGGGTTTGAGGTGTCAGGGAATGTCTCAATTTAAATTCAAACATAGATGAGGATAAATTTAAATTGATCCATTAATCTTTGCTGGGTAGGACACGTCATGATTGACCAGGTGTATACAAGGTCTGCCGTTTGTATGTTGAAGTAGGTCTTGCGGTGACGCTTTGAAGAGGTCTTCCGCTGAACCTGTGAAGTCCTATAAAAACTATACTTTGACAAAGTTCTATACACAATTGCCATGCTAATCGATACGCAGTCCGATTAGCCACTGAAGTATAAAACTAGTGTAATGTATGAGCAGATATAAATCTAATACAATAAGAATCAACAATCTCCTCCTATTTATATATGGTCATCATTACTACAAATGAGGGCTATAACCGACCATGTGATAGATAATAGCATGTCTAAGAGATTTATTCATTTAATAACGGAAGACATGCCTCTATCAAACAGAAGAGCACCTCAAGTGTAAAGACTATTCTATGTGCACACAAAGATAAGGAAATCATAGAACATCACACATATTAGTAGCAAAACAGTTCAAATAAATTTAAACTGAGTGTTTAAATTCTAAGCATATATAGAAAATGAAATAACAAGAATTTAAACATAAGACAATTTTGAAAGGCAGATAATCTTCTGTATTATAAACAAGATGTTTAATGTGTACAGAGTTTTCAAAAGAGTAAAATAGATACAAAGGTTTAAGGGAAAAACAGATACATAATTTACCAAGGTCGTTTCCCTTTTCCTTTGTCTGCAGCTTCTTTCTCCCTACGCTGTCTCTCTAGCTCTTCCATTCTTCGTACGTACTCGTCATCGGCATCTGTGGGAGGTCTGGTGGAACGAGAGCGGTAGTCGAGTTCTTCACGAAGACGACTGTTCTCTTCCATCAGCATTCGGTTGATAGATCTCATTTGCTTCTCCCCCGTGATGGCCAGATCACGATCACGATGAGCTTTCATGTTGTGAGGAGAGTCGCAAGCTAAGTTGTTGAGCTCTAGGACAGGAGGGCGGCCATTGTCGAGATGCAGTGTGATGGCATGGAACAGCTCGTAGAAGAGAGATGAGCAGATCCGGACACATTCGTCGCGTTGTGCTTCGACATTGATCTTGACGTCCGTGAACTCGTGTCTCATCTGTCCAAAACGAGTCCATACATCTTCTTGAAATTGGCGTAGAAGAGCAGTAGTGCGATTATTGGCCTTGGATGCGGCAGTGGCGATCTCAGCGGTAGCGGTAGTTATGCCAGTGAGCACGCTTAGCCGTTCATAGATGGCGTACAGCCTCGACAAAATTTCAGCATTGGCCGGCTGAGAAGAAGATGTTGCCTGGCCAATGTGAATAGGAACGGTATCGACAGAGGTAGTGGCTTCAGGAGACACTGGCCGGAAGGGCTGTTGGAGAGGAGGAGTGATGGAGTCGGAAGAGGAAGAGTCTTGGGTTGGTATGGTGTTGGTAGAGGAGGCGATGGTTTGAGGCGGAGGGGGAGGAGGGGTTGGTGGGGAATCGAGCTTAATGTTAGTGTAAGAATTTTCACTGACAATTGAGTGTGAGGGTAAGGGGTCGGTGGAGAACCAGAAAGAGGGGGTAGGATAGAAAAGGGATTTGGGTTTACGAAGGAGAGGTGAAGGTTGTGGTTGATCAGAATAGAATAGATCTGCCACTGAGGAAAGCTCAAAGAGAAATTTGGCAGCGGCAGAGTCTATTGGCTTGGTAGGAGGGCTTTGAGTTGGTTGTGGAGTTGTTGATGAAGTGGGTTGGGTTTGGTGAGGTGAGGTAGGGGTAGATGGGTTAGGAGAGTAGTTGAAGGGTGAAGGAGGAGGAGGAGTTGAGGTTCGGGTAGGCTCCTCCTGTCTTTGAGGCTCCTCCTGAGGGATAGACTCCTCCGGAGGTGGTGCATTCCTATGAGTAGATGACTTAGGAGGAATAGGTTGGATTGGAGTGGCGGTAGATGGTTGGTTATCGGTAGAGGGTTGGTTAACTGTAGATGGTTGGCTGTCGGTAGAAGGTTGGTTAACGATAGAAGGTTGTGCGTCAGTAGATGGTTGGGTGGCGGTAGAAGGCTTGGTACTGGCAGACCTCTTTTTCTTCCTTAGCAGCTGAATAGGGGACTCAACTGCTTCATCGGTAGAGGCAGGAATGTCTGCAGGTGGCTGGTCCTCAAAGGTTTTACGTAGTTGTAGACACCCCAATTTCGTACCCCAGGTATGTGGCATGACATAAAATATCAAGACCTGTTAAAACATTAACAAATGTCAAGTTACAGGGTCAAAAGTGCAAAAGAACAAAGTAGAACGCGCAAAAGGATGAACTGCAGGGACCAGAGTGCACAAAAAATAAGAACTTTGAAAATTAGGCGCCACCCAGATGAAAATTGGGCATGGCGCCCAATTTTTCTTCTTCATGCTTAATTTGGGCTTTGTTGCGCCAGTTTCCTTCACGATGCCTTTGTTCACTTCACTTGCCGCAATGTGCAATATCTTCCGCGGCTGGTACAATTCTTCAATGCACAAGGAAGAATTTTAATTCCGTCGACGTCCTCAATTCCTCCTATAAATACAGGCCCCCGGCTCCTCATTCAGCACACCTTTCATCGATAAAAAATTCTCCGCGTTGTCGTTCTGTTGGAGAAATAGAGAGCGAAGTGAGATAGTGGCGATCACCTCAAAAAGCCTCGAAACCCTGCCAAACCTCTTCCAAACACAAAACCAACCGGTAGAAGTGAGCCTTAGCCCCCTAGCTAGGTATCCACCCTATTTCCCCGGTCCAAAAATCATGGAAAGTGCAGTTGCTCTGCCCGATTTAAAAGGCCAAATCAGAAATAAGCCCTTATTACGCGATTTTCGCCTACCTCAAGCCAACAAACAACCAAACACAAGCAGTTACTCGCCCAAATCCAGAGGCCAAAAGTAACTTTCGGAAGCAACCACTCGAATCTTCACAACACACAATAACACACATAAAAAAAGACTCCCTCTCAGGGACGCAGGCGAGCACACCCTATCTTTGTCGGTAAGTTTTATTTTAAAGCTTTCATTTGTAAAAGTATTATTTCAATCGGCCCAATGTAGATATATAGCGGTTGTCTTTGCCTGATTTAGTTAGGAAATAGTACTAAATGTAGCAGTTATTATGGCCAAATATTTTCAAGTATATTTGTAATTATTTGTAAAAGAGACGCAGTTGCAAGTGCGTAAATAATGTAGACAAATGGATGTATTTGTAGGCGATTAATGCTTTATTTATCGTTAAATAAATATAACAAAAAGCATACTTTAGCCAAAAAGCGTTTTGAGATCGAAAGGGCGAGTTGGGTGCCTAGCACCTTCCCAACTCGTAACTTAGCCTCAGAACCCGTTTTCATTATCTCGGTTTTCTTTTTTGGTTTTGCTTTATTTATTCCTTAAAATAAAGATGGCGACTCTAAAACATTTTGGATCGGTGGGGCCTCGCAACATCTTTCCTTGCACTTTTCGTTTTCCCTAAAAAATGGAGAATGAGAATGGAAAGGTGATGTATTCCTATGTCCTGGTATCCCCTAAAAAAGGGATAACTTGACGTAGAAAACCCAAATTACCCATAGTGATCCGAGATAGGCCATAAGGCTATTTTCATAAAATCCATAGTGGGGCATGCAACATTCCTTCCTTGCACTTTCACATTTTCCCGAAAAAGGAGAATGAGAATAGAAGGGTGATGCATTCCTATATCTGGTATCCCCTAAAAAGGGATAACTTGACATAGAAAACCCAAAGCTCCCATATTGGATCAAAAATCCACTAAAGGCAACGAGGCGCATTCCAGCGCTATTCAAAATGAACACTCCTCTCGCACTTTTGATTTCGTCTTCCCTAGAAAATGGAGGGTGGAGCAGGCGATGGATGTCACCGCATCACTGCGCACCCTATCCAAGAGGCGCGGGCGCGAGGCTGCTTTCAGGAACCCACGGTGGCGACTTCTGCTTGGGAGATTTCGTTTTATTTTAATAAATAAAAATGGAGGGCTAGACTCAGTAACCAAAACTTTTTTTCTTTTGTTTCTGGCTAAAGTATGCTTGTTATATTAATTTAAACACTTGAATATTGCGTTCCTTTAACATCCGTGTCTATATTTGTGGATATGATCCTCCATCTTGCAGCAGTTTCATTTCAAACGCTGTTACGGATATACTTGAAAATATTCGTATTTTTCAAAAAAATTTTTGCAAAAAATATATATATTTATATATATGCAATATTTTATGTGCAATAATTTCCGGGCAGCACAACAAAAAGGGCCGGGACTTTATTTTTAATATTATTCTGCCTTATATTATTTCCGGCCTTATATTATTTTATTCTGCTTTATTTTCATTCAGTAATATATATATATTTGCATTCATTCTGTCATTTTATTTTGGGGATTATGACCCATTTGTAATTAATAGGAATAGATAGATTCCCCACTTTTCTTTCTATTTCTTGATGGTATGCTTGCTTGCTCACGCTCAAAATAAAAAGCCGAGAAAATCCACAAATAACAGCAAGACATGCCATATCTGTTTTATTTTCTATTTCTATATCTGAAAAAGAAAACTTTTTTTTGCTTTTTAGAAACCGCACACACGTGCACAGGCATATAAATATATTCCGAACTGCTACCCTACACCATGGCCAGCCTACCCCTTGTATAAACCAACGTTAGACTGCATATAGATTCTCAGGACACTTCAAAGACCGACCGGTTTTTGCATTTTAAATTGTGGGTCAGCCACAGTCAAAAAAAAAAATGTGCGCAAGTCAAAAAAAATGTGCAAGTCAAAAAAAAAAAAAAAACAATACAGGTGATTTATTATTTTCTAATGCTCGACCTAGACCATTTCGAATGGTGGATCGAAAAAGAGTATAGGCCCTTCATGCAGGATCGGTCCGATCTCGAGAGTCGAAGGCGGTGGAATACGTTGGTCCTATACTCTGGAGAAAGAATCCACTGTTCCAGGAAAGTCTTGAGACTGTCAAAATTAAGCAGGTGCTTATCCGGTCAATTTGTAGGGAAAATAATAAATAATAAAATGTACTAATAAAGGCACGCTATACTCCAAGCCCAGAAAGCCTTCAGCCAGCCTTCTGATACCTCCAAACCCATTTTCCTCGAAACTCGGCCCGAATTTGGAAAAGCGAAACGATCTTGGCCGGTTGATCTGAGGGAAACAAGTCTGCAAATCGAATCGAGAGGTATCGAATCGAGATCGGATAAGGCGAGAAACGATTCGGAGTACAGATCCGAGCGGTATGGCGGCGGAAAGTGAGCGATGCACTATGGAGTGCAGTCTGAGGGGCTTCAGGGTATGCTCCGACTCCGGCAATGTAGCAGTGGCTAGACCAAAATTTGGGTGCACAGGCTGATCGTATAATGAGCCAAATGGCTAATCTGGTACAAAGTTTGAAATCCAGTGGTGAGGTAATTTCTTCCCTTACAGTCCCACAAGAAGCATCAACCTCACATGTGCCTTCAAACCCAAACCCTCAGCCAAACACAAATCCACCAAATACTGCCATCACTCTAAATCCTAACCCTCCACCAACTCCCTACTACCCAAAATTCAACCCTTACTCATCCTACCCTCCATACCCTCTCCCAAACACCAATATTCCCCAGAGTCCAAGTGACCTCCCTTTTCCCATAATCAACCCGCTCCAAAACAGCCCACATATGGACCCCCAAGGCTTTAACCCGTCACGACAAATTACTACCTACCTTCCTTCCAATGATCCTGGCCACCCAACTGAAACCGTCAATAATCCACCAGCTCAGAATCCTTATACTACCCATAATCCACCAGTTTATATTGCCCAAAATCCACCAACTTTTACTACCCAGAATCCACCAGCTTATACTGCCCAGAATCCTCCAGCTTATAGTGCCCAAAACCCACCAGCTTATACTGCCCAAAATTCCTATCTTGCCCAAAATCCCTATTCTGCCCAAAATCCATATCCACCCCAAAATCCTATTGCTAATCCCTATTCTACCCAAAATCCCTATCCTGCCAAAAATCCCTATCCAGTCTAGAATCCATGCCCGACCCAAAATCCCTATCCAGTCCAAAATCCATATCCACCTCAAAATTCATATCCAGCTCAAAATCCCTATCCAGCCCAAAATCCCTATCCACCCCAAAATCCCTATCCAGTCCAAAATCCATGTCCACGCCAAAATCCATATCCTGCCCAGAATTCATATCCACCCCAAAATCCATATCCACCCCAAAATCGTTATCCTGCCCAGAATCCACCAGCATATACCAAAACCCGACTTCCCCAGCCACCAAAATGGAAGCCAACATGGAAAACATGAAAAACATGATGCTCAAACTTCTGAATAACCGAAGAGACAGCTTTTTGGGTATGATAGACGGAGGCACTGAGTATGCGAAGCTCCCTGCTGAGTTCGAGCTTCTTGCTGCTAAGCCTCTGCAGAATTGGTACATTACGACCGACCCGCTCTTGACTCCCGCAGACATGGTTGACCGCTTCGGATATACCATCCCCCTTCCTTCCCCTAGCTTTACGGATTGGTCATCTACCGATCCGCTCCCTAATAATGAGGATCTCAAACCCCAGGTCCTCAATAATGTAATAAGCCCCGTGCAGTTTGCTATTAATGATAATATGAATGTCTTTGCTTATTCCTTAGTTGCACCTACATTAAAAGATACATTAAATAATCATAATAATGAGTCATTTAATGAAATGGACCCAAAAGATAAAAAATATTTGCTTGATCTTGTAAAGTCAGTTGAGCAACAGGAACAACATCACTCATCAACAGTAGCTGAAGACTTGTCCATCATCAATCTGGGGCTGAACAACCAAGTCAAAGAAATCAAAATCGGCAACTACCTGCAAGGCTCTGAAAGGGTAGCGCTCATCGACCTCCTCAAAGAGTTCGTAGATATCTTCGCCTGGTCCTATGAAGATATGCCGGGGCTAGATCCAGCCATAGTCGAACACCGGATCCCCATATATCCGGATGCTCGGCCGATCAAGCAAAAGCTCCGCCGAATCAAACCAGAATGGTCACTGCAAGTCAAAGAAGAAATTATGAAACAACTCCATGTCAACTTCATTCGGGTAGTTGAATACCCGATCTGGCTGTCCAACATAGTGACAGTTCCCAAGCCCAACAGGAAAGTTCGGATCTGCGTAGACTTTCGTGACCTCAACAAAGCGTCGCCCAAAGATGACTTCCCGCTACCCAAATATTGATATTGTGGTAGATGCCGTTGTTGCTCACAAAATCAGATCCTTCGTCGACGGCATGCTCGGCTACAATCAAATTAAAGTGGCAGCATAGGACCAAGAAAAGACTTTATTCACCACTCCTTGGGGGACCTATTGCTACACTGTCATGCCATTTGGGCTCAAAAATGCCGGGGCTACTTATCAAAGCGCTGCCACCACTCTCTTCCACGACATGATCCACAAGGAAATCGAAGTCTACGTCGATGACATGATCGTGCATTCCAGCGACGTGAACGGTGCTCATGTCAGAGACCTTCGAAAGTTCTTCAAAAGGTTAAGAAAACATCAAATGAAACTTAACCCCACCAAATGCACATTTGGGGTCACAAAAGGCAAGGTCCTGGGATTCTTAGTGACCGAGCAGGGCATCGAGATCGAGCCAACAAAGATCAAAGCCATTATAGAAATGCCGCAGCCAAAAACCCCGACAGAAGTCAAAGGCTTCCTAGGCCGACTGCAGTATATCAGCCGCTTCATCAGACAGCTAACAACCACATGTGGGCCCCTCTTCAAACTCTTAAAGAAGAATACTGACCAAGTCTGGGACGAGAAATGCCAGCTAGCTTTTGAAAAAAATAAAAGCCTACCTTACCAATCCACCTGTGCTAGCTCCACCCCATACACATAAACCTCTCCTCATATACTTAACCGTCACAGACACGTCAGTAGGGGCTATGCTCACCCAAGAAAAGGAAGACTCCTACATCGAAAATGCCATCTACTTTATAAGTAGGAAGCTGCAAGGAAGCGAGCTGAATTATTCAGCACTGGAGAAAAGTTGCGCTGGCCTAGTCTGGACAACTCAAAGGCTCAAAACTTATCTGTAGGGATGATCCATCAAGCTCATATCCAGGATGGACCCTATAAAGTACATCTTTGGCAAGCCATCACTTTCCAGCCGACTGGCTAAGTGGGCCTTCCTTCTCAACGAGTTTGACATAATATATGTCACGCTCAAATCTATCAAAGGCAGCGTAATCGCAGATCACTTAGCCGATCTACCTTTGAAAATCGAAGATGCTACTGAGCCCAGCTTCCCAGACGAAGGTGTCTTGGAAATTACTGACCACGACACCAACTGGTAGATGTTCTTTGATGGAGCCGCAAACAAAAGAGGCTTTGGCATAGGGATCTTACTCATTGATCCGGCAGATTCTCACACTCCATTGGCCATAAGATTGGAGTTTGAGTGCTCCAACAACACCGCTGAGTACGAAGCTTGCATTGCCGGCCTGGAAGAGGCTCTCCAAAGGAAGGAAAAAAATCTCGAAGTCTATGGAGACTCTGCTCTAATCATAAACCAAGTCGAAGGGAAGTGGAGAACCCAAGATCCCCGGCTGCAACTTTATCATGCCAAAATCTCGAAGTCTATGGAGACTATGGAGACTACTTGCCGCGGGACAGAAATCAATTTGCCGATGCACTGGCCACTCTAGCATCACTAGTCCAAATTCCCACAGAAACGCAAGTTCAAGCCTTTGTAGTCGGGAAAAAGGTCACGCCGGCATACTGCTTCAAAATTAATGCAGCCTCTGAAGCAGATCACGAGCCCTGGTATGCTAATATCCAGAATCTGCTTCAGAAAGAATCTACCCCCTGGCCTAGACAAAAGAGGGAAAATCTCCCTGCGAAGATGGGCATCGCAATTTGTATTCAAGGGCATATTATGGCCTCACCATCTTTTATGTGTCGATCAATTATGGACCATCCATGGTGGTACGCCATATCCAAGAAAGTTATCCGGGGTACTATCGGAGCTCACTTGAAACCGGTGCATTCGGTGGGTGCGACATTGCGACAAGTGCCAACGCGTTTTGCAAATCTACAAAGACGTGCCCCGCGCATCTTATACAACTCCACAACCCCGGCCCTTCTCAACATGGGGAATCAACGTTATAGGCCAAATTCACCCGAAGGGATCCAATGGCCATGAGTACGTTCTAGTAGCCGTCGACTACTTTACAAAGTGGGTAGAAGCCTCTTCCTACAAAATCCTAAATGCTCGCAAAGTGTCCAAATTCATCCGGACCAACATTATATATCGCTATGGAGTGCCTTTCGAAATAATCTCCGACAACGACACTCATTTTGAAGGGGACGTGAACCGTCTACTCGACGAGTTCAAAATTCAAAGACATAAATCCTCCCCCTACTGGCCGCAAGCAAATGGTGCCGTTGAAGCAGCCAACAAGACACTTTGGAAAACATTATCGGAAAATGGTGACACGGGAAGAGACGCCGGAAAAGTTGCCGCTAGCCCTGCAGGGCTATCGCACCTCGCCAGACACCCAAGGGGCTACCCCTATTCTCTAGCATACGGCATGGAGGCAGTGCTACCTATTGAAGTTGAAGTACCATCGTTAAGAGTAATGATGGAATCTGACATAGCAGGTCGGGTGTGGGTTCGAAACGTTGCTCCGCGCCCGCGCCGCCTTGATAGGGGTGCTTGCCGTCCGTGCGGATGCGGTGACATCCACTGCTCCCGTTCCAGCCTCCCTTGTCTAGGGAAGGACGAAATCAAAAGTGCGGGAGGAGTGCTGTCGGAATAGCGCGTTGGAATGCGCCTCAGTTGACTTTAGTGGATTTTGATCCAATATGGGAGCTTTGGATTTTCTATGTCAAGTTATCCCTTTTTTAGGGGATACCAGGATATAGGAAAACATCACCTTTCCATTCCCATCCTCCCTTGTTTAGGGGAGAACGTGAAAGTGCAAAGAAAGATGTTGCAGCGCCCCCACTATGAATTTTATGAAAATAGCCTTATGGCCTATTTCGGATCACTATGAGTGCTTTGGGTTTTCTACGTCAAGTTATCCCTTGTTTAGGGGATACCAGGACATAGGAATACATCACCTTTCCATTCCCATTCTCCTTTTTTTAGGGGAAAACGTGAAAGTGCAAAGAAAGATGTTGTGAGGCCCCACTGGATCCAAAATGTTTTTAGAGTCGCCATCTTTATTTTAAGGCAAAAATAAAGCAAAACCGTAAAAAGAAAACCGAGATGAAGAAAACGGGTTCGGAGGCTAAGTTACGAGTTGGGAAGGTGCTAGGCACCCAACTCGCCCTTTCGGTCTCAAAACAGTTTTTGGCTAAAGTATGCTTTTTGTTATATTTATTAAACAGATAAATAAAGTGTTAACTGCCTACAAATACATCCATTACATCTATATTATTTACGGACTTGCAACAAACTCTTTTACAAAAATTACAAATATACTTGGAAATATTTGGCCATAGTAACGGCTACATTTAGTATTATTTCCTAACAAAATCCGGGCAGCATAACTGCTTATATATTGATATTGAACCGGACTAGAAATAATACTATTACAAATAAAGACTTTATTGAATAAATGAAGTAAATAATTACAAACTTACTCTAAAAACATTTTGCCATAATAACGGCTACATTTAGTACTATTTCCTAATTAAATCCGGGCAGCACAACTGCTTATATGACTACATTGGGCCGGACTGGAAATAATACTATTACATGGAAATGAAAAACTTAACAATAAAAACTTACAGACAGCGTAGGGGTGTGCTCGCTCTGTCCCTCGGGGAGAGAGAGTCTTTTTTTGTTGTTTGAAGTTGTGTGTTTGTGTGAATTTGGGCAGCATGACTGCTCTGAAAGTTACTTTTCGGTCTCAGGATCGGGGCAGGGTAACTGTTTGTTTCTGGTTGTTTGTTTGACTGGAAGTAGGCTGAAATCGGGCAGAGTAACGACTTACTACTGGCTGATTTGGCCTTTTAAATCGGGCAGAGCAACTGCTCTTTCCACGATTTTTGGATCGGGGAAAATAGGGTGGATTACCTAGCTGGGGGGCTAAGGTACACTTCTATCGGTTGGTTTTGTGTTTGGAGGAAGTTTGACAGGGTTTCGAGGCTTTGGAGGTGATCTCTCACTATCTCACACCGCTCTCTAATTCTCCAGCGTAACGAGAACGCGGAGAAGCTTTACGCGAAGAAGGAGTGCTGAAATGAGGAGCCAGCCTTCAGTATTTATAGGAGAATTTAGGGACATCGGTGGAATTTCTTTTTCTTCTTTGCGCATCAGCCGATTGTACCGTGCGTTGGATAAGTTGCATTTTACGGCAAATCTTTGATGAACAGTGGCTGGGGATTTGGAATTGGGCGCCACCCCATATGAGTTTGGGCGCCATGCCCAAACTTAATGGTAGCCACGCCTAAATCCCATAGTTGGCCCATTTTTGACACTTTAGTCCCTGCAATTTGTCCTTTTGCGCATCCTGCTTTGTCCTTTTGCACTTTTGATTCTGTAACTTGACATTTGTTAATGTTTTAACAGTTCTTGATATTTTTTGTCATGTCACATACCAGGGGTACGAAATTGGGGTGTCTACAGAGCCCTTCAACGATGGAGTCTACGGGTAACCCGCACCTTACTGAGTAGACGAACATCGTTGATTAGAATAGACTCTCCAATTTCGTTTCTTTTCAAAACGAGGGAGAAATATGCAGCTGGTAGCAGTTATAATGCAGCAATTTATCAAACCTCCATATCCTAGACATTTTTAGTCGGCTTATAGCGGAGTTATCGCAGTTTTTAAGCAGATATGCAAATTGAATGCTCTGATGGTCGGACCTACTAATGTAGGCTGCCTACGTATCCCTTAATAAAAGGAATCAGACCAAACGTAGTTCGGCCTAAGCCGAAACAAACAACCAATTGAAGAAAAGATTTTCATGTTTTTGGAAAAGCCGTATTCTTCCGGTCCGAAACCGTTGTCAAATACGGTATGAAGATTTTTGTGTTTTTCGAAAACCATATTTCAACCGGTCAATACTCGCCGAAATATGTTAAGAGATCAATCTCAAAATTGTGGCCGGGTCAATACCTTTCTTCCAAACACAATAAGAGGACCTTCAGATTTTCGAAAACTGTACTCGACCGATCAATACCTGATATCGAATACGATAAAGAACATTCTTCAAATTTTCCGAAAACTGTATCCAACTGATAAAAAATCTGCTGGACACGATAAAGACTTTTCTTTTCTTCTCCTTTTTTTTCTTTTTTTTTTTTTTTGAAATATTCCTCTTTTTTTTTTTTTTTTTTGAAATCAAAACTCATTTTGAAAAAGAGTTTTTCTTTTATTTAAAAGCAAACTTTCCTTAAAAGGAAATTATTCTAATAGTCATGGTAAGAATACTGTACCTGACTTACCTTTTGCACCGGGGTGGCTGCCGCGGATTCGACTGATCCTGGTATTTTGCCACTCTTGCTGGGGAATTTATTCTCTCTTTCTTCCCCTCCTTTTTTTTGTTGTTTTTTTTTTGTGATGGTCGTGCCTACCGAAATAGGCTGCCTACGTATCCTTATTCAAGGAATCAGACCAACGTAGTTCACCTCTGCTGGGGATTTTTTTTCTTGTTCTTTTCTTTTTCTTGCATTTTTTTTTCTTTTATTTTGCACTTCTTCTTTTTTTTTTTTTTTTTGGATTTTTTTTTTTTTTTGATTGATTTCTCTGCATGACTTTATTTATTTTTCTTTTCCCCTTTTTTTTTGTTTGATTTGATGATGATTTTTTTTATTTCAAAAGGAAAAGGGACTTACCTTTGCCGCTGAATTTCTGATTTTTCTGCTTGTCTGGCGGCTGACTTGCTGGAGATATGAGCTTTCCTTGCTTCTTGGGTGAAAGGCCGTCGAATGTGGTTAACAAAATTGCTTTTGTTAACTTTCTGTTAAGTCTTAGGGACCACTTTGCAGCTTTGAAATTTGGAGGACTTAAGTGCTGATGCTGAATTGCTTGGAGGGGGAAAAGTGAAAATGTCACTTTTCCTCCTTTTGTTTGTTCATTCACGGGAATGAAGGCAGAAGCCTTCATTTCTGTTTCTCTTCTGCTCCTGCTTCAGCTTCCATTGCCGACGAGGTAAGCTTCCATTTTCTTTCTTTTCATTTTCTCTCGTTTTCTCAATTTTCTTTCGCCAAAAATTTTTGTTTTTCTGCACAGATGGCTTCTTCCTCTAGATCTAGGAAAGGAAAAGCACCAATGAACCCGGAATCTGGCGAGGAAAAGAAAGAACTTCCTCCTTTGGTTCGAAACCATGTTAGCTATTATTATTCGAAACATGATTGGGGCAATCTGGTGCGAGACTGGTACAAACACGTCTCGAATCTTCCTGATCCCAATGTGAGTATAACTTTCTTCCACCCATTTGGTTAATTTTTCAGATCTGCTCATTTTCTGTGTTGTTCTGGACTTTTGGAGTATATGTATGCAGCTTATGATATTTATACATGCGATTTATGGACTAAAATGATGCAATTTCAATAGGAATGTATGAGATTTGGACAATTTATTTTTGCGATGCCCAAATTGAACTAGTAGTTACTATTTGACCCTTATTATGCATGATTTATAATGTTAATGCAATTAAGGCTATATGATGCATGTTTTAGCTCTAAAAATATTTTTATATGGCATATATTCACAGGATGGAATTTTCGGAATGAAATGCAAATTTTTCTGGACACATTTTTCGGATACATTTTCGGATATATACAAGACAAAACAGATATATTTTATGTACCAGAATTTATTTTTTATGCATGCTGATGTTGTAGGGATATAAGAAATGCCAAGTAGATATTATTTTTTCATGGCATATGGCATTTTAAATTTCTATTTTCGCGCACTCCTAATACAGCTTATTGACTAATAATGAATGCATGTATTATTTTATTTGATGTATATATGAGATGTTTTTTTTTGTGTGAATGCATGGTTATTTATTTACATGAATGTGAAGATAAAGGAAATGTGGCATGCATATTTAAATGCAAAGTATATATTTTATCTCTTTTTTTTTTTTTTTTTCTAACATGTTGACATGTACATTTATGCAAAGTATATTTGTATATATTATTATGACACTTAAAAATGATAATGTGTATTTTTATGTGCAAAGACAAATTTTTAATGTACAAATATATATATATATATATATATTATTTTTTGTTTGTTTTTTTTTTGAAAAATTTAATGTATTAAATATGTAAGAAGAAAGGGTTTGTGAAAGACTTACCTTTATTTTCCTCCCCCCCTTTTTTTTTTCAGGAGCGCGGGGTTTTGGACAAGGCCAGGGCCACTTGTGCCAGAGTTTCTGATATATTCCATTCGATGCCTCTGGCAGGTCAGACTTTGGTAGATGATACGGGCTTGGGAGTCTTCATGCGGGCCTTTACTCCCTTCCGCAGTTACAGAGTCATCTTCGATGTGCTGCGGAATTTCTGGTGGGATACCACCCACACTTTCCACCTTAGCTGGGGAGAAATCACCATGACTCCCTGCGACTTTGCGGCTATTATCGGCATTTCTACCAAGATTGGGCGTACTGACCCGATTATACTCTCCGCGAGCGCCATGACGAGGTGGAGGACCTTTGGGGTTTGTGCCCAAGTACAAGATACCGATGAGGTGACCATTCCTAGTATGAAGAAATGGCTTCTAGAGAATGGGCGGGCGTGTTGATGCCGAGATAGCGTTGCCGTGACTCGCCTTGCCCTGACATTTTTATTCTTTTTCTTGGGCACGTCTCTTTTTGCCAATGCATCCACTACTTTGAGAGGGTCTCTTTGCTGGGCTGCCTTCGAGATCTGGAGCATGTGATTGACTATGACTGGGGGCAGGCGGGTTTGGCTGAGCTTTACTTTTGCATGGATAAATTGAGTCGGAATGACTCAAAGGTGATGACTGGTTTTGCTCCTGCCTGGGAGGTACTATATTTTTTTCCTTTTTCCTTTTCAAGATTATTTTTTTTTTATTTTTTTTGACTGACTTTTACCTCTTTTTTTTTTCAGTGTGGGCTTACTCGTTTTGACTTTGTACCGGCCCATCAAGCGATGTTCTTGGCCCACCTTATCTCGGTCAAATTTGTAAATGCGAATCGGAAAGAAACGACACCGAGGCAATTATATTGAGTCACTGGGGCTGCAGAACATAGTGGCAAGCTCGACTTCTGGTTCGGTGACTTTGTTCCCTTGGCGGAATCTGGTAGGGCCGATCGAGGTTACTCTGATATTTAATCGCTTATCGGATCTTGATGGTGTCTATCATGTGCGATTCTTTGTATATGGGTGAGCGGGTCAACCGCCAAGATGTCCTGCTGATAGCCCCTGGCACCTCCTCCACCTCCTCCGCATGTGATTGAGCCACACTTCATACCAAACCGGCTCCAAGATTTGTCTAAGTATGAGATGCCCTCGCTGACTTTCCATCATAGCCTATGAAGACTTTTTGAGGACAATGCTCCATCCTCCTCCTCCTCCTCATGTGATCGGGAGACGTGCATCCGCTGATGGTGCTTGGCCGAGTCTTCATTCTGCTCGATGCACGGCTCGAATTTTCCATGCCTGACGATGCTTTTTCATCCTTCCCATACCGGCGAGATGGTAGGCTCATAAGAGAGGTTCTTCCAGATGTGGAGATTCCTGAGGAGTACCGCTGCCCTCGATCAAAGCCCGCACGGTATATTCATCACTTCCCCTTTTTTTTTTTGACCGATGCTCACTTTTTTTTCGATCGATGCTCTCTCTCTTTTTTTCGACCGATGCTCTCTTCTTTTTTTTTTATTTGACCGATGCTCTATTTTTTTTTTAGGTCAAAGTGTCCACATACAAGAGACTCATGGGCTTCGCAAGAAAACTTTACCAACGGCGTCGATGGATGACTTTTCTTGTAGGAGCAATGACGCTACGCGCATCAGCGCCGCAGTGACGATGATGATGATGATGATGCGGACATAGGATCTAGTCGTGCCTGTAGGCGGTACGCAGCACCGATGGCACGTTGGGCCCCGAGTCGTGGAGGTGGCTTGAGCGGCAGGCAGCATCATTTGATTATTAGCTTCCTTTCCCGCACATATCGACTTTCTTTTTTTTTTTCTTTTTTTTATTTAATTAGTAATTAGTATACAAACATGCAATGATAAAATAAAGTAATATAATTTTAAATGACATGATAAAATGAAATGCACACTCAAAATACATGCAAAAATAAAGCTATATCGACTCTTAATGGTAATGGCACTTTTAGAAATGAATTTGAAAAGAATACACCTTCGCTTAAGAAATGAATTTGAAAAGAATACACCTTCGGGCTTTTTGGGCGATCATGGGTAGAGGAAGAGGCAACGCCTCTTCCCTGGAGCAGCATAATTGTGGCCATCTATACTCTTTTTAATAGCCGCTAGGCCTTCCCGTGATCGACGAGGTTTCAATTGGTGATTTGGACGTAAACCAAATTCGATGCAAGAAAGGAGCAATTTGGGCGTGGCATATAAGGGATTTGGGCGCCATGCCCAAACTTCCATGAGGGTGGCGCCCAAAATGGTTTTCCGGGAGATTTTCTTGGCCACCGCTTGCCACTGCTCGTCTTTGTCGATTTTCTTATTTCGCTATAAAAGGAGACCCGGCGAGCCTGAATTCTTCACGCCTCGATTTTCTTTCACCGCTTCATTTCTTTCTCCTTCTCGCTTGCTCTTCCTTTTGACAGAGAAAGTTTTATATTTCTCGCTCTAATGGCTCGCCTGCACCATACACCTCTAGAATTAGAAATTTATGAAAATGCCCTCGACCTATGGATTCTTGCCCTCCGAGCCGACGAGCGTGACTGGTTCGATCACATTTTTGGCTTCAGGTGCCTTCTTTCCTGGAGGAATATCGTGATCAACTGGGACATGCTGAGGGAGCGCCCGTGTTCTGGTCTCGTCAAGATCATCTTTTTAACTTTTGGGATGAACGAAATGTGCCCACTTTTGAAGAATTTTGTGCCATGCTGGGAGTTGCCGCCACTGTAATATTGCCGTGCCTTCGCCTCGAGGCGTCCCTACATGGCAATTAGGGAGCTATTCCGACTACTCGCCAAGCCACCCCGTTTCTATAACGGGGTGAACTTTGATTTGACCGTTCTTCCACGATCATTTACAGAGTTCATAGAGGACGACGTGGACTATTTGAGGCGCCGGCTAACGGCTCTTTTCCTGTGTCTGGTGGGAAGATATCTGGCCGGTGGGCCATCGTGATTTATTGATGTGCGAGTGGTGGATCTCGCCCCTGCAGGCACGTGATCGCCGGGCGAATATCGTTCCAGTAATCTTAGCAGAGACTCTGGCTGGTCTTGATGCTTTTTCTGGTGGCGACGAACTTTTCCCTACTGGCAGCCCCATTCTGATCCATATGTGGCTGGAGGAGCATTTTCAGTGCGTGATGGCTCCTGCACCTTTCGGGGGGAGATATGATCCAGGGCTTTATGGCTTCCGCGCCCGCTTCCTCAAACCAATTTTTCTCGACTATGACTGGACCGAGGATTTCTTTCTGAGGGCTCCATGGACATATCCCGGGTGATTAACCACCGGAGATCCGACACTTCATTTTGCACTCCGCCGGCTATGCTCAAGTCGTCATGTTGGGCATCGAAGAACTTCTTTTTATAGTGCCGATGATATCGCCGCTTTGGCCGGAGCAGTGTTATTCCGCACACTACTCGCCCGATGTTTTTGGAGATGGCGAATGACAGACTCGACTTTTGATTTTCGAGGATGTATGGCCTCGGACTTTGATAGGCTTCGTGGCCTATTTGTTCTCCGACTTACATATTTTTGTCCCTTGAATACTTGGCCTGGATAATGGTGATTGCTGAGGAATCTTCCCGCAGATTCCGGCGAAGGCTGAGAAATTTGTTTGGCCGCCATGTTGCCACGGGCATTGACGCTCGCCTTATGGAGATAGGCGAAGAGATCGAGAGTTCAGCTTGGTCATTCCTCGTGTCTTACAGAAGATTTCAAAGCGAGTACATAACCTTGGTGCTCCGGTGGCTCCTGACCGATGAGGTGTCCCAAGAACTGGGAAACCAGAGGCGCAGCCCCCCGAGGCCGAATGGGCACCGGCTTCAGATATGTTGATTATGAGGTTCCCATGACAATGCAGTCAAGAGCATAATCCTTGGGAGCCTAAGAAGTTGTCCCTTCCCTCAAAATGGATGGGGCACGATATAAGGCCCGATGATGGCAATCAACAAAGATAATCCCGGGAACCGTAATGGTCGCCCCCCTCACCGGATGGGGTACCTGTCGAGATAACTGAGCCGACCTAGCAACACAACGGTCCACGAGAATGGAGATGCCGGTGATGATGAGGAGACACTTCCGTGGTTCTCGAGAATGGGCTCTTCTCAGGCCTCGCAAGAGGGATATGGGCCCTGTGGTGGACGCCGCAGTATGGATAGACCGCTAGGAGGCCGAGCCGCAAAAGGAAGGAAGTATTTGGGGAAACAAGTGGGGGTGTAGGCAGGAATATGTATATATATGCAAAGTGCTTAATGTATAATATAAATGTCTTAAATAAATATTCCTAAGTTGCACCTTAGGACCTTGTAATATATTTTAAGTATTTTAATGTGAGCTTTTGTCGTGGTTTTTCTTTTTCTTTTGTCAGTTGAGCCTTGTTGTATGCCAAAACTGGAGATAGTATGCCGAAGATTCAAAAGAGTGTCTTCCCTCTCCTTTTTCTCCCGATTTTGATTGTTTTATGCTCTAATTTTTGCCTAGGCCGCCCTTTCGGGTTTTCAACCTAGTGAGCCCTTATTTCTCCTTTTTATTGTGTTTTTTTTTTTTTCTTCGCTCTAACTTTTGCCTAGGCCGCCTCTTTCGGTTTTCAACCTAGCGAGCCGGAGAGGGAAACACTTTTTTTTCGGATAGATTGGCTCAAGCATAGTACCTTTTGAGCTTGTCAAGATTGAAGGGCTGAACAAGGTCTTCTCCTTCCTGGTTTGTAAGGAGCACGACACCTCCTGACCGGATCTCTTTGACTATGTACGGTCCCATCCATGGAGATTTCCATTTTCCCCTAGTATCAACATAACTAGGGGCTTTTCGCACCGATCTCCGACCGGATGTCGCGCCTTTGACTTTTTGTTGAATGCCGGGCTATGCGTTTTGATAGGCTCGAGTGTGCTCGAGGGCTAGTAACCGCCGCTCATCGATCGTGGCTAATTCTTCAAATCCGCCTTTGACCCGCCGACTTCTATGTCGATTCCATCATTACTCTTAATGATGGTATTTCAACTTCAATAGGCAAAGACCTCCATGCCATAGCAGAGTGGGGTAGCCCCGTGGGTGTACGATCGAGGTGCGATAGCCCTGAGGGCTAGCGGTAGCTTTTTCTGGCCGTCTCTTCCTGTGTCAGCCATTTTTCTGATGATGTTCTCGAGGGTTTTGTTGGCTGCTTCAACGGCACCATTTGCTTGTGGCCGGTAGGGGGAAGATTTGTGTCTTTGAATTTTGAACTCGCCGAGAAGACGATTCACGCCCCTTCAAAATGAGAGCCGTTGTCGAGATGATTTCGAAAGGCACCCCATAGCGGTATATGATATTGGCCCTGATAAATTCGACACCTTTCTCGGCATTTAAGATTTTGTAGGAAGAGGCTTCCACCCACTTTGTAAAGTAGTCGACGCCTACCGTGACGCACTCATGGCCATTGATCCCTTCGGTGAATTTGGCCTATGACGCCGATACCCCATGTTGAGAAGGGCCGTGGAGCCGTGGAGTTGTATAGAATGTGCGGGGCACGTGTCGCAGATTTGCAAAACGTTGGCACTTGTCGCAGTTGTCGCACTCCACCGAATGCGCCGCTTCAAGCGAGCTCCAATAGTACCCGCCGATAACTTTCTTGGATAGCATGTGGTCCGCTCATGGGGTCCACAGTACCACCGTGGAGTTGGTCCATAATTTGCTCGGCTTTGGCCTCGGTCGACGATAAGAGATTGAGGCCTTGGTAGCTTTTTATACAGCCGCCACCGTTGAATACAAATTGCGATGCCCATCTTCCGCAAGGAAATCTTCCCTCTTTGTTTAGGCCGTGGGGATAGATTCCTTTCGGGGCAAATTTTGGATGTCAATGTACCAAGGCTCGTGGATCCGCCTCGTGTCGATTAATTTGGAAGCAGATGCCTCGCGTGACTTTCTTCCCGACCACAAAGGGTTGACTTGTATTTTTGCGCAGAATTTGGACTAGCGATGCTAGAGTGGCCAATGCATCTGCAAATTGATTTTGTCCGCCAAGCAGTATAATGGAATGAGATGGAATCAAACCGAGCGGCAAGTGTCGCAGCACTTGGCATGATAAAGTTGCAGCCTCTGGGATCTGGTTTTCCACTTCCCTTC
>CM028384.1:65397118-65440423 GCA_013146195.2 Codonopsis lanceolata | reverse complement strand
CCTGCTCCAAAAGAAAAAGTCAAGGATAACTGCAATTAAAATAAGACTATTCTTTAAAAAAGATAGAACAAGTTCTCATTTTGATCAAAATATACTGAATACAAAGAGGATCTAAAGATTACAAGATTCAATACAATTTCCAATGACTTAACTACTCCCCGTTAAACAACTAATCTACACCCGATACATTTCTAAAGATAAGGATGTTACAAGGAGAAGTCTATGAAGACCATGGACCCAAATTCAGCCTAATCTGGCAATGCGGAATCTCTACACTATGAAAAATGCGATATGGGATCCCGCCGCCTTCTCCTCCTCCTCCTTCGCCTAGCTCTCAGTGCAGGCGCCCTTCACAGTTCATACGACTTCCTTTCGAAAGTCTGCAATGTGAAGTGAGTGAACTCGAGAGAGAAGCTTGTCAAAGAAAGGAACATGTAGAAGTCTACAAAACCAAGATCGAACTCGCGACATGAGCATAGTCATTGGAGTCTTGGAAAGGCATTCTAATTGATTGATGAAGAAAATCTTCATACAAGAGGAATCCTAGAAACTAACCAAACAACTTTTGTTGGATATGAAGAGTAATTCAAAGTTGTTGCTAAGGAACCTTAATCTAGTGCTAAGAATTCTCCTAAGTAACATAACATAACATAAGATAACATAGTGTTTGGGGTAGTTTGCCGCTGATAGAGAAGAAGGAAGGAATGTCTCTATAAATACTGAGGCGTGACAATGGACGGATTTAATAAATTTTACACTATTAAGAATGAACAAATTTTTCAACCACTTTCATTAAAGTTATCGGAAGGCCGTGAAGGGTGAGATAGTTTTAATTCCTACATATCCGCATGTTTCTACTTTGGAAAGCTAAAAGATTTTGAAAAGACAATACAACTTTCTTGGGGAATGTGCATGTTTGAATGTGTGAGGAGGGGGCCCGGGCGGCCTGTAGTGGCCCCGACACTTGTTTGGTGTGTGGGGAGGGGGGAGAGTTTTGTATTTATTTTGTGGTATGGTGTTAATTTAATATTTTTGTGTAAGAAGATGTAAGAGCCGCCTCAATGTTAAAATTTATACCAACTTCTTAATTGGGTCTCACTGCCACCTACACAATTTTCTCTTCTTACACACTTAAGAATAAATCTTCCCATTTACTTGACCCTATGCAATTTTAATGGACACTATGCAAATATGAAACTGATATACAAATTAAATAGAAATAAATCTCAACATAGAAATTTGAATATTTTTTAATTAAAAATAATAACAATCTGAAATCTAAACTTATATGGTCCATGAAATCTGAAAACTGAAAATGTTTTTAAACATTTGAGTGTCTATCAGAAGTAGGTTGTCTATCAGAAATAAGTGTTTGATTTCTACATGAAAGTCGATTGTGCCCCACTTCTCCACATTTACCGCATCTTTTGCGAAACTCTCCGATCGATGGAATTCTCGATGTTCTGCGGACGTCCAATTCGTGGTCGGAATTCAGGTGGCAAAACAGTCATCGCCTTAATTGCATCTGGCATGTCCCATTCCTCTTGATTGGCCGCTGGGAAGATGTTACATGAATATGCCATTCTCCAAGCCGATGTTGTATAGAATGATGAGCACAATGGGTACACTGAAAAACGTCTCTTGATGCAAACTGCAACTCGCGTGCTTTCGCATGGTACATGGTTCAATTGAAACCTTTGGCAAGTGCAAGTATGTTTATCAAAATCCACGTGGAATGCTTATTACCACCCTCACCACATACATGGACTCGATTGATGGCTTCAATAACCGTATACTTCTTGGCCATCTCTCTGGTTTTGGCTAGTTTTGCTTCCATTACTGGAGTTAAAACGGTTGTACACCGAAGATGACTCACGCCCTCACAAAACCATTTCGCAGCGTTTTCCAATACTTTGAAACAAGGAAAGTATAGGAGTCTTTCGAGCTTCCTTGAACACCGAGTTGAGAGACTCCACATTGTTTGAAGTCATGATATTGTAACGCTTTCCTTTGCATGCGCTAATTTCGCCCACGCTTCAAATTTTGTCTCACTAAGATATTTCCAACCATTTTCATCAGTTTTTTGAATTTGAGACATATGCTTGTTGAACTCTTCTATGGTATAAGCCTCGCCGCTCTCATAAAAAGGGACATCTTGTCGGGGCTTACTTACAACCCTTAAGTTTCCACTTTATATGATAGATACAATGAGCATGATGTGCACTCGATAAACATTTTGGACCGGTAATAAGACTCCTATGTACATCTGTTTAAATGATCACAAGTGATTCATTATCACTGTTACTTCTTTCAACTTCATAAAAACCAAGTCCATGATGCATCATTTTCAATCGACAATAGCCCATGCAAGAGGATATATCTGCATATTACCATCTTGACAAGTTGCAATAATCAACGCACTCCAGATCTTGCGTTAAAAATGTTCCATCCACAATCACTACCGGCGCATTGCATTGTGGAATCCGATAATGCAAGCCCCATACGCCAAGAAGAAGTACTTGAATCGTGTTCATTATCAAGCTCCAAAGAGTAGATCTGCGTTGATGGATTGACCAATTGCAAGTTGTGCGCATATGCGCCAACTTCTTGTAACTATCCTCACCGGTGAACCCCGAGTTGTGTTAAGGCATCTTCTCTAGACCTCCTCGCTTTTTGGTAGTTTAGTGAAACCCCCAATGTTCTAGACACTTCTGCAATGATTTCCTTCGGTTGTAACACAGTGTCGCGGTCCTCCAACCTTGGTGAAATGTGTTTCCCAATCATACGTGTTGTCGCTTGCCTGTGATCAGCCATGCAAATATTTTGGGGCAACAATGTTCGGTGTATACTTTCGAATCTCAAAATAATCACTTTCGAGTACTTTGTTGCAAACAAACGCCATTTGCAATTATCATCAACACAAACTACGTAATCGCCTTGTTGGATTTTTTGTTTTGAACTCAAACTTATGGTTTAAGGCAAGCAAGTGAACAAAGATCCGAAGCTCCTTCTTGTTATTGAATACTTGTCCAACATTCAAATCAATCTCTTCCATCACTCTGACTTGCAACCGAAGAAGTCCCTAAATTATCACTTGTGAACCGATTGTCTTGATCTCTCTGGCTTCATCTGTTGTCTTGATTGAACCCATCAAACATCTGTCTCGTGGGTGTAGCAAAATCATTAGGGTTATTGGATAAAGGTTCATCTCTGTTGTCTTCATCTATGTTCTCTTGACTGAACCCATCAAACTGTCTCGACGGTGTGGCAAATTCAGTAGGTTCATCTCTGTTGTCTTCATGTCCCATTTCTTCCTCTTCTCCATTGTTTTCATCTTCTCTATTATTTTCCTCTTCTCCATTATTTTCCATGTCAAAACCAGTTTCATTATTTTCTCCTCGGTACGAGTCAAAATTTTCCATGATCAAACGGGTAACAAAAAGTGGAGATTGAACCCCTAGTCTGTTAAGGTTCAAGTACCATTCAAAATCTTCATCTTTAGTAATTAAGACGGGAAATTTAAAAGCATTTGCCGTTGCTGGAGTAACAAATCTTATCTCTATGTCATCAACTTGGCAAATGGTTCGTACTTTACCATATAACTCTTCACATGTACTTTCATTATCGATACCAACTCCCTTGGATTACGCTTTGTCAATAAATTTCATGAGCATCCGACGATGTCGTCTTCAACAAAATGTCCAAAATAAATAACTGAGGGCCAAAAATCTGAAGTCATATCTGCAATATAAAACATAATAAATAAGTACATTCAAATACTCAATGTATTCCAATGTTAAAGGAATGAATTGTCAGTTGATAAACCACAGACCAGTTAACACTATTAATAGACAATGACATGGTTTATCTATGGTTTATTAATAAACCAGTTGATAAACCAGTAGACACACCAGTTGATAACCCAGTTTGCAAACCTGCTGTTTGGAAACCAGTGTCAGTTAACAGACATTCACCTGGTTTATCAATAAACCGCTTGATAAAAACCCTTGTTTAGTAACCGTGTCAATAGACACTCACCTGGTTTATCTATGGTTTATCAATAAACCAGTTGATAAACGAGTTGATAAACCAATTTGCAAACCAAGGTGCAAACCTACTGTTTATTAACCAGTGTCAATAAACAGACACTCACCTGGTTTATCTATGGTTTATCAATAAACCACTTGATAAACCAATTTGCAAACCAAGGTGCAAACCTTTAGTAACCGTGTCGAACGACCACTCACTGGTTTATCTATGGTTTATCAATAAACCGCTTGATAAGCTAAGGGGTAAACTCGCCGCTTGGAAACCAGATTGTCGCTAACGTACCACTCACTGGTTTATCTATGGTTTATCAATAAACCAGCTTGATAAACCAAGGGGTAAACTCGGCTTGGAAACTTGGAAACCGTCAATTAACGCCACTCACCGGTTTATCTATGGTTTATCAATAAACCGCTTGATAAAACAGCTTTGCAAACCTTTAGTAACGATGTCGATTAATGACACTCACCGGTTTATCTATGGTTTATCAATAAACCATTGGATAAATGAGTTGATAAACCAATTTGCAAACCAAGGTGCAAACCTACTGTTTATTAACCAGTGTCAATAAACAGACACTCACCTGGTTTATCTATGGCTTATCAATAAACCACTTGATAAACCAATTTGCAAACCTGCTGTTTAGTAACCAGTGTCAGTTAACAGCCACTCACCTGGTTTATCTATGGTTTATCAATAAACCAGTTGATAAACCAAGGGGTAAACCTGCTGTTTGGAAACCAGTTGGAAACCAGTGTCAATTAACCGCCACTCACCTTGTTTATCTATGGTTTATCAAAACACCAGTTGATAAACCAGTTTGCAAACCTCTTTGTTTAGTAACAGTGTCGCTAACCGACACTCACTGTTTATCTATGGTTTATCAATAAACCAGCTTGATAAACCAAGGGGTAAACCTGCTTGGAAACCGCCTCACTAATGACCACTCACCCGGTTTATCTATGGTTTATCAATAAACCAGTTGATAAACCAAGGGGTAAACCTGCTGCTTGGAAACCAGTCTCAATTAACAGCCACTCACCCGGTTTATCAATGGTTTATCTATGGTTTATCAATAAACCAGTTGATAAACCGGGTAAACTAAACCGTGTATCACACTCATGGTTTATTAATAAACCGGCTTGATAAACCGCTTGCAAACTCGCTTACTAACCAAAGTGTCGACAGACACTCACGGTTTATCTATGGTTTATCAATAAACCAGTTGATAAACGACTTGATAAACCAATTTGCAAACCAAGGTGCAAACCTACTGTTTATTAACCAGTGTCAATAATCAGACACTCACCTGGTTTATCTATGGTTTATCAATAAACCAGTTGATAAACCAAGGGGTAAACTCGCCGCTTGAAACCGAGTCAATTAACACCACTCACGGTTTATCTATGGTTTATCAATAAACCAGCTTGATAAACCAAGGGGTAAACCTCTGCTTCAAAACCTAAGACACTCACCTGGTTTATCAATGGTTTATCAATAAACCAGTTTGCAAACCTCGCCGCTTACTAATCTGTCAATTAACAGCCACTCACCTAGTTTATCTATGGTTTATCAATAAACCGCTTGATAAACCAAGGGGTAAACTGAAACCGTGTCGCCGCTTTAATGACACTCACGGTTTATCAATGGTTTATCAATAAACAAGTTGATAAACCAGTTTGCAAACCTGCTGTTTACTAACCAGTGTCAATTAACAGACACTCACCTGGTTTATCTATGGTTTATCAATAAACCAGTTGATAAACCAAGGGGTAAACCTCGCTTGGAAACCGGTGTCGCTAATCAGACACTCATCCGGTTTATCAATAAACCGCTTGATAAACCAGCTTTGCAAACCAAGGTGCAAACCTCTGTGCTTAGTAACCGCCTCGCACGATGTGTTAGGTGCCAATGTATAAGGTACCAGTTCAAAATGCACATGATTGTTGAATAGTTGTGCATTTTGCAAAGAAAGACCAGTTTTGAGCCATGGTTGAATTTGCAGAAAAATAAAATGGATTCAGATGAATGTTTATGGAAACGAACTTGAATACTAAGCATACTAGGCACACAATTGATGTGCTTGCTTCGAATTTGGAAGAAAACTTTTCTGAACTTCACGACGCGACTGAGGGTGAGAGTATTCGACAAGAGGAACGAACCTGATTACTTAGCAGTTAGCACACACTTGATGGGTTTTGAAACCCCTTCGAATTTGGAAGAGAACACTGGATTTCGAATATTACGAATTTGAGTAACGATCCTAACGAACTTTGTCGAACTCGCTCGCGACCGAGGGGCTAGGGACTTAATATTCGACCAATGAGCATTCGATACTTAGGTATAATCCCACATACGTATAATGTATAAAATCGAGCCCTACAAACCAATACCAAAAAAAGAAAACGATAAATGAAGGGTAGTTTAGACATTTTACACCCTACAAACCAATAACAAAAAAAGAAAATGATAAATTAAGGGTAGTTTAGACATTGTATAATTAAAATGATCATATAAGAACTTTCTTTTAAAATTTGACTAAAAAAGACCAAGTCTTGTTGTTTGACTTGGCCGTTTTTGTAAATGCCCCAATCCCACCCGTAATCATAAAAAAACCTAGAACGGCCGTCGACGGAGACAGAGTTTGCGGACTTCCGATTACATAGACGAAAATGGTGAGCCTGAAGCGAGAGAGGCCGCGAAAGCAAGAGAAGCATAAACTCATACTCAAAACCAAAACCAAAACCAAAATCAACAAGCAAAATAGGAAGACGAAGAAGACGAAGAAGACGAAGGAGGTCTTAAACCCCACCAATGTAGTACCAATAAAGAGGAACAAAGAAATCAGAGATTTCGATTCAACAACCGCAACAGCGTCTCAGCAGCTCGATTTCTTTCTGCGTCAATATCAATCGGCGAACGCTATTCAGCTTTCGTCTCTGGAGCTCGAATCGATTTCAGGTTTTGCTTCTCTCGTTGTGCCATTCTCTCAATATATATTACTTACTTGAATCAATTCTGATGATTAATTTGAATTTTTTATTAACTGTAATTGATTATTTATTGCCTCTGGATTACTATAGCGAGGAAAAGAAATTGAGCCGTTTGTTAGAATTGTGGTGACGAAATTAGGATTTTAGTTCATGTTGTGCGAAATCTAGGGTAATAAAGAAATTCACACAGTAAAAGATAATAACATCTTGCAAAAATTAAAAGTGCGTTACTTCAAAAATAATGATAACATTTACGTGACCTTGAAACTACATCGTAAACTATAATCATATTCCGAAACCAAGTACCAATAAGTAAAGTGTGGAGGAGCATACTTGGTTCTTATTTCATTTTCTTTCTTGACAAGGATTTTTAGAATACGAAAAGCTGCTCAAGTCTTGACTGTCATTTTAAATTTTTAGACCTTTTCCTTTTGTCATGAACTTTTTGTGCTCTACTTTGGTAAAACATCCTCAAGAAGGGAAGAGATAGTAACAGAAATGCACTACCTGTGAATAGAAGGAACAGAACGTGAGCCATCTGTGATGAAATTGGGATGAAAGTCTACTATGCTGGGTGTGAAGTCGGCAAGCTGAGCAAACTACTCGAATAAATATGATTAGGCTTTGGAAGCCCTTAGGTCATCTAATATCTCAATCTCACATCGGATAGGTGTGGAAAAAAGTATTATTAACTAGCACCAACAAACAACAATGGACTTTTAGGTGGATCTATGGTGAGCGGTTGTATTCAGGAACTCATTCGGCCAGTGAGTGGCCATGTGTTGTGAACCAAACTTTTGGGGCTTAGGTCTGGACAAAATAATATCATAACATAATCCAGGACGAAAATGCTTGACAAAGTGTATTTTGTGTGAGGCGCTTAGGAGATGTGACCCCTCAATCTCACATTGGATAGATGGACTAAATCTTGGTGACCCATCGAGCTTGATGAAGAATGCCAAAGATATAAAATGTGGGAAATTGTAATAAACCAATCTCACATTGAATAGATGCGGTGCGGGGAAATACAGAGGCTTATGAGTGGCCACTTAAGACCAACTAGCACCAGCAAGCATCCACTTACGTTTCAGTGGGCTTGTGGTGGGTAAAGTTGAACTCTGGTGCTCGTTGGGCACGGCATACATTGGACTGGGTTCTCGCCTTCTTGGGTTTGGGTCGTGTGCAACACAACAAGTTCTTTGGGTTGGGGATCTTCCCTGATGGACTTAGATTAGTATTATGGTTATTTATAGATCTGTTTACTAGTGACTAGTCTTTTTTTACTTGGTACTACCGTACTACACTACTACTGCTACTTGGCTTAAAATTACAAAGAATCACTCAGTAAATGAATCATAAAACAATTTATCCTGAAAATAACCAACTAGTAATTCAGTTACAGTTCTTGTGCGATCATTCTGCATCGATTTGCTATGTTTTTTTTTTCCGCCTTGTGGGTCGATTATCATGACCTGAAACCTAAATGAATTGTGATTCATATAATTCAGTGATAAGATTCGCTATTCAACTCTGTATATAATTAGCGGAAGTAGATGTATCCCTGGACACCAAATCACTTCCGATGTAAGTGATTCAAGATTTAAGACACACATGAACTTAATTGATACAAATTGCAATTTCAAGTATTGTCGTTTTTTTTTTCTTTCTTTTTTGGTCTCTGTAATATACTCACTCCTCCCCCCCCCCCACAAAAGAAAAAAAAGTGTCTTTAATATTGTGCTCTTGCATCTTATTTACTTATAATTTGCACTAACATGATAATTTTGTTGTGATACATATTAGAAATGTCATGGCTTTCAAAAGAAAGAAAAAGAAATTAGAGGACAATACTTTTACTATTATACCCTTACTTTTTCTTACTTTAATTATGGGCCACTTGCACATGCGCATCGAAGGAAACTACACACTATATCAATATTAATAATCAAGTCAATTGATTTTTCTTAATCCGTGTGTCGGGTCAAACAAGATTATAGTTTTGGGGCGGAGGGAGTATATTTTAATTTGAAAAGGGTGGACATTTATTAATTCTTAGGAAGCTGTTATGATGGGTTATTATGTGTGCAGATTCATGCATTCTCAAGCTATCTGAAAGCCTGGTTCAGGATGCCAGCACATTAGGTGAACATTTGAAGGTTTGTTTTGGAGCATCATGGAAAGACGTACTTTGTAAAAAGCAGCTTCCAGAAGGAAAATCTGTACCTGGGAGTCCAGCACTTCTTACTATTAGTTTATCAGCCTTGAGATCATTGGAGCTTCTCAGGTTTGGTCCTCGTCTTATTTATGTAAATTGAAAGGCTACCTGAACCTCCTATAACTAATGTTGTATACCTTTTGAAACCTCAGTTCTTTTCACAAATTCACATTCAAATAAGTTTAACCAAAGTTAAATTGCCGTGAAAGCTTGCCCCAAGGGATATGAAGACGCATAACAATAAATAAGTTGAGGAATATCTATGTAGTTCAATAGAAATTCGTACCCTTTTCCTTATAAAACTTTATGCTCTTGCAGGGGTTTGAGGCCTTTGACTAAAGAATGTCATGCTGCGAAGCTTTTCTCGAAGCATATGAAGGTTGAGGAGCAGGTAGTTACATCTTCCCAGAAACTTTAAACTTTTAAAGGATACTGACTAATAAACTGATCATCAATTACTGAGGTTACTTCTTCATGCGTTTATTGAGTAAAATCATATCATCCGGATAGAACTATAGAAATTTTACAGCCAAAATATGTGTTACCTCAAAAAGTATCCACCAAATCCCACTTCAAACTTCCAATCAAAAACTCGTCCCAAATTCCATGTTTAAAATTCGTCCCACATAAGATGTTAGGAATGCTAACAGAAGTTTTCATGTGCGAGTCGCGAGGGGTATTTGAGTAATTTTTGTTTTCATTTTTCTTCATTTATCCTTTTGTTTTTCACAATTTTCTTTTTTATTTCTTTCTCCATCGTGTACGATTTGTTCATGTCCAAAGTCATTCTCCATCATCCAATTAGCCACCTCTCTCCATTTCCCCTTCTCTTCCTATACATAAATGACCTAAGCACCATCTCTCTCTCTCTCTCTCTCTCTCTCTCACTCACCTCTGCAATCCCAACGTGTCTTACCTCCACCACCACCACCCCTCACGAAGGGTTGTGTTGCAACCACCGTAATCCAGATCACAACTTCGTCGCCACCTCATCCACCTCGTCGCCAGTAATCATCAACATAATCGTCATTGCCTCATTGAAATCCCCTTAGGATGGATAATGTGTGACAGGATTGCCAGACCTTCCATACTGTGTAGACAATGCGTTTTGAGGAGGAAGTCTCTTTCTTCGCAGGTTTGGAGAGAACCAACTGTGTGGATTCTGTTTTGGCATTTGTTTTGAGCCACGAGGATGGATTCGAGAGTGGATAGGATATTTATATGATTATTCAATGTTGATAATGTTTCTTTAGTACGCCTGAGTGGAGGGGGGGGGGGCGGTGTAAACATATTTTGGCCAAATTTAACTGCTACGTGTGTTGTTACCAAGGAAATTGACGAACCACATATGTTTTAGCAAAATAAAGAAACAAGGATAACTGCAATGAGGATGCTAGTCCATGGATTTGTAGAAAGAAAGGATAATACCATTAATCAATGTGCTGATGCCTCCATAAATATGCTGTTCAATAGAAATTGTTAGTGGTCGTCACCTGCCCAATTTCCTTTTGTTTCTTGTTGATTTTAAATTCATCTGTCAATATAAACTTATTGGAAGTTTTTCTGGTTCAGGTTTCTGTCTTAAAGGATCATGTCAACATTGCTTGTGGCACACCTAGCAGGTATATTTTGGAAGAGCAATGAAAGGGATCCAATATTCCAATTGTTTGTCCCAATTCTATGTGGCAAGGTATGTGGTTGTTGGTAAAACAATCAAACCCAAATCACATGCTCACTACATAGATTTGGATGAAAATTTTGGACAAAGAATTGTGATTTCTATCATTTTTCTTTGTGATTTATGTCCTTCCACGTCATTGTGTTATCATTTACAAGAGCATCATGCCGACGACGAGTGTTGCCAACCTCAGAAACACCGACACAGACATTTTCATGACGATAAGTTGATATGATGTTTTTCTAAAATTTCTGGCACGACATGTTGGGGGACACATTAGAAGAAATATAATATATTTATTTTTGTATGCATATTTTCTGATAAGAGTATAATATATTAAGCACGTCAAACAGGTGATGCGTCCTTTGTATACCAGGAGTATACATTACAAAAAATTACAAAAATTAACAACATAATGACTAATGGTAGATCAAAAATTAACAACACTACCTTGAAACTAATAGTAGATTACAAATAACAACAAATTGTTTACTCTGGACCAACAACTACATAGCCTAAAAGCAACATAAACTCACCATCAAAGTTCTGTACTTTTCATCATGCTTATCAAAAGAGCGCCAACATTTATTCTACCTTGTTCAAACTCAGAGAAAGCTAAATCTTTAGTATCTCGTGTAAAGGACATTGATTTTCTTTTGCCTTTCGCTGTTTCCCTCTCTCTCTCTCTCTCCCTCTCCCTCTCTCACTGTTAACCAAAGTTGTATGCCTTATGTATCTTCCTTTCATTTTTTATTTTTATTTTTGGGTGGATTGAATGAGAACTTTGGTTTTTCAGTTGGCCTATCTTCATTTTCAACCGCTGGACTTAGCTTGGGCCTTGGGATATGACTTTGACCACTCTACTTATTCTTTTTCATTTTTGCTATCTTACTTCACTCTCTTTCTATTTTAGCCACAAACCTTAACTCTGTTAAATAATACTCCTTCCGTTCTGGGCAAAGAGTCTACTATTCCATTTTGAGATGCTTCATTTAAAGAGTCAACTTTTAAAAATTAAGGCTGCCATTTTATTACTAATGAGCTACTAAAAATGTCATTTTCTTAAAAAGTTTTGACTTCCAAACCGGTACTCTTTGCCCAGAACGGAGAGAGTATTAATAGAGTGCCATGTCATGCCGCCTGTTATTTTTATAAACAAAAAACAAAATTTACAACCTTCTTTTTGAGAAAATATTCTCTGATGCACAGACACGCCTCCTAGGCCTCGTGTCACAAATCGGATTCACTCTCTCTTTCTATTTTATCCACAAACCTCAACTCTGTTAAATAATACTAACAGAGTGCTGATGTGTCATGCCATTGGAGACTTGCTTGGACCTGGTTGTTTCTTGGGACACATCATTCCCCTCCTCTTGAAAATGATTTGTCCTTAAATTACACCTACCTCATAAAGATGTGAATTAGCAACCAAAAAGTATGAATTCACATAAATCTTACCATGTAAATCCACTTTAAAATCATATCGTAGTCATGCTCAAAATCCTTGCGTTCTCGAATGAGCTTTCCATCCAAGCCCACATAAAACAAATTTCGGGGATCATGAATTAATCGAACTCGATTTGCATCGTGTCTACCCTTGTGTTCCACGTTGATCCTTGCTCAAACCTGTAGAGAAAACACAACAACACTACGCAATGCAAGATGATCAAAGTGGTTAGTGTAAGAACTGCCATGCAATAAATAAGCACATTTTGTCATGCTCAACCTAGCACAACTCAAATCAACTTTTGAAGCACAATCTATGAATAGATCCACATAGGAATATGACTACGAACATGCAATGTCAAGCGTAATCCATTAACAAAGTTTTCTCCACTTTTGACCCAATCACTCAATCCATGGTGACCAATCAATGCTTGCAACAATGTCATGTTAGGCACATCAAGTAGTTTATCAATCTCTCTAAACAACATAGTACCCACATGACTAATCAAATTACCAACATCAGAATCTCCACAAAGTTTGAGTCTCTTACCTATGTCATGGTAACTAACATGCTTCAGCTCATTATACTTATCACCACACAACTTTGTGCTATAGGAAGAAGTAAGATCATACCTTGGTGGAAGTGTAGGAACTACAACAATCTCTTTACCGGTTTGATATCCTTATTTGAATCTCACAACTTCCTTGCTTAGTTTAGGAAGCACTCCATCACAAGCCTATGGAAGAGAGTTAACAACACAGGGCAATATAATTTCAAATCCGTTACTATTCAAAATTGCCTCATTGCACATAGGTACAATCTTTGGCGTTTTTAAGAGCAAACTTTTTCTTAACACTATTGCCATCACAAGAAGTTTCTTTTGCTTTCTCTCTTGCTCACTCTTTTTTTTTTTCACTCTTTTGCTCTTGCTCTCCTTTTACCCGGCTATCACACAACTAACTATCTCCTCTCGAGCCGACCTCTCACTCTTGTTTTCACACAAGCTCTCCTTTCTTTGGCTATCTCGCAAACCTCACTTTTCTCACAAGCCGAACTCTCTTTATTTTCCCTCAAGCTCTCCTTTTTCTCGGCTTTTTCTATTTTCTTTTCCTCACAAGCCGAACTCTCATTTAATTTCTTTTCATCTACAAGAGCTTGAATTGTAGTAGGTGGAACATGTGTAACATGTCGTGGGGCTTTGAGTACAAGGTCCATCCACTCTAGCATCTCTTGCCACTTTTTTGGGTCTTCCTTATCTCTTGCTAATCTTTCCCACACTATTTCCTCTCTCTTTATTATTCTCTCTCTCAATTTTTTCCTTCTTAACTTTTTCCTTTTTATTCTTCCCCTTTTGCCTAGCATTTTCGTTCTAGTTGGTTTCTCTACTTTTGACTTTTGCGTCTCAACACTAACCGGTGCACATACCGCTTAGCCAAATCTATAAGAACTAGAATTCGGCTACAAGCAAATTTAAAATATCTAATAGATGCCTTATGATGTCTGTACCAATTGGCTTCAGAAGTGCTAGATCTGGACCGATTGACTTGAGATTTGTCTAATCCAAACCCACAATCTTCATCACCTTGCATAGACGATCTCATCTGACCCATCCTGATCGTGGGAAGTTGCCGGGAAACTGTTCCGGCGCCGATGCCTGAGTTAATTTTTGGACTTACAGACATGGTCATCGACCCCATCTTAGCTTCAGCTCGAGGTTGGTTTGTTGGTTTGGGTAGATTCAGCATGGTTACTAGTGAATTTTTTGGAAACCATCTTTTTCCCTATCCTATAAAGCCTGCGCCCCCTCCCTTATTGTTTTCATTTTTCAAGATAAAAACCTGACTTCAAGTACATGTCTCTTCTTGTTTCTTTTTTTTTTTCATAATAAAAAACCATTATGTTCACACTTCACATGTCTCAATTAAACGTTTTGTTTTTTACTTTAAAAGTAGAAACTTGAAAGTTGACATTTATGGTATTATTATCATTTGTGAATATAATTTTTTGTTTTATCGTTATTAAGTAACTTGTTTTTGAAAATTTATGGTATTATTATCATTTATTATTCTCATATATACATAATTTGAAACTTGTTACAACAGAATTAATAAATTTATATACTATTTTTCTTAATTTGTCGCCTTGCTCGCCTTTCAGTCGTGCGCCTCTCGCCCCAAAAATGGACCTCTCGCCCGCTTCTGGCGTTTAATAACTATGTTACAAGTTGGCACCGTGCACCTCGGTTCATCAATTCACATGTAGCGGGGTATACGTGAGTGAGTTAGTGTTAAGTTGATATAGATTGATCTGCCCCCTATCTAACATTTTATGTGAGTTAGCGTCTAAGCATATATAGATTGATTGCCCCTCTTTAACATTGAAGCTTTACACGAGTCGGTCACATAACAGTGATCAAGTACTTGTTTCTAACATTAATTTACTTTGGCATTAATCCAATTCCCGGTTTATAGAATATTCTCTTAGGGGTCGTCCAAGAGTTGTGAGTTTTCTTTTTTCCTTCTGATAGCTAGAGTATGGTCTATTATGAGTGTGAAGCTTTTAGATGAGTTGGTAGTCTAACATGGTGTGAGTGTTTATGTTTGGCACGGTCATGGGTTCAAGTCATCCCACTTGCATTTGTTTGCCCAAAATGTTGTGCGTGCACATGTTGGCAACTTATATGGTTCATAATGTGGTCTGGCAGCATGTTTGCTTGTCTCTCCTTGTATAGATGGTAACTGAACAAGGTATGTGGTTTTGATGTGTTGGCAATTGTCAGATTTTCTAGCAACATGCTTTATTCAAAGTTAGTTCTAGGGGTCCACACCTCTCATTCAAATCCTTGAAATTCAATGAATTGATTATAAATGAAGGGGCAACGTTGAGGGTTCAGGTTAAGTGATTACATGATCATTTGAGAAAAGAATAATGTACTTTTAATGGATTTATTATCGTTTCGAGGACTGGGATGGATAATGTAAGTTGATATACGGAATTAAATAAGCAGGTAAACAATTTCTTACTTCTGGATGGAACTATAATGAAGGATCCAGAATGAAATTCAGTTATGGTTTTAGTTATCTCTTAAGTTCATAGGAGTTTAATGACTTTCGTCCCTATGGGTCATTGTGCTTGAGATAAAAGGTGGTCATCTCCCCTTCTTTCTTCTTTCTTCTTTTCTTAGTTCATCTTTCAATGCTGTTCCTAGTAGTGGGGCTTTCTTACGGAGTCATTGTGCAAAATCACTCTTGTCTGCTTATGAGTTGATGCGCTAAATGCCTTTTTATTTAATCTGTTTTTCGATATTTTCCATCATTTCATTTATTTAGTATTTTCCTGAAGTGTTACTTTGGTTTTTAGGATAAAAAAGCTAATCGATATAGATGCATTGGGACTGTCACGATTAGCGGTTGTCGTGCTTGACATGCAGACAGATGTGAAGGGATATTCTTTGTTCACACTCCCTCAAGTCAGGTTGGACTTCTTGTTCCTCTACACTTTAGTCATCATCCCTTCTCTCTCTAACTTTTTAGAAATCGTATCTTTTAGACTTTTACAATGTTTGTAATCTGAAGAACATCTATTCAGGTCTCAGTATTTATCACGCCCTCCTTCCCAAATTGAGTTTCCCTTTTTAGAGAAAAAAAAAATCGTCCCAAATTGAGTGCCCCTTTTCGTGTGAAGTTACTAAACCCACCTTTTCTATCTATCACCCCCAATGTGTAACACTAAGGGCATTCAACTTTAAAAATGACTTTAAAGTCAACTTTTATAAGTACACAAGACTATAATGGGAAACTCAAGTTGGGATGGAGGGAGTGACTTACATGCAGGCTTTGAAGTATGGCCCAATTTTCTGAGTTTCATCTTACAAGAATGAATAACCTTGGAATCTGTATATATTTCCCAATTAGCCAGGCATAAAAAAATGTAACTTCTTACAAACCATGAGAGACTTCATAACCCTACCCCCACCTCCGTAGTTGGTTTTTTTTTTTTGTTTTTTGCTTGTGTAGCGATAGCTTCTTTTGTCCCTTAAATGTATTTATTTATGCCGTCATGCAGAGATGAATTTTGGGATTTGTACAAGAGTTGCTTTCACCAGCGACTACTCCAAGGTGATCTGCGTGTGTGCCTGTATGGTTGCCGATGATTGAAAAGCAGCTTCAGCTGCTGGAGCTCGAGTTTGATTTGACATTTTCCTTTTTTTTTTTTTTGGTAATATATAGCAAACTAGTTATTGTTATTTCTGGTCAACGTCCTTTTTTACATTTTTTATTCTGTCTTAACAATATTTGGTGCATTAATCGGGTAGGGTAATGAAATTTTGCAGTTGTATCTAAAATCGTTCAAAGACTAAGAAAACTTGTGAAAGTAAAAAAACATATACTCCCTACGTCCCTAAATAATCGTCCTAGTTGATCCGGCGCACAGTTTAAGAAAAAATAATTGACTTGATTATTTATATTGGTTTAATCTGTAGTTTCCTTTAAAGTCCATGTGTATGTGATTCATAATTAAAGTAGGGTGAAAAAGTAAGGGTAAAAAGTGGTAAAAGTGATGTTCTAAAAAAGTAAGCTTTAAACTGGACAATTATTTTAAGACAGATGAAAAAGGAAAGGAAAACGATAATTTAGGGACGGATGGAATATAATGGTATGTTTGGGGTTAATTGCATAAAAAACCCAGACTTATTTTAGTTTTTTTGTTTTGAATCATTTGTTTTTTTTTTTTGCATGTTAAACCTTAACCCAATTTTTTTTCCAATTAAAATCTTTCGTTAAAAATTGGTTAGTTTTTGCAACGGGAAGGTGATTGGATATCTTAGTGCCAGCCTACGTGGACTGGGAAGGAGAGCTCATGTTCATGTCATTCTTTCCGTCAAAAACAATTTTGTTATAAAATTTATCCTATTTTGAGATTTCAAAAATAATCCAATATTTGATCAAGTTTTCACAAATTTGAACGCAATATAATGTTTATACAATTTTTAAAATTTCAAAATGAACTTTGATAGTTTTTACCATTTTATGTTTAACTTTTTTTTGTTAATCTAATGATAAAATCACATGCATTTGGTTTTAAAGAAAATTACATATTATATCAATATTTATAATAGAATCAATTAATTTTTCTTAATTAGTGTGTTCAAGACAATTACTTCCTCTGTTCAGACATAATCTATTATACTATTTGAAATATTTCACGTTAAGAGATCACTTTCTAAATATATATATATATATATATATATATATATATATATATATATATATATATATATATATATAATTTCTATAATATTTCTTATTTCATATTTATACACATCGATATGTGCGTTGTGCAAAACTATGAGAGAAATCTAATCTAATTTTCAAAATTTAGATGTATTGCCAAACGATGACAATCCTTGTATAAGTGCAAAATGTTAAGATGTGGGTCACACCTATAAAGTGCATATGAGATGAATCATCAATATATATCAATTATACATGGTGGGATTCCATTCTAAAGAGCTGAAACTATTAATGTGGTTTTTTTTAATAGTATTTTTCATTTTTATTCTTATTGATGTTAGCGAATCATTGACGAGGCCAAAATTATTTTAAACAATAAATCTTAATCGATCAATTTGATCTGGCTCAATTGAACAATATTGTGAAATCTAAAATAATAAATAAGTATTTGACATAAATTATTCTTTTCTATTAATGCAAAAAATCATGAAAAGATAAAAAGTTACTAATAATGACTAATAATCAATTTGAGCCAAAATATGTCTTTGTCAAATGATATAGAGAGCTTTAAATATTTTGATCCGAATCAGTTTGAGTTATTTAACAAAACTCTTTTTCTTTTCCCTCTCTTAATTTTTTTAATCATTACATGAAAACAAAATTCAAAACGAAGTCATTAAATCAAGATATGCATGACAAAATAAAAATAAAAATAAAAATAATATATATATATATATATATATATATATATATATATATATATATATATATATATATATATATATATATATATATATATATATATATATATATATATTCTTCTACATATTCTTCTCTTCTACATATAAAAGTCAAGCTTATTTCTTACAAATTAATAGATAGACAAAAATAATCCTTCACCAAATAAACATCCCACCATTTAATTAAGGATAAAACAAGTAGATTTACCATGACAAATAATGTTTGGACAAAAATGGCCCAAAATATAATAAATCACTCACCATTAATTAAGGTCATTTGTCATAGACTAATTAATTCCATTAATAATCAAAAAATAATTTGAATCCCTTGACTTGTACCTATTTTAAAGTTAGGTCCAACAATATAGAATTGTATTTATTTCGTCTTGTATTTTTATTTTCTTATCATTTTTTCCAAAATATAATAAATCACTCACCATTAATTAAGGTCATTTGTCATAGACTAATTAATTCAATTAATAATCAAAAAATAATTTGATCCCTTGACTTGTACCTATTTTAAAGTTAGGTCCTACAATATAGAATTGTATTTATTTCGTCTTGTATTTTTATTTTCTTATCATTTTTCCCATCCGACCATTATCATTAAAAATGCGTCGAATATTTTCTAAAATGACAAAAATACCCTAACTTAGTTGAAAGACTAAAAATTTATTTGAAACTAAAAAATAATATGGTTTTACTTTCTTAAATATGCTCAGTAAAGACATTATAGATGTATAAGAAAAATTGTTACTATAATAATAGATTTGTTGGTGAGTATCGAGATATTGAAAAAATATGTAGCGTGTTTAGTTATTACCATTAAATAAGCTAAGAGAAATGAGTTAAGAAAATGTGTCATAATGTTAATAAGATGAAGAAAATGAAGAACCAATTGATGCATGTGTGTGTTTTATTACAAAAGAAAGCTAAATTCTACAATTTACTTATTTAAATTTTCAGACTTCTACAAGCAGCCTTAAAAACTATCATACTGGTCATAACTTATAGATATTAAAAACAAACCCACAGTTAGTACTCACAAATAACTAGGTTCAAAATATTTTACTCATTTTCATAACAGGGTTCCAAGCCTCTAACCTCTTTTTGTCTTAACTTGCTTGCTCTTCTTCATAGAACCCGATGTGCTTACGTGTGAGACCCTTTCTATTCCCCTTCCATGGCTATTGACTTTCTTCTACCGCAACTCTCCTATAATTGAAAGAGACTATCACCAATCGACATTCTTTCAAGTAGTCTCATCCAAAATTAGATTCTCTCCTTGCTTAGTATTTTGACACCGAAAGTAGAAATGAGAGACGTTCAATGAAAGAAGTCTGATTAATCAGAGGCTAAAGAGATTCTCTGTCTCCATTTGAGTAATGCGAGTTGTGTTTTTAAAATTCCTTTAAAAAACTTTTCAAAGTGTTCTACTTCTTTTTTAAAAGGCTAACATATAAGAAGAGTTGGGCCAATGGAAAACTAAGAAGACAAAACAAATCAGAAGCTGTTGTTTTTAAATAGACCCAGTAGCTGTCTTAAACCCAATAACAGTAGCAGTTATAAGATAAGCAGAAACAGTTCAAGCAATGCACATGATTTAAAAGTGGTTCGTACTGTGAATAGTACCACGTCCACTACAAAAGTGGTTAGCTTTTGATTTTGAAAGGTGCACTTGTTTATCCACTAGGAGAGAAGGTTAGATCTCTAATGGATCGTGTACAAAAATAGTTTTTCATTTAATGATGAGAGAGTCGATCAATGAATAATTGCTCTCTCAAGTGCTAATGTAAAGAACAGTTAATGACAAACTAGAAGAAGCTGAAAAAGAGTAACGACTAGCGGATCTGCAGCTTCAGGTAGTTTGGTGAAATGTTAGTTCTTGTCATTTGGATCTCTTGATTGCTTGAGTTTTGAAGATGAAGCTTGAGTATTGAATGTGCAAGAGATTGTTGCATTTTTTTAGATTCTTCAAAACTTGAATATATATTGGGAGAGATCTTCAGGACAGTTGGACTGAGAGTTGAGAGATTGAGTTCAACGTTAAAATGCATTAAATGCAGTTCGGCGCTTTGTGGGCTGTGCACAGCAATAGACATTAAAGATGCAGTGGTCGCAGAGACATACATTTCCAAATGGAGTAAGTTTGCAGCTTGCAGGCGTTACAGCTCGAAAGTCTTCTTTGCTAAAAGAGGTAATGTCTTCAGTTTTCATAATTCACTCGATAGGTTGGACGTCTGTCTGTCTCGTTTGTCTGAAGCGAGATGGTGACATAGTTGACTTCTTTTGAGAGGGAAAATTGATGAAGATAAATTGAATTTTATTTGAGTAGATAAAAAATATCTAGATCAAATAATATGTGACCTACTTCCACGTGTTTGGTTGAACTTTGATTTTGAGTTGAGTAGACTTCAAAGTCTGCTGGTGAACCGAGCTTTCAAAGCTGCTGTTAAAACCTGCTGATCCGCGCCTTGGAGAGACTAACACTAGACTATTCTATTACACCCTTAATTCGAAGCCAGTTGCCACACTAATCGGTACGCATACCTATTAGCCACTGTGTAATAGAATCAGAAGATGACTCAACCAAATCTAGAACTTGTGAGGGTCAACAATCTCCTCATATTTGGTTGATGTCATAATCTCAGCTACTAGCAGACTTTGAATCATGCACTGAGATAATAACATGTCTTTAAAGAAAATTTTATATAAGGAAAGCAGACATGCCTCTCAGAGCAGAAGTCTTAGTAGAGAGATAGCTAGACTAGGTACTTACAAGATAAAACAAGATGAGCAAGTACAAAGTTAAGCATAGTTTAAATCTTGACAAAGAGCAGGATATAAAAAGTTTTAAAGATTTAAACGCGAAGTTTAAATGGTCATGATAAGAAAATAAAACATGTAATCATAATCCAAAATATATTATATTTGTAAGTTAAATAGGCTGTTTAACAGCAGATTTTTACGAGAGCAAAGTTTGAACCATAAAACGTTAGAACAAAAGAGTTATACAGATTCAGAATAGGTTGGATTGAGTTCGGCGGCGTTCTAAGTAGTCACCAACCCAAATTCTGATGCGGTCATTGAGACGCTCTCGAAGTCTGTTATGTTATTCCATCGGTGCTTGGTTCAAATGATGAGTAGCTCTCTCCTCCCTGATGGCATCAACCCTTCACTGATTAGTATCAACAACCCTTTGTGGGCTCAGGTGCTCCGCCCGCGCCCCTTGGATAGGGGTGGCGTGCGTGCGGATGCGGTGACATCCATCGCTCTCGTTCCACCCTCCCTTTCTAGGGGAGGGCGAAATCAAAAATGTACGAGAGGAGTCTTTGTCGAATAGCGTTGGAATGCGCCTCGGTTGCCTTTAGTGGATTTTGATCCAATATGGGAGCTTTGGGTTTTCTATGTCAAGTTATCCCTTTTTTAGGGGATACCAGGATATAGGAATGCATCACCCTTCTATTCACATTCTCCCTTTTTTAGGGGAAAACGTGAAAGTGCAAGGAAGGAATGTTGCAGCGCCGCACTATGGATTTTATGAAAATAGGCTTATGGCCTATCTCGGATCACTATGGGTGCTTTGGGTTTTCTACGTCAAGTTATCCCTTTTTTAGGGGATACTAGGACATATGAATACATCACCTTTCCATTCCCATTCTCCCTTTTTTAGGGGAGAACAGAAAAGTGCAAGGAAAGATGTTGCGAGGCCCCACTGGATCTAAAATGTTTTAGAGTCGTCATCTTTATTTTAAGGAATAAATAAAGCAAAACCAAAAAGAAAACCAGAGATAATGAAAACGGGTTCAGAGGCTAAGTTATGAGTTGGGAAGGTGCTAGACACCCAACTCGCCCTTTCGGTCTCAAAACAGTTTTTGGCTAAAGTATGCTTGTTGTTATATTAATTTAACAGATAAATAAAGCATTAACTGCCTACAAATACATCCATTTGTCTACATTATTTACAGACTTGTAGCTATCTTTTTACAAATAATTACAGATATATTTGAAAATATTTGGTCATAATAACGACTCTTTTTAGTGCTATTTTCTAACTAAATCCGGGCAGCACAACTGCTTATATATCTACATTGGGCCGGATTGGAAATAATACTTTTGCAAATAAAAACTTAAAAATAAAACTTACTGATGGCCTAGGGTGTGCTCGCTCTGTCCTTCAGGGAGAGGGAGTCTTTTTTTGTTGTTTGTGTGTTGTGTGTTGTGTGAATTCGAGGCAGAGTGACTGCTTCCGAAGGTTACTTTTGGCCTCGGGATTTGGGCAGAGTAACTGTTTATTTTGGTTGTTGTGTTTGCTTGAGGTAGGCTGAAATCGGGCATAATAACTGCTTATTTCTGACTGATTTGGCCTTTTAAATCGGGTAGAGCAACTGCTCTTTCCACGATTTTTGGACCGAGGAAATAGGGAAGATACCTAGCTGGGGGGCTAAGGCTCACTTCTACCGGTTGGTTTTGTGTTTGGAGGAGGTTTGGCAGGGTTTGGAGGCTTTTGGAGGTGATCGCTCACTATCTCACTTCGCTCCCTATTTCTCAGCGTAACGAGAACGCGGAGAATTTTTATCGCTGAAATTCTGTGCTGAATGCGGAGCCCAAGGCCTGTATTTATAGGCTGGACAAGGGACACTGAGGGAATTAATTATTCTTCTTAGTGTATCAGCAGCTTGTACACATCGCAGATAGAATTGGACATTGCGGCCACTGTAGTGAAAGCTGGGAGCCGGGAAGGCATTTCCTGGCGCCACCAAAGCCAAACTTGGCGCCATGCCAAGTTTTGGCATGGGTGGTGCCAGCACTATTCCAAGTTTTCAAATTGTGCACTTTGGTCCCTGTATCGATCGATTGTACACAGTGCGGAGGAAGTTGGACTTTACGGCAAGGGAACAGTGACTTTTTTAGGAAACTGGGCGCCACCCATTACAAAACTTGGCATGGCTCCCAGATTTCATGTGGGTGGAGCCAGCACTATTCACAAGTTTGATTTTTGACACTTTGAACCCTGTATCTCACTCTTTTGCGCATCCTGCTTTATCCTTTTGCACTTTTGACCCTGTAACTTGACATTTGTTAATGTTTTAACAGGTTTTGATATTTTATGTCATGTCACATACCAGGGGTATGAAATTGGGGTGTCTACAGAGCCCCTCAACGATGGAGTCTACGGGTAACCTGCAGTTTACTGAGTAGACAAACATCATTGATAAGAAATAGACTCTCCAGTTTCATTCAATTATAAAACGAGGGAGAAAGATGCAACAGGTAGCAGTTATAATGCAGCAAATTATAATGTGAAACAAACCTCCATATCCTAGACATTTTTAGTCAGTTATAGCAGGTTATCGCAGTTTTTAAGCAGATATGCAAATTAAGTGCTCTGATGGTCGGACCTACTAGTGTAGGCTACCTACGTATCCCTTAATAAAAGGAATCAGACCAAACGTAGTTCGGCCTCAAGCAATACGAACAACCAACGAGGATGTTGTGCTTTTTGGGTCAAAGACCCACCCGAGAGCACAAACGAAAAAAAGATTTTGATGTTTTTCGAAAAGCCGTATTCTTCCGGTCGGAAACCGTTTTCAAATACGGTATGAAGATTTTTGTGTATTTCGAAAACCATATTTCAACCGATAAATACATGTCGTTGAAATATGTTAAGAGGCAGTTTCAAAATTATGTCTGACTAGTAAATACCTTGTTTCCAAACACAATAAGAGGACCTTCAGATTTTCGAAAACTGTATTCGACCGATAGATACCCGACATCGAATACGATAAAGAACGTTCTTCAAATTTTCCGAGAACTGTATCCAACTGATCAAAAATCTGCTGGATACGATAAAGACTTTTCCATTCTTCTTCCTCTCTTTTTTTTAGTTTTTTTGAATATTCCTCTTTTTTTTTTTGAAACAAAACCTTTTTTTGAAGAATATATTTTTTTTTATGAAAGCGGAATAAGAAGAACCTTACCTTTCTTACCTTTTCATGCTTTTGATTGCTGCTGCTGGTTCAGCGGATTTGACTATTTCTGCGGTTTTGACCTTTCCATGTTGGGGATCTCTTTTTTTTTTTTTTTTGATTTTCTTCATGACTTTATTTTTGATCTCTCTTTGATTTTTTTCTTTTCTTTTTCTTCTTCTCCTTTTTTTTTGACTTTATTATTATTTAAAAAAGAAAGAAAGAAAGGGGCTTACCTTTGCCGCCGAATTTTCTGACTTTTCTTCTTGTCTTGCGGCTGACTTGCTGGAGACATGAATTTTTCTTGCTCTTTGGAGGAAAGGCCGTCGAATATGGTTAACAAAATTACTTTTGTTAACTTCTTGTTAAGTCTTAGGGGCCACTTTGCAACTTTGGAAATTTGAGGACTTAAGTGTTGATTCTGAGTTGCTTGGAGGGGGAAAAGTGGAAAGTCCTACTTTTCCTCCTTTCTTCATCTACGGGAATGAAGGCAGAAGCCCTCATTCTTTCTCTTTTCTGCTTTCTTTTTCTTCCATTGCCGACGGAGTGAATTTTCTCTATTTCCTTCATTTCTTCTTCTTTTTTTTTGTTTTTTTGTTTTTGTCATTTGTATCTAAAATCTGCACAAACATGGGTTATGTAATGCAATATAACTTTACATGATACGAGAAAATAAAAATGTTCACTCAAAACACATGCAGGAAATAAAGCTATACCGGTATCTAAGGGTGATGGCGCGCTGTATCTCAGAAATGAGTTTTAAAGGAGTATACCTTCGGGCTTTGAGTGAGCTTCTCTCTTTTTTTTTTTCTGTTTGTTTTTTTTAATGATATGTGGGGAGAGGAAAAGGCAGTCACCTCCTTGTGTTCTCGGCCATATAATTGTTGCAGGGCTACACTTGGCATAAGGCTATTGTCATAGCTTTTGCGCTTTTCTTCGCAATTAGACAGGGCAGCAGTGAATGATCAGAATCCAAATTATCTGGCAATTTTAGGGCAACGGCAGTGCGAATAATGAATAAGACGGGGACACTTCTGGTGCTTCTCGTTTTGATGAGACTGAGCCTTTCCTGTGCTTTGCAGAAGAAGTATATGGGCCCGGTTGGGCGGACGCCACAGGCACTGATGGACCACTTCGGGGCTGAAGCTACAAATGAAGGGAGATTTGGGGGGAACAAGTGGGGGTATAGGCAAAAGTTTATATGTGCAGGCATAATGCATAATGTAAATGTCTTAATAAAAATTCCTAAGTTGCACCTTAGGACCTGTAATATTATATTTTAGTGTCTTAATGTGAGCTTCTGTCGTGGTTTTTCTCTTTCTTTTGTCAGTTGAGCCCGTTGCATCCTGAAGACTGGAGATAGAATGCCGAGGATTCAAAGAGTGCCTTCCCTCTAATTTCTCTCCGGATTTTCCCCTATTTTTTTTGTTGTGCTCTAACTTTTGCCTAGGTAGCCCTTTCGGGTTTTCAACCTAGCGAGCCATTATTTCTTCTTTTTATTGTCTTTTTTTATGCTCTAACTTTTGCCTAGGCCGCCCTTTCGGGTTTTCAGCCTAGCGAGCCCTTATTTCTTTTTTTTTTGTTTATATTTTTTTTATGCTCTAACTTTTGCCTAGGTCGCCCTTTCGGGTTTTCAACCTAGCGAGCTGGAGAGGGAAACACTTTTGCCGAATAGATTGACTCAAGCATAATACCTTTTGAGCTTGTCAAGATTGAAGGGCTGAACGAGGTCCTCTGCTTCTTGGTTCGTGAGGAGTACGACACCTCCTGACCGGATTTCTTTGACAATATATGGTCCCATCCACAGAGATTTCCATTTTCCCCTAGTGTCAACATAACTAGGGGGTTTTTCTCGAAGTACTAGATCTCCAACCTGGATGTCGCGGCCTTTGACTTTTTTGTTGAATGCCCAGGCTATGCGCCTTTGATAGGCTTGAGTGTGTTCTAGGGCTAGTAAACGACGTTCATCGATCAGGGCTAATTCTTCAGATCGCCCTCTGACCCAGTCGACCTCTGCTATGTCAGATTCCATCATTACTCTTAATGATGGTACTTCAACTTCAATAGGCAGCATTGCCTCCATGCCGTATGCTAGAGAATAGGGGGTAGCCCCGGTGGGTGTACGAACTGAGGGGCGATAGCCCCAGAGGGCTAGCGGTAACTTTTCTGGCCAGTCTCTTCCTGTGTCGGCCATTTTTATGATAATGTTTTCTAGTGTCTTGTTGGCTGCTTCAACGACACCATTTGCTTGCGGCCGATAGGGGAGGATTTGTGTCTTTGGATTTTGAATTCGTCGAGTTGACGATTCACGTTCCTTTCAAAATGTGTGCCGTTGTCGGAGATTATCTCGAAAGGCACTCCGTAGCGATATATAATGTTGGTCCGGATGAACTCGGACACCTTGCGAGCATTCAGTTTTTGTAGGAAGAGGCTTCCACCCACTTTGTAAAGTAGTCGACATCTACTAGGACGTATTCATGGCCATTGGACCCCTTCGGGTGAATTTGGCCTATAACGTCGATTCCCCATGTTGAGAAGGGCTAGGGGGCTGTGGAGTTGTATAGGATGTGCGGGGGCACGTGTTGTAGATTTGCAAAACGTTGGCACTTGTCGCAATGTCGCACCCACCGAATGCAATCGGTTTCAAGCGAGCTCCAATAGTACTCTTGCCGGATAACTTTCTTGGATAACATATGGCCGTTCATGTGGGGTTCATGTGGGGTAGGTAGTGCCATCCAGTTGATTTGTCCATGATTTGTTCGCTTTGGCCTGATCGACACATAAAAGATTGAGGCCTTGGTAGTGCCTCTTATATAAGCTGCCACCGCTGAATACAAATTGCGATGCCCATCTTCGCAGGGAGACTTTCCCTCTTTTGTCTAGGCCAGGAGGATAGATACCTTTCTGAAGCAGATTTAGGATATCAACATACCAAGGCTCGTGATGCGCGTGTTAATTTTGAAGCATGAATTTTGAAGACTAATGATGCTGACTTTCTTGGACTTGGGTTTCTGGGAATTTGGACTAATGATTTGGACTAATGATGGAATGAGATAGAATGCATAAACCGAGCGGCAAATTGTCAATTTGGCAAGTAGTGGAATGAGATAGAATTAAACCAGAGCGGCAAGTCTTTGTCATTTTCCTCCCACTTGGTTGGCATGATAGAGTTGCGAGTCTCCATATCTTGGGTCTTCCATTTTCCTCCCACTTGGTTTATGATGGCTTTCGAGATTTTGGCTTTCCTTTGGAGAGCTTCTTCTAGGCCGGCAATGCAAGCTTCGTACTCAGCTGTGTTGTTTGAGCACTCAAATTCCAGTCTTATGGCCAGTGGAGTGTGAGAATCAGCCGGATCGATGAGCAAGATCCCTATACCAAAACCTCTTTTGTTTGCGGCTCCATCAAAGAACATCTTCCAGCTGGTGTCGTGGTCAGTGATTTCCGAGACACCTTCATCTGGGAAGCTGGGCTCAGTCACATCTTCGATTGTTAGAGGGAGATCGGCTAAGTGGTCTGCAATTACGCTGTCTTTGATAGATTTGAGCGTGACATATGTTATGTCAAACTTGTTGAGAAGGAAGGCCCACTTAGCCAGTCGGCTGGAAAGTGATGGCTTGCCGAAGATGTACTTTATAGGGTCCATCTTGGATATGAGCTTGATGGATCGCCCTTGCAGATAAGTTTTGAGCCTTTGCGTTGTCCAGACTAGGCCAGCACAACTTTTTTCCAATGCCAAATAATTCAGCTTGCTTCCTTGCAGCTTCCTACTTATGAAGTATATGACATTTTCGATGTAGGAGTCTTCCTTTTCTTGGGCGAGCATAACCCCTACTGACGTGTTTGTGACGGTTAAGTATATGAGGAGAGGTTTATATGTATGGGGTGGAGCTAGCACATGTGGATTGGTAAGGTAGGCTTTTATTTTTTCAAAAGCTAGTTGGCATTTCTCGTCCCAGACTTGGTCAGTATTCTTCTTTAAGAGTTTGAAGAGGGGCCCACATGTGGTTGTTAGCTGTTTGATGAAGCGACTGATATACTGCAGTCGGCCTAGGAAGCCTTTGACTTCTGTCGAAGTTTTTGGCTGCGACATCTCTATAATAGCTTTGATCTTTGTTGGTTCGATCTCGATGCCTTGCTCGGTCACTAAGAATCCCAAGACCTTGCCTTTGGTGACCCCAAATGTGCATTTGGTGGGGTTGAGTTTCATCTGATGCTTTCTTAATCTTTCGAAGAACTTTCGAAAGTCTTTGATATGAGCACCGTTGGCGTCGCTGGAGTGTACGATCATGTCGTCGACGTAGACCTCGATTTCCTTGTGGATCATGTCGTGGAAGAGAGTGGTGGCAACCTTTTGATAAGTAGCCCCGGCATTTTTGAGCCCAAATGGCATGACAGTATAGCAATAGGTACCCCAAGGAGTGGTGAATGAAGTCTTTTCTTGGTCCTCTGTTGCCATTTTAATTTGATTGTAGCCAAGCATGCCTTTGACGAAGAATCTGATTTTGTGAGCAGCAACGACATCTACCACAATATCAATATTGGGTAGCGGGAAGTCATCTTTGGGCGACGCTTTGTTGAGGTCGCGGAAGTCTACGCAGATCCGAACCTTCCCGTTGGGCTTGGGAACAGTCACTATGTTGGATAGCCAGATCGGGTATTCAACTACCCGAATGAAGTTGACATGGAGCTGCTTCATAATTTCTTCTTTGACTTGCAGTGACCATTCTGGTTTGATTCGGCGGAGCTTCTGCTTAATTGGCTGAGCATCCGGATATATGGGGATCCAATGTTCGATTATGGCTGGATCTAACCCCGACATATCTTCATAGGACCAGGCGAAGATATCTACGAACTCTTTGAGGAGGTTAATGAGCGCTACCCTTTCAGAGCCTTGCAGGCAGTTGCCGATTTTGATTTCTTTGACTTGATTGTTCAGCCCTAGATTGATGATATACAAGTCTTCAGCTGCCGCTGATGAGTGATGTTGTTCCTGTTGCTCAACTGACTTTACAAGCTCAAGCAAATATTTTTTATCTTTTGGGTCCATTTCATTAAATGACTCGTTATTATGATTATTTAATGTGTCTTTTAATGTAGGTGCAACTAAGGAATAATCAAAGACATTCATATTATCATTAATAGCAAACTGCACGGGGCTTATTACATTATTGAGGACCTGGGTTTGAGATCCTCAACTTTAGGGAGCGGATCGGTAGATGACCAATCCGTAAGGCTAGTGGAAGGAAGGGGGATGGTGTGAGGTTCCCGGGAATGTGCTCCCGCGCCCCGCGCGCCCTTGCATAGGAGTGCGCGTACGTGCGGATGCGGGACACCACTGCTCTCGTTCCACCCTCCCTTGTTTAGGGGAAGGCGAAATCAAAAGTGCGAGAGGAGTGCTATGTATGTTAGCACGTTTGAATGTGCCTCGGTTGCCTTGAGTGGATTTTGTATCCAATATGGGAACTTATGGTTTCCCGCATCAAGTTATCCCTTGTTTAGGGGATACCAGGATATGGGAATGCATTACCCTTTCATTCCCATTTTCCCTTTTTTAGGGAAAAACGGAAAAGTGCAAAAAAGATATTGCGACGCCCCCACTATGGATTTATTAAAAATAGCCTTATGGCCCATTCAGATTACTATGGGAGCTTTGGGTTTCCCGCATCAAGTTATCCCTTGTTTAGGGGATACCAGGATATGGGAATGCATCACCCCTCCATTCCCATATCTCCCTTTTTTAGGGGAGAACGAGAAAGTGCAAAGAGGGAATGTTGCGAGGCCCCACTGAATCCGAAAGTTTTAGAGTCGCCATCTTTATTTTAAGGCAAATAAAGCAAAACCAAAGAAAAGAAAAATAAACCGAGAGAAAAACGGGTTCGGAGGCTAAGTTACGAGTTGGGAAGGTGCTAGGCACCCAACTCGCCCTTTCGGTCTCAAAAACGTTTTTGGCTGAAGTATGCTTATTGTTATATTTATCTCGCAAATAAATAAGGTATTAAATAGACAGGGAAATTTAAACAAATACATTCGTGGCTACATTATTTACGGACTTGCAGCCGTCTCCTTCCAATAATTACAGACATATTTAAGAATATTTGGCCATTATAACGGCTCTTTTACATAATATTTCCTATTCTAATCCGGGCAGCACAACGGCTTATATTGGCTACATTGTGCCGGATTTAAATAACAACTTTTTGAAATAAATAGAAGACAGAAAAAAATATATAAATAGAAATAAACGGCGCTCTTAAAGGTTTTACCTTTTAGAGCGGCGGTGTGCTCGCTCTGTCCTTCAGGGAGAGGGAGTCTTTTGTTGTTGTTGTGTGGTTGTTGTTTTGATTTGGGCAGAATGACTGCTTATTTATGAGGGTTTGGGCTTGTCAACTCGGGCAGAGTGACAACTTATTTGGGTAGGTTTTGGCCTTTTTGGTTGGGCGGAACCTAGGCTTAGTTTTGACTTTTTTCGTTACTCGGGCGGAGCGGCTTACTTTGGGATTTTTGGATCGGGGAAGTGAGGTGGATACCTAACAACTAGGCTAGGGATCACCTATAACCTATGGGTTTTTGATTTGGCAGAGTTTGGACGGGGTTTGAAGACTCTAAGGGCTTCCACTCGCCTGTCTTGCACCTCTCGTACTATTTCTATCGGTAGAGCAACAGAGCTTCGCTGCGATTAAAAATCGCGGAGGAATTGAGCACTGAAAATGGGAGGCCGGGCTCTCTATTTATACTGAAGGATGAGGACACGGCCGGAATTCTTGAGTTTCTTCCTCTGCATCAATGACTTGTACCGCGTGCATCACAGCTTGTACATTTCACATCTGAGAGAGTGCTACAGTAGAGTCTCGGTGCCAACATCACAATGCTTGGTGCGGCACCAAGCAGCCGTTCCTTCTTTCAATTTTTTGCACTTTCCCCCCCTGCAGTTCACTGTTTCGCGCATCCTGCTTTTCCTTTCGCATTTTTGACTTCTGCAACTTGACATTTGTTAAGTTTTAACAGTTCTTGATATTTTATGTTAGTCACATACCAGGGGCACGAAATTGAGGTGTCTACAGAGCCCCTCAACGATGGAGTCTACGGGTAACCCAAGGCTTACTGAGTAGGCGAACATCGTTGATAAACAATAGACTCTCCAATTTCGTTCATTTAAGAACGAGAGAATGCAATTGGTAGCAGTTATAATGCAAGTTAACATGCTATCCAAACTCTATAACCCAGACATTTTTAGTCGGTTATAAAAAAGTTATCGCAGTTTTAAGCAGATATGAATTTAATGTGCTCTGATGGTCGGACCTACTAATGTAGGCTGCCTACGTATTCCCTATTAAAGGAAATCAGACCAAACATAGTTCAGGCCAAAAACCTAAACTACAACCAAGTGAGGATGTCATGTTCTTCGGGTCAAGCCCGATCGAGAACACAACGGAAAAAGATTTTTGTGTTTTCGAAAAAGCCGTATTCTCCCGGTCCGAAACCGTTGTCAAATACGGTATGAAGATTTGAATGTTTTTCTGCCACCACATTTCAACCGGTCAATACCTTGTCGTTGAAACGTGTTAAGAAGAATTTTCTAAGTTACGTCTGGCTGGTCGCTGCCTTGTTTCCAAACATAACCCAAAAACTTTCAAATATCCAGAAAACTGCACTCGACCGATAAAGATCCGTCGCCGAGCACGGCAAATTGATCACTCTTCCAAGTATTTTCGAAAATCGTGAAGTGGAAAGCATTCTCTTTCCTTCCTTTTTTCTCGCTCTCTCTGTTTTTTTTAAATATTCCTCTTTTTTTTTTTTTTTTGAAATATTCTTTTTTTTTTTTTGAAATCACAACTCATTTTGAAAAAAAGTTTTTCTTTTATTTAAAAACAAACTTTTCCTTAAAAGGAAATTATTCTAAAGTCAAGGTAAAATACCGTACCTGACTTACCTTTTGCGCCCGGATGGCTGCCGCGGATTCGGCTGATCTTGGCATTTTGCCACTCTTGCTGGGGAATTTATTCTCTCTCTCTCTCTCTTTTTTTGTTGTTGTTGATGATGATGATGATGGTCGTGTCTACCGAAATAGGCTGCCTACGTATCCTTATCCAAGGAATCAGACCAAACGTAGTTCACCTCTGCTGGGGATTTTATTCTTGTTCTTTTCTTTTTCTTTTTCTCTCTTTTTTTTTTCTTCTTTTTTTCTTCTTTTTTTTCTTTCTTTTTTTTTTCTAGGGATATTATTTTCTTTGTCCCCTGGTGAATGGTTGCCAATTTTGGTTAACAAGGTTAACTTTTCGTTAGGCTCATGGACCATTTTGAAAATTTTGAAATTTGAGGACCAAAGTGTCGTAGCTTTAAACTTTGGAGGGGAAAAATGAAAATTCTCTTTTTCTCCCTTATATGGACGGGAGAGTGGGGGGAGAAGCCTACTGTTTCTCTTTCCTTCTTTTCTTCTTCCGCCATAGCCACTGTCCTCCGTTTCTTTTTTTTTATTTTCTTTATTTTTGCTCCTTTTCTCGATTTTCTTCCGCCAATTTCAGTGTTTCACTTAGCAGATGGCATCTTCTTCGCGATCTAGGAAGGGGAAGACACCGATGCACCCAGAATCTGGCGAGAGGAGGAGAGAACCTCCTCGCTTGGTCCGGAATAAACTCATTTACCGGTATTCTACGAACGACTAGGGCAACCTTCTGCGGGATCGGAACACTCACGTGTCCAATCTTCCTCTGACTACTGTAAGATTTCTCTTTTTTTCAAAATTTTCCTGACTATGTTTCAGATCTGCTAAATTTCTGCACTGTTTGGAACTTTTGGAGCACTCCTGACTTTATTAATGATGCACATGCATGTCCTATTTATGCCTAAATGATGTAATTAAGTGATAATGTATGAAATTTTTATGATTTATTTTTGCGATGCATGATTTGAACTAGTGGTCACTATTTGACCCTACTATGCATGATTTATATTCTAAATGCAAATGGGGCTATATGATGCATGTTTTACGTTAAATCACATTTTTGCATGCAATAGAATCACGAAACGGAATATTCGGAGTACAAATTTAATTTTTTCGAAACGCATTTTGGGCATATTTTCGGATAAAAATAGGACGAAACATATATTTTTCATGCCCTTAGATTCATTTTTCAAACATGCAACTGCTGCGGGGGTATAGTAAATGCCACAAAGATATTTATTTTGATGATTGGTGGTACTTTACCTTCTTTTTATCGTACTCCTATGGCAGCTTATGAGACAAATGAGATGCACAATATGAATGCATGAATTATTCTGCTTGATGCAGATGTAATGTAGAACATTTATAAGATAATGCATGAATTTTTCACACTTTATTATATACATGACAAATGCAGTCCTAATATGCATTCTTATGATATTTAAGATGCAAAATAAATTATGTATATGCAAAATAAATTGTTTTTTTTTTTGTGTTTTTTTTTGTTAAAAAGAATTATTGTAAAAAAATCATGAAATATACAGTATGCAATATGTTCATTATTTATTTATTTATTTATTTAAAGGACTGTACAGGGAATGAAATAAGGGTAGAAAACTTACCTTTAATTTTTTTTTTCAGGTTCGCAGGGAATTTGAAAAGATGCGGGTGTCATATACTAACGTAGCTGAGATTTTTGATATGCTACCCGAGGCTGCAAAGTCGTTGGTGGAGGGTTCAGGTTTTAGCGCCTTCCTGCACTCTTTCACCCACTTTACCAGCTACCTTCCAATCTTCGATGTGCTCCGGGACTTCTGGTGGGACACCACCCATACCTTTCATTTTAGCTGGGGGGAGGCGACCATGACCCCTTGTGACTTCGCTGCGATTACGGGAATCCCTACCAGCATAGGGGAGACCCTGGCCCTTGACTTTTCTCTCCGACATCGTAGGGAGGAGATTGTGGACCTCCTGGGCTTCGAGCCCCGTTTCAAATCATCGGACGAGATATTTATCAGCAGCGTTCGGAAGTGGCTTCTTAATAATGTCGGGCGGGTGCCGGCTGATGATGAGGCTGCTATAACTCGAGTGGCAAGAGCGTTTCTTTTCTTCTTTCTTGGCACATCGCTCTTTGTCAACTCCTCTGTCACCCTGAGAGCCTCCGTCCTGGTTTGTCTTACAGATTTTGATCGGATCCCCTTGTATGACTGGGGACAGGCTGGTCTGGCCAAACTATATGCTTCCATGGATAGGGCCAGCCGAAATGACTCGCCGACTCTGAATGGGTTTGCCCCGGCATGGGAGGTACATGTCTTTTCCTGCTTTTTCATCATTTTTTTTATGTATCCCTTTTTTTTATTTTTTTTTATTTTTTCTTTTTTTGACAACATATTTATTTTTCTCTCCTTTTTTTTTGTGTGCAGGTCTGGGCCTTTTCATTTTTCAGATTTTCGCCAGGTCGCCTCATTCAGCGAGTCTACCAGCCTTCATATCTGTCCCAATATGTTGACAGCAACAGAGTCGATCCGACCGAGGACTTTGGTTGTAATACTAGGGATAGAGTGCTGGAACGAATTGTTAGCTCGAGTCCTGGTTCAGTGCACTTTATTCCCTGGGAGGGCCTGGAGGGAAATTATTCTGCTACTCTGATGTTCAGCCGCTGCCGGATATTGATGGTTTCCATTATGGTGGATTCTTTGAATATGGGCGAGCGGGTGAACCGTCAACACCAGTCTTTTCTAGTGGCTCCAGTGGTGCCTCCTTGGCCTCCTGCTTGGGTGATAGAGCTCGATCGACTGCGTGACCGGCAACAGTACCTGGGGAAATACCTCGTTCCCGCAACAGATTATCCAGTGATGTCATACGAGGATTTCTTGAGATTAGAACTGCATCCCCCTCCTCCTGCTCCTGTTGTGCCCAGGCGGCATTCTGATGCTTCTGCCAGGCCAGGGTCATCTACTTCATTTCTCGACGAGAACATGATGTTTACGGAGCCCGATGATGTTTTCTCTACTTTCCTAGTATGAGTGGGGTGGTGGCTTAGTAGAGCAGGTTCTTCCTGACGTCGAGATCCCGGAGGAGCGTCGCGTCCCGGAGCAGGCTCGTTCGGTAGACACATCCACCTTTATTGTCTCTTTTCTTTTTTCTTTATTATTTTTTTGCTCACTTTTTTTTCAAGACTAACATTTTTTTATTTTCATTTTTTTTCCAGGTGAACGTGTCTACTTATAAGAAACTGCTGCGGGGCTTTTTCAGCATCAACAAGCTGTATCAGAAGTTGGCTGATGAATTCTCTTGCAAGGGGAGCAGCTCAGTACGGCGGCCCAGACGTCGAGATGACGACGACGATGATGATGATGATGATGATGATGATGATGATGATGATGATGATGATGATGGGTCTAGCCGCGGCCGGGGCAGAGGTCGGGGATTCAGAACTAGTGGCACAACGGGTCCCAGGGTCATGGGTGGTGGTTTTCCCAGAAGCCAGTCGTCCCGAGCATATTAGCTTTGGACTCCTGCGAACATTAGTATCTTTTCTCTCTTTTTTTTTATTGTATTATTTTTTTTTTTTGTAAAAAAAAACCTATACAAACATTGTGATATAATGCAATATAATGTATACGATGCAGTATGTTACACATGCAAAAATGAATTCACACAGAAAATAAAACTATACCAGACATCTAAAATGTAATGGCACGCCGGACTTTAAAGAAAGGGATTTTTAAGAATACACCTTTGGATAAGAGCGGGCTTTTCGGGTGATATCGGAACGGGAAAAATGGTCGAATCCCTTATTCTTTCGGCGCCCTGTGGCTGTTGAGCCCGTGCTCGTAGCCGTCTTTCATAGGCCTCCTTTTCCTTTTGTGATCAGACGCATGAACAGCAGGATGTTGGATCACCAAACCAGGATACCGGGCAGGAATTTTCACGACACAATGGACATTCTTGGTGCCACCATTGAGACCTATGGTGCGGCACCAAGAGACTTCTTGGTGGCACCATACTTTTCCTATGCAGCCACTGTTTTTTTCACTATTTGGGCCCTATGCATTGAATTGTCTGTCTTCTCAATTTACGGTATAAATTCTGACGGAAACGAGCTCAGTTTTTCAACAATTCATTTCGTTCTTTCTCTCTAGATTCACCAGCTTCTTTCTTGCTTGCCATAGCCTCATTTCAACTACAACAACATTTCTCGTATTTCTTATAAATGGCCGCCCGCATTCCTACGGCTCTGGAGATTGAAATTTACGAGAATGCCCTGGACTTCTGGATTCTTTCTTTGCGATCTGACGAGAGGGATTGGTTGGAACATCTTTTCGGGTTCAGGTGCCTTCTGTCCTGGCGGAATGTCATAATTAATTGGGACATGCTGAGGGGAGCCGCCAGGTTTTGGTCTCCTGAGGATCACTTGTTTAATTTTGGCATGAAGGAAATGTGTTCCACATTTGAGGAGTTCTGCGCTATGCTGGGGGTGGCACATACTAGTCAGATTGCGGTACCCGCCTACAGAAGGCGTCCGTACATTGCTATTCGGGAGCTCTTCAATTCTACCCGCCGCGCTACTCCAGGATTTTATAATGGGGAAGCTTTCAATTTGATGGTTCTTCCTGGAGCCTTCACAGAATATATTGAAGATGACGTGGACTATCAGCGGCGTAGGTTGACAGCACTTTTTCTCTGCTTAGTAGGGAGATATGTGATAGTTGGTTTACCCGGATTAGTAGATGAGCGGGTCATAGACCTGGCATTACAGGCTCGGGATCGCCGACTGAACATTGTTCAGGTGATTTTGGCAGAGACTCTCACAGGCCTGACTGCTTTTGCTGCTGGGAATGAATTGTTCCCTACTGGTAGTCCTATTCTGATTCACATGTGGGCTGGAAGAGCATTTCCTTTGGGTCCAGGCTCCCGTGCCGCTCGGAGCTTCTTATGATCCCTCCTTTTATGGAATGCGCGGGCATTTTCCCCAGACTAATTATTCTGATATCGACTGGACCGATCACTTCTATCATCGGGGCTCAATGGATATAGTCTAGGTCGTTCGCCACTGGGAGATCCGGCTTTTTCTTCGTCACTCAGATGAGTACAACCACGTGGTCATGTTGGGCCTCTATCGGACTTCTTTTTACCAGCCCGACCGGATTTTGCGGCAGTTTGGAAGGGAGCAAGTCATCCCAGATACCTCCCGTCTTATATACATGGGAAGGGAGCTTACCAATGATCGTCTGGGTCCTACTATCCAGGGCATGTGGCTCAGAGATGTTGAAAGACTGGAGGTAGCATACCCATATTCTGATTGTATGCTTTTATCTCTTGGGTATCTGGCATGGGTTATGGTAGCTGCTGAGGGGCCGTCTCGCGCCATTCGGCATGTACTGAGACATTTACTGGGCCGTCATATAACCAATGGAGTGGATGTTCGCCTGCTGGAAGTAGGCGATGACATTGATAGTTCAGGATTGGTTGTTCCTCGGGCTCTAGAGGTAGAATTTCGACGGGTTCATGGTCTTGATACTCGGACGGCCCCTGGACCGGATATTGCGGGTCCCAGTAATACATCCCGCAGATTGAGTGATGTTGGTCAACAGCACAACCCATGGGAGCAAGAAGCACCTGCTCCTCCTCCTCAGACTGGTTGGGGTACGGCTCTGAGAACTGGTGGTCATGAGCTTCCACGGCTGAGCTTGGCAAGCAGACAGGACAACCCTTGGGAACGAGTGGCAGCGGTTCCTCCTCCCCCACCTGTATGGGGTGCTGGTCTCAGAAATGATGAAGCGGGTCCGAGCAAAACAGCTGCTTAGGAGAACGGAGATGCCGATGATGAAGAGGGAGACACATATGGTGGCTCTTATGCTAATGAGTCTAGGGCTTCTTCTGTGCCTCGCAGAAGGAGTATATGGGCCCGGCTCGGTGGACGCCGCAGTAATCGATAGACCGCCGGCTAAGGCAGCAAGAAAAGGAATTGTTTCTAGGGAAAAACAAAGGGGGTATAGGCAGTATATAGATATGTACCATGCAAATAATGTATAATATAGACGTCTTAATAAATATTCCTAAGTTGCACCTTAGGACCTGTAAAATTATATTTTAGTGTTTTAATATGAGCTGCTTTGTCGTGGTTTTTCTCTTTTGTCAATCGAGCTTCTGATGTGCTGAAGACTGGAAGTAGTACGTTGAGGGTTTCAAATAATGCCTTCCCTCTCCCTTTTTTATTATTATTTTTTATTATATATATATATATTTTGTTATTTATTTATTTTTTATTTTTTGTGCCCTAATTTTTGCCTAGGCCGCCCTTTCGGTTTTCAACCTAGCGAGCCCTTATTTTTTTTATTTTTTTTATAGGCCCTAATTTTTGCCTAGACTGCCCTTTCGGGTTTTCAGCCTAGCGGGCTGGAGAGGGAAGCATCAGCTGGATAGGATGGCTCAGGCGTAGTACCTTTTGAGTTTGTCGAGGTTGAAGGGCTGGACAAGATCTTCCCCGTCCTAGTTCGTGAGAAGCACGGCACCTCCTGATCGGATCTCCTTAACGATCGATGTATGGTCCCATCCAGGGAGACTTCCATTTTCCCCTAGTATCAACATAACTAGGGGGTTTTTCTCGAAGCACGAGGTCTCCAACTTGGATATCACGGCCTTTGACTTTTTTATTGAAAGCTTGGGCGATACGCCTTTGATATGCCCGGGTATGTTCCAAGGCTAAGAGGCGTTGTTCATCAATTAGGGTCAGTTCTTCGTACCGCCCTTTGACCCAGTCAACTTCTGCTATATTAGCCTCCATCATTACTCTCAATGATGAAATTTCCACCTCTATTGGTAGTACCGCTTCCATGCCATATGCTAGAGAGTAGGGGGTAGCCCCAGTGGGTGTGTGGACTGACGTACGGTAGCCCCAGAGGGCTAATGGCAATTTTTCTCGCCGCTCTTCCTCAGACGCCCATTTTTCGATGATGTCCTCGAGAGTTTTGTTGGTCGCTTCAACGGCACCATTGGCTTGTGGCCTAGGGGAGGATTTGTGTCTTTGGATTTTGAACTCGCCCAAGCAGCGGTTCACGCCCCTTCAAAATGAGAGCCATTGCCGGAGATGATCTCGAAAGGTACCCCATAGCGTATATGATATTGGCCCGAATAAATTTGACACCTTTCTGCATTTAAGACCTTGTAGGAAAAGGCTTCTACCCACTTTGTGAAGTAATCGACGGCTACCAGACTATTCATGGCCATTGATCCCTTCGGTGAATTTGGCCTATGACGCCGATACCCCCGTTGAAAGGGCCAGGGTAGTTGTATAGGGCATGTGGGGCACATGTAGATTGGCAAAGCGTTGACATTTGTCGCAATGCCGCACCTAACCTGATAACGCCGGTGTACTCAATAGTACCCCGTCGATGACTTTCTTTTGATAGCATATGGCCGCTCATGTGGGGCCCACAGTACCACCATGTAGTTGATCCATAATTTGCTCGGCTTTGGCCTCGATTGACACATAGTAAGTTGAGGCCTTGATAATGCCTCTTATACAGCCGCCGCCGAAAGTACTAATTAACCGGGAGGCCCATCTTCGTAGGAGACTCTTCCCCTTTTGTCTAAGCCAGAGGATAAAGATTTTTCTCGAGCAGATTTAAGATGTCAAAGATACCGTGGCTCATGATCTGCTTCAGGGGTCGTTGATTTTGAAACAAGATGCCGAGCGACCTTCTTCCCGACTATAAATGGTCGAACTTTAGTTTCAAGCAGAATGGACCATTGACGCCAAAGTGGTTGCCAGCATCAACGATTGATTCCTATCTCGTGGCAAGTAATGGAACAGATAGAACCAAATCGGGTGGCGATCGTTATTAATTTGGCATGATAGCCGAGCCACCGAGGATCCCGGTCCTCCATCTTCCTTCGACTTGATTTATGATCGTGGCCGAGTCTCCATAGACTTCGAGATCTTTAGCTCCCCTTTGAGAGCTTCTTTCTAGGCCAAGAATACAAAGCTTCATATTCCGCCGATTATTTGAACATTCGAACTCCAACCTTATAGCGAGCGGAGTATGAGAGTCACCCTGTCAATTAACAAGATTCCTATGCCAAAGCCTCTTTATTCGCGGCCCGGCAAAGAACATCCGCCAACGTGTCCTCGGTCGCTGATTTCCGTGATACCTTCATCTAGCGGGAAACCAGCTCGCTTGCATCTTCGGCCTTCAGAGGTAGATCGCCTAAGTGGTCCGCAATGACGCTTCCTTTGATAGACTTGAGAGTGACATAAGTTATGTCAAACTCATTAAGAAGAAAGGACCACTTGGCCGCCTTTGGATGTCGATGCTGAGGCCATACCGAAGATGTATTTGATAGGGTCCATCCCGGATATGAGCTTGATGGACCTTCCTCGAGATAGGTTTCAGCCTGAGTGGCCCGACTAGGCTCTGCAGCCTTTTTTCTAATAATAATTTAGCTCGCTCTCAGTAGCTTCCTACTTATGAAATATATGGCATTTTCAATGTAGGAATCTTCTTTCTCTCGGGCGAGCATAGCCCCTACCGATGTGTCTGACGGTTAAGTATATGAGAGAGGTTTATATGTATGGGGTGAGCTAGCAATGTGGGGATTTGTAAGGTAGGCTTTATTTTCGGCTAGCCGGCACTTTAAGGCCCCATACTTGATCAAGACTCCCTGCCTACCACCTACATTAAAAGCATCTGCTGCAGGGCTTTGGTACATTTCCTGCCGAGACCTAGACTGCATATAATTCATTTTTCGAAACATGCTTAGGACCATTTCCTTGCTGAAGTGACTTCTTCCAATGATGTCGGCCGACCACATTCAATGGCGTGACCACGCTTGGGGATAACCTCAAAGCCACCGAGAAAAAATCCTCGTTTTCATCTCGAGGATCGGGGATATCCTCGCCTTCCTTATTTTCCACCCATCTTTTCGGGCCGTAATAATTACTATGTGGTCATCGTGGATGAATTTGACACGCCGGTTAATGAAGAGGCTACCCCTTTACCCCACGAATCCAAGGGCGCCCCAACAACAAAGCAAAGTGGTCGGAATATCCGTGACTCGAACTCAATTGGCATGAAGCGGCCCAATGGTTAACATTAAAGTGACCACTCCCCAAGGCACATCGACCGGTGTTGTCGATGCCTTAACCGCTCTGCGAGGAAGGAGCGAGTTCTCGATATCTTTATCCCGCCTGGCTAATGTATCGGGCGGTGACATACATTGATGAAGACCTATTATCTATCAAACTCGGGAACCCGCTTTCCAAAATTCCCCGATGATGTGAAGAGCATCAATGTGGTTAGTTCCCTCCCCAGTAGTCTAGATCGGTAAACATTATTACGCTCCCAAATGGATGTTCCCGATCATCTCGAGTAAGCTCATTGGGGGAGGTTTCAATAGGAATGACCGCCTGCTTAATGACTTAGCCGTTGTATCACTTGGTCTTAAGCACATAGTAAACCTGATGGAAATGTTGGCCTGGTTTTCTTCATTCGGCTAATAAAGAATCTTCCACCATTTTAGCCCCAATATCTCGTTACTTGATCTTTTCCAGTGGTCACCTCTTCGGCTGGTCTGTAGGCTCGCCGATCAAGGTGGCTAACATCTCCACCAACCCAAGTGGCTTTTTAATGTTGTGTGTTTGGCTACCAGGATAGTGTCCCAAGAGATCATATTACGCCTAGGCTCTTTTATGGATAAGGGTGGAGGAATAGGAATGAGGATATATGGAAGTGGGTGTTTATTTATTTCAAACTTCAGCAGTTTTCATCAACCTCAATCATATTGATTTGAGGTAGAGGGTTATTGACTACATTTGGTCTGGTGGAGGTTTTCAATAACCTTTATCATCTATTAGGTCCCGGATAGCATTTTTGAGGGTGTAACATTTGTCGGTGAGGTGACCACTGAGCGATGATATTCACGAAGATCGGGCATGGTTCCAAGTCCCGGCAAGGGTCGTCTTATAATTTTCCAATGGCTTTAATACTCCTTGTGCCATTAGCCTCGCAAGATCACAGATCGGAGCTTGCAGCTCATCAAAATGCCTGCTTACTCCCTGCTCGATTTCTTCGGCCGGGCCATTATTTGCTCCCATCGTATTGATAGATCGGTGACCCATAATACCATGGAACGTAGCTATAATTTTGGGTAGAAAATGGGGTTGAGGCATTCTCACCATATTGACTGGAGTCGGTGCGGTTGTCTTTCCTTTGGAGTAACTGAAAGAACTAGGAGACGTATTGGTTTTTAATTGTCCATCAGTATATCATCATCAATATGGGCTCCTATCTCCACTATTTCTTTGAAATTGGTATGGGGAGGTACCGCATATGTTCCGTAAATGGGTTGGAGGTTTTGATGAACATCCGACATGACTCCTGGCCGGACAGTCCGTCAAAGGTCTCAGGCGCCTTTCTTCCACTCACGCAAACTCGGCAAGATAAGTTTCCTTTCCCGTTGGGTGCACGATTCAAGGTCCCTCCTATTGTGACTAGTATTATCTTTGTACCTTTCAAGGACTGCTATTCGTCCTGTGTATTCATGGTACGCTGCCGACAAAGATAACCATTGCTTGGCGCTCCTACTGTGGTGAGGTGAAAATTGGAAGCCATAGCCTCAAAGCTAGCTCCCTTGATCGCATGCCTGAATAAGACTTCAAATGGGATATGGGGCATCCAATTCCATCAAACTTTTCTATGCTCCGCATTTTGAACTTTGAGGGAAGTATTGCCGATGGTTGCAATGTTAGGCCGCTGTAGAAAATTCCCTTTATTGAGGAGTTTAGCATCATGGCCTTCATATTTTCCATGTCGAGCCTCCATTTTGGGGTGGGGGAGTTGGTTTTTGTATAATGGCCGGATTTTGGAAAGCCGGGTTATTTTCCTCGTTGAAGGTTTTGATAAGGATTTTGGGTTGGTGGATTTTGATAGTATATGGATTCTCGGTTGGATATGGGTATTGCTGGTGGGTTTTGGGTAGTATAGCGATTTTGCTTGGTTGGTTTTGGGTAGTGTATGGATTCTCGTGCTGGTGGGT
>CM028384.1:65342703-65397018 GCA_013146195.2 Codonopsis lanceolata | reverse complement strand
GCGCCTTTTTTTCTAGCGTCGATAATTTAGCTCGCTTCTTGTAGCTTCCTACTTATGAAATATATGGCATTTTCAATGTAGGAATCTTCTTTCTCCTCGGGCGAGCATAGCCCCTGCATCGATGTGTCCGTGACGGTTAAGTATATGAGGAGAGGTTTATGTATGGGGTGGAGCTAGCAAGGGGGATTTGTAAGGTAGGCTTTATTTTCTCGAAGGCTGGCACTTTCGTCCATACTTGATCGAGATTCTTTTTGAGGAGTTTAAAGAGGGGCTCACAGTGGTGGTCAGTATGCGATGAAACGGTTGAAATCTGCAATTGGCCTAGGAAGCCTTTGACTTCGGAGTTTTAGTGTGGCATTTCTAGGATGGCTTTGATTTTTCTTTGGCTCGATCTCGATGCCTTGCCTCTGATTACTAAGAATCCCCGAGGACTTTGCCTCTCTGGTAACTTAGAATGTGCATTTGGTGGGGTTAAGCTTCATCTCGTGCTTTCGAGTCTTCGAAGAACTTCGAAATCTTTAATGTGAGCACCATTGGCGTCTTTGAATGCACGATCATATCATCGACAGACCTCCATCTCTTTGTGGATCATGTCATGGAAGAGGGTGGTGGCGACCCCGGTAAGTGGCTCAAATTCTTTAACCCAAATGGCATGACAAGATAACAATAAGTCCCCCAAGGAGTAGTGAATTTAACCCAGGTCTTCTCCTCGGTCTTCTGCTGCACATTTTGATTTGGTTGTAGCCCAAAGATCTTGGTCGACGTTTATTTAAGGATCGGACTTTGTGAGCTGCGACGGCATCTACCACAATGTCAATGTTGGGGGCTGGGAAGTCATCTTTGGGCGATGCCTTGTTAAGGTCGCGAAGTTTACAGATTCGACTTTCCCGTTGTGTTTGGGAACGGTCACTATATTGGATTACCAGTCGGGTATTCAACCACCGAATGAAGTTGACATGGCATAAGTTGCTTCATGATTTCTTCTTTGACTTGTAGTGACCATTCTCGCTTGATGCGGCGGAGCTTTTTTTGATCGGGCGAGCATCCGGGTATATGGAATCCGGTGCTCGACTATAGCTGGATCTAGGCCGGGCATATCTTCATAGGACCGTGCAAAGATGTCTATGAACTCTTTGAGGAGATCGATGAGTGCCTTTCTTTTCTGACCTTGGAGGTTGTTGATTCTTATGTTAAATTTATATCCGATCAAGACATTACTTTAGTTTTATACTTGATGGCTAATCGGGCGTGATCGATTAGCGTGGCAACCGTGTATAGAACTTTGCCTTGTATAGTTTTTGTAGGACTCTTTTCGGGAACATCGGAAGACCACTTCTCGGCTTCACCTAGGAAGACTTGCTCAAAGCTTAAGATCGGTAGACCTCGTGTCCATGATCCGCTTCTACGTGTCTCTCTCCGGATCAGCTAGCTGGATTAATTCAAACTTATTCTCATTTGATAATTGAATTAATCCAAGTCTTTTTCTCGACATGTCAAGCCGAAAGCAACTTTCCGAAAAGCAGAATACTTTTCGCCCCGAATAAAGCAAAGCAAAGCGATCGTCCCCTACTTTCAAGCTTCATCTCTCGATCCGACACCAATATCGCCCACCTTTTGAAGATCTCGAAATGATTATACGCTCTAGTTATCGTGAAGACGAAATCCCTTGATCGACAAAGACCCCATGCATTTAATGCATTTATGAAAAGAGTTGTTGAAGTCTTCGTCTTCTCCAACGGATCTTTGAAGTGCACACGCTTTAAATACGCCATTGAAGATCGGAACAAAGACAACCTGCATGAATCAATCGAACACTTAAAGAATTGCTCGAATCTATACAACTCCAAGTCTTTCATTTCAATTGCATTCAATAGATCCTCAACAGATCTAGAAGTCCTCGTCAACAACAAGAAGCGCTCTTCAACATTTATTGTTTTATTCTTCTTGTTGTTTACTTCCATTAACTATACTTACATCTAATTAAATATCTTGTATTTACGATATTTAATTCCCTAGACCCAAACACAAGTCAATATTTTGTACACGATCCATTAGGGATATTCTTTGTAATTGATCTAAGTGGAAAACATAGTGCACAATTTAAATCCAAGGTTGATCGCCTTGGTGGTGGGACGTAGCACTCATTATAGTGTGAACCATCCCAAAATACTTGTGTTATTTCCGTACATGCGTTTAATTATTGAACTACTCAATTTCATTGTTTACTTCATCCATTTCAAGCAGAACTTAAGTAACTCGTAAAAAGGTCTACCGGTAGTCCTTATCGCGGACACTGGAACAATTTTCTTGAAGGTCTTCCGCTACTTGATTCTTTTCATAGATTGCAAGTAACTTTCAAGGAACTTACTTAAAAGTTTTAAAGTGTTAATAAGCTATTCAACCCCCTTCTAGCTTATTATTGTGCTCATTGGGACATTGGGACCACAGTGAGGTAACGCCGATTTCGATCTCTTTGACTTTATTGTTGTCAAAGTTGATAGTGGACATGTCTTCAAGATTCGGCCGATGAATGGCTCGCTCACGGTACTCGATCGACTTTGCAAGCTCAAGCAGATAATTTTTATCTTTTGGGTCCATTTTAATTAAATGACTCATTATCATAATTATTATTATTTAATGCGTCTTTTAAAGTAGGTGCAAGTAAGGAATAAGCAAAGACAATTATATTATTATTAAAAGCACATCATGTGGGTTATTACATTGTTGAGGACACGGGGTTTGAGATCCTCAACTATAGGTAGCGGATTGGTAGATGACCAATCCGTAAAGCTGTGGAAAGGATCGGGGATAGTATATCGAGCGGTCTACCAAGTCTCAAGCGGGTGTCGAGCGGACCCGTGGTGTACCAATTCTGCAGAGGCTTATTAGAAATAGACTCGAACTCAGCAGAGCCTTTCATAATCGGTGCCTCTGTCTATCATACCCTAAAGTCGTCTCCTAGACCGTCATCATCTAGCAGGCCAAAGATAATCATCTTGGTCTATAGACCAAGTATTTTCAATGGTGACAGTCTTATAAGCGGTGCTACTGGGCTCTGGGTAACTTCCATATCATCGAGAGAATACCGACATCATCAAAGACTTCCCAACGGGACACCTTTTCCCATTCTCGTCTATCCAGGTTCAGAAACATGAGATAGGCTTCAGTTTCCCCTTACGTGCAAATAACCATTTAAGGTTTTTCTATAAGGTTGGAGAGGGGGATATTCATAAGGACACTTTTCTCTTTATGCCTTTCTTTTCTCATGTTTCAGTTTCATGACTGCGGCTACTTCAGCTGGAGTAGGCGTGTATCCTAGACCGAAGGGAGGGATACATTCCTTAAATTCATCTTGGACTAAATTAACTAGCCCTTGCGATTTACGCCGAGACCTAGACCAGCATATAATTCATTTTTCAAACATGTTTAAAGGGACCATGTTTCCTAGGGAAGTGACTTTCTTTCCAATGATGTCAGTTTCTCGACCACATTCAATGGCGTTGACCACAGCTTAGGGGATAACCTCAAAGCCACTGAGAAAAATACCAGTGTCTTCATGTTCTATCTCGAGGATTGGGATATCCTCGTCCTCCTTATTTTCCACGATCTTGTCGGCCAGAATAATTACTATGTGGTCATCGTGGATGAATTTTACACGCTGGTGTAATGAAGAGGCTACCCCCTTTACCCCATGAATCCAAGGGCGTCCCAACAACAAGCTAAAAGTGGCTGGAATATCCAGGACTTGGAACTCAATTGGCATGTTTAAGGGCCCAATGGTTAACATTAAAGTGACCACCCCCAAGGCACATCGACTGGTGTTGTCGTATGCCTTAACTATCTGCGAGGAAGGAGCGAGTTCTGATATCTTTATCCCCAGCTTGGCTAATGTACTGGAAGGACATACATTCAGTGAAGACCTATTATCTATCAAAACTCGGGGAACCCGTTTTTCCAAAATTCCCACAGTGATGTGAAGAGCATCAATGTGGTTAGTTCCTTCCCTTGGCAGGTCTAGATCGGTAAACATTATTACGTTCCCGAAATGGATGTTCCCGATCATCTGAGTAAGCTCATTGGGGGAGGTTTCAATAGGAATGACTGCCTGGCTTAATGACTTAGCCAGTGTATCACGGTGGGTCTTAGAAGCACATAGTAAACCCCAGATGGAGATGTTGGCCTGGGTTTTCTTCATCTGGGCTAATAAAGAATCTTCCACCATTTTAGCCCCAATATCTGTTACTTGATCTTTTCCAGAGTGGTCACCTCTTTCAGGGTTTGGCTGGTAGGCTCGGCCAGATCGGGTAAGGTGGCTAACATCTCCACCAACCCAAGTGGCTTTTTTAATGTTCAGTGTTTTGGCTACCAAGGATAGTGTCAAGAGAGATCATATTACTGACTAGGCTCTTTTATGGATAAGGGTGGAGGAATAGGAATGAGGATATATGGAAGTGGGTGTTTATTTATTTCAAACTTGGGCACAAAAGGGTTTTCATCAACCTCAATCATATTGATTTGAGGTAGAGGGTTATTGACTACATTTGGTCTGAGTGGAGGTTTTTAATAACCTTATCATCTATTAGGTCCTGGATAGCATTTTTGAGGGTGTAACATTTGTCGGTGAGGTGACCCTTTGGAGCGATGATATTCACGATCTTGGGCATGGTTCCAAGTCTGCAAGGGGTCGTGGCTTATAATTTTCCAATGGCTTTAATAATCCTTGTGCCATTAGCCCCTGCGTATCACGGGCGGGGAGCTTGCGAGTTCATCAAAATGCGCTTACCATTCGATTTACAAGTTTCGGCCGGGCCATTATTTGCTCCCACGTATTGATAGATCTGTCCGACCCATAATACCATGGAGCAGCTATAATTTTGGGTAGAAAATGGGGTTGAGGCATTCCTACCATATTGACTGGAGAGTGCGGTTGTCTTTCCTTTGGAGTAACGGAAAGAACTAGGAGACGTATTGGTTTTTAATTGGCCAGTCCGTATATCATCATCAAGATGGGCTCCTATTTCCACTATTTCTTTGAAATTGGTATAGGGGAGGTACCGCATATGTTCCAGGTAAATGGGCTGGAGGTTTTTGATGAACATCCGACATGACTCGGCCGGATCAGGTCTGTCAAAGGTCTGTGCCAGCTTTCTCTTCCACCTGACTGCAAACTCGGCGCAGGTTTCCTTTTCCCGTTGGGTGCACGATTCAAGGTCCCTCCTATTTTCAGGACTAGTATTGTCTTTGTACCTTTCAAGGAATGCTTCGGCTATCTGGTCCCAGGTATTCATGGTACTGCTGTCAGACATCATTAACCATTGTTTGGCAGCTCCTACCAGGGTGAGGTGAAAATTGGAAGCCATAGCCTCAAAGCTAGCTCCCTTGACTGCATGCCGGTGGAATAAGACTTCAAATGGGATATAGGGCATCCAGTCCCGTCGAACTTTTCTATGTCGGGCATTTTGAACTTTGAGGGAAGTATTGCTGATGGTTGCAATGTTAGGGCCCGCGTAGAAAATTCCCCTTTATTGAGGAGTTTAAGCATCATGGCCTTCATATTTTCCATGTCGACCTCCATTTTGGTGGTTGGGGGAGTTGGTTTTTGGTATATAATGGCTGGATTTGGGAAAGTTGGGTTATTTTCTGGTTGAAGGTTTTGATAAGGATTTTGGGTTGGTGGATTTTGGATAGTATATGGATTCTGGGTTGGATATGGGTATTGGGTTGGTGGGTTTTGGGTAGTATAAGGATTTTGGCTTGGTTGGTTTTGGGTAGTGTATGGATTCTGGGTTGGTGGGTTATTGATAGTTTCAACCGGGCGACCAGGATCATTAGGAGGTAAATATGTGGTAACTTGGCCTGGTGGGTTAAAGCTTTTTGGGTCCATGTGTGGGCTATTTAGGAGTGGGTTAGTTATAGGAAAAGGGAGGTCATTTGGATTTTGGGTATTTGGGGGAAGATATGGTGGATAAGGCGGGTAAGGATAGATATTTGGGTAGTAGGGACTTGGTGGAGGATTGGGATTTGGGATAATGGTAGTATTTGGTGGGTTAGTGTTTGGTTGAGGGGTTGGGTTTGGAGGCACCAGAGATGTGGATGCTTCTTGGGGAATAGTAGGGGAAGAGTTCACCTCACCACTGGATTTTAGGCTTTGTACCAGACTAGCCATTTGACTCATCACTGCACCCAACCTTTGGTCAAACCATTCTGCATTCTTGGAGCGGAACATACCACGGAACCCCGACTGTACCCATAGGGATTGTTCACTTTCTTACGCCATCTTGCTCGGATGCGTGCCTTGAGGCGGATTACGCCCATGTCGATCTGGCCCGATACCCTCGATCGATTTACGCACTACTTTCCCGAATCAACCGGCCAGTATTATCTCTGCCTTTCCAAATTCGGGCCAGGTTTCTGAGGAAAATGAGGTTTGGTAGGTATCAGAAGGCTGGCTGGAGGCTGTCTGGGCTTGGAGCATAGCGTGCCTTTTTATTAGTATATTTTATTTTTATTTGTTTGTTCCCTACAGTTGACCGGATAAGCACTTGCTTTATTTTGACGGTCTCAGGACTTTTCCTGGAACAGTGGATTCTTTCTCCATAGTATAGGACCAACTTATTACACCTGCCTTTCGACTCCCCAGGACTGGACTGGTCCCAGGCGAAGCCCCTGTTTGTTTTTTTTATATATTTATTCTTTTTTTGTGCGCACTTATTATTATATATATTTTTTATTTTTGAACATGCACATTTTTTTTGACATATATGTTTTTTTTTTTTGATAGGGGCTGGCTCATAACCCAGAGATGCAAAAACCGGTCGGTTTGTGAAGTGTCCTGAAAAACTATATGCATTCTAACGTTGGCTTATGCAGGGGGTAAGCTGGTCATGGTGTAGGGTAACAGTTAGGGGTGGCAAAATGGGTGTTATGGATCAATGGATAATAGACCATTATCCATGGTTATCCATGGATAATGGCCTATTATCCATTGATCCATAAAACCCATTTTGCCACCTCTAGTAACAGTTTGGAATATATTTACATGCGTGCACGTGTGTGCGGTATCTAGAAAGCAGTAAAGGTCTTTATTTAATTTACAGATATATGAACAGAAAAATAAAGCAAATATGGCCTGTCTTGCTGTTATGTGTGGATTTTCTCGGCTTTTTATTTTTTAGCGCAAGCAAGCAAGCACACCATTTTAAGAAATAGAAAGAAAAGCGGGGAAACTATCTATCCCTATTAATTACAAATTTTGGTCCTATGTCCCCAAAATAAAATGACAGAATGAATGCAGATATGTACAAATATACAGAATAAAATGAAAAAAGAAGATGAACTAAAATAAATAATATAGAGCCGGAAGTAAAGCCCCAACTTTTTTTGTTGTGCTGCCCGAAATTTATTGTAATATATATTATATATATATATATTTTTTTTCTTTTTTTTATTTTAGATTTTTTTTTTTGATTTTTATACTATTAAATACACCTGTAACAGTTATCGGAACGAAACTGCTGCAAGATGGAGGATCATATCCACAAATATAGCCACGGCCGTATGGGAACACTTTATTCAAATGCGTAAATTAATATAACAAGCATACTACAGCCAGAAACAAATAAAAACAAAAAAGTTTTATTTTATGAGTCTAGCCCTCCATTTTATTTAAAATAAAACAACTCCCCGCCAGTCGCCACCGTGAGGTTCAGGGAATGTGCTCCCGCGCCCCGCGCGCCCTTGGATAGGGGTGCGCGTACGTGCGGATGCGGGACACCACTGCTCTTGTTCCACCCTCCCTTGTTTAGGGGAAGGCGAAATCAAAAGTGCGAGAGGAGTGCTGTCTATGTTAGCACGTTTGAATGTGCCTCGGTTGCCTTGAGTGGATTTTGTATCCAATATGGGAACTTATGGTTTCCCGCATCAAGTTATCGCTTGTTTAGGGGATACCAGGATATGGGAATGCATTACCCTTTCATTCCCATTTTCCCTTTTTAGGGAAAAACGGAAAAGTGCAAAAAAGGATATTGCGACGCCCCCACTATGGATTTATTAAAAATAGCCTTATGGCCCATTCAGATTACTATGGGAGCTTTGGGTTTCCCGCATCAAGTTATCCCTTGTTTAGGGGATACCAGGATATGGGAATGCATCACCCTCCATTCCCATATCTCCCTTTTTAGGGAGAACGGGAAAGTGCAAAGAGGGAATGTTGCGAGGCCCCACTGAATCCGAAAGTTTTAGAGTCACCATCTTTATTTTAAGGCAAATAAAGCAAAACCAAAGAAAAGAAAAATAAACAAGAGAAAAAGGAAACGGGTTCGGAGGCTAAGTTACGAGTTGGGAAGGTGCTAGGTACCCAACTCTCCCTTTCGGTCTCAAAAACGTTTTTTGGCTGAAGTATGCTTATTGTTATATTTATCTCGCAAATAAATAAGGTATTAAAAAGACAGGGAAATTTAAACAAATACATTCGTGGCTACATTATTTACGGACTTGCAGCCGTCTCCTTCCAATAATTACAGACATATTTAAGAATATTTGGCCATTATAACGGCTCTTTTACATAATATTTCCTATTCTAATCCGGGCAGCACAACGGCTTATATTGGCTACATTGTGCCGGATTTAAATAACAACTTTTTGAAATACATAGAAGACAGAAAAAATAAATAAATAGAAATAAACGGCGCTCTTAAAGGTTTTACCTTTTAGAGCGGCGGTGTGCTCGCTCTGTCCTTCAGGGAGAGAGAGTCTTTTCTTGTTGTTGTGTGGTTGTTGTTTTGATTTGGGCAGAATGACTGCTTATTTATGAGGGTTTGGGCTTGTCAACTCGGGCAGAGTGACAACTTATTTGGGTAGGTTTTGGCCTTTTTGGTTGGGCGGAACCTAGGCTTAGTTTTCTGACTTTTCAGCTTGTTACTCGGGCAGAGTAACGGCTTACTTTGGGATTTTTGGACCGGGGAAGTGAGGTGGATGCCTAACAACTAGGCTAGGGATCACTTATAACCTATGGGTTTTTGATTTGGCAGAGTTTGGACGGGGTTTGAAGACTCTAAGGGCTTTCACTCACCTATCTCGCACCTCTCGTACTATTTCTATCGGTAGAGCAACAGAGCTTCACTGCGATTAAAAATCGCGGAGGAATTGAGCACTGAAAATGGGAGGCCAGGCTCTCTATTTATACTGAAGGATGAGGACACGACCGGAATTCTTGAGTTTCTTCCTCTGCATCAATGACTTGTACCGCGTGCATCACAGCTTGTACATTTCACATCTGAGAGAGTGCTACAGTAGAAGTCTCGGTGCCAACATCACAATGCTTGGTGCGGCACCAAGAGGCCTTGGTGCGGCACCAAGCAGCCTTCCTTCTTTCAATTGTTTGCACTTTCCCCCCTGCAGTTCACTGTTTCGCGCATCCTGCTTTTCCTTTCGCATTTTTGACTTCTGCAACTTGACATTTGTTAAGTTTTAACAGCTCTTGATATTTTATGTCAGTCACATACCAGGGGTACGAAATTGGGGTGTCTACAGATGGTATATCCGAAGCGGTCCACCAGGTCTGCGGGAGTCAAGAGCGGGCCGGTCGTAATGTACCAGTTCTGCAGAGGCTGAGCAACGAGAAGCTCGAACTCAATAGGGAGCTTCGCATACTCAGTGCCTCCGTCTATCATACCCAAGAAGCTGTCTCCCAGGCTGTCATCATCAAATAAGATCAGAGAATAGTCATCCTGATCTATAGACCAAGTGTTTTCAAAAGTGGCAGTTTTATATGCGGTGCTACGGGGATCCAGGATGACCTGTTCCATTCCGTTTGTGAGAAGACTGTCATCTTCAAAGATTTCCCAACCAGGGCATCTTTTCCCGTTTTGGTCTATCCATGGCTCAGAGAACATGAGATAGGCTTCTGTTTCCCCTTTCCTTACGAAGTAACCATTTAAAGTTTTTCTGTATGGTTGGAGAGGGGGATGTTTGTAAGGACGCTTTTCCTTTTCTGCCTTTCTTTTCTCACGTTTTTGTTTCATGACAGCGGCTACCTCAGCTGGAGTAGGCGTGTATCCTAGACCAAAGGGAGGGATACATTCCTTAAGTTCATCCTGGACTAGATTGACAAGTCCTTGCTGGTTTCTGCCCAGACCCAGGCCAGGCATATAATTCATTTTCCGAAACATGTTTAAAGGGACCATGTTTCCTAGGGATGTGGTTTTCTTTCCAGTGATGTCGGTTTCTCGGTAGGCGTTGACCACACGGGGAGATAACCTCAAAACCGCTGAGGAAGATGCCTGTGTCTTCATTCTCTATCTCGAGGATTGGGATATCCTCGCTTTCCTTGTTTTCCACGATCTTGTCATCCATAATAATTACTATGTGGTCATCATGGATGAATTTGACACGTTGGTGCAATGAAGAGGCTACCCCCTTTACCCCATGGATCCAAGGGCGTCCCAATAACAGGCTGAAAGTGGCTGGTATATCCAAAACTTGGAATTCGACCGGCATGGTTAGCGGCCCAATAGTCAGCATTAGAGTGACCACCCCTAAGACACATCGACTGGTGTTGTCATATGCCTTTACTGTTTGTGAGGAAGGAGTGAGTTTCGATATTTTTGTTCCTAATTTGGCTAAGTGCTGGCGGGACATACATTCAGAGAGGACCCATTGTCTATCAGAACTCGGGGAACCCTTTTTTCCATTATTCCCACAGTGATATGAAGAGCATCAATGTGGTCAGCTCCTTCCTTAGGCAGATCCAGATCAGTAAACATTATGACATTTCCAAAATGAATGTTTCCGCTCATCTGAGTAAGCTCATTCGGGGAGGTTTCAATGGGAACGACTTGACTTAAGGATTTAGCCAGTGTGTCTCGGTGGGTTTTTGAAGCACAAAGTAAGCCCCAGATGGAAATGTTGGCCTGAGTTTTCTTCATCTGAGCTAAAAGAGTATCCTCCACCTCCTTAGCCCCAGTATCTGTCTCTTGGTCTTTGCCTGAGTGGTCACCTTTTTCCAGGTTTGGTTGGTAGGCTCGGCCAGATCTAGTAAGGTGGCTAACATCCCCACCGACCCAAGTGGCTTTTCTGATGTTGCAGGTATTTTGGCTACCCAGGATAGTGTCCCAAGAGAGCATATTGCAGCTAGGTTCTTTTATGGATGTAGATGGAGAGAAGGGAATGAGGATATATGGTAATGGGTGGTTAATTTTTTTGAACTTGAGCATACTGATTTTTTCATCAACCTCAATCATGTTTATTTGAGGTAGAGGGTTATTGACTGTATTTGGTTCGGGAGGGGGTTTTTTAAATCACCTTGTCATCTATAAAATCCTGGATAGCATTCTTGAATGTGTAGCATCTGTCGGTGAGGTGACCACTGTAACGATGATATTCACAATACTGAGTATGGTTCCAATTGTCAGGCAGGGGGTTTGGTGGCCTATAGTTTTCCAAAGGCTTCAATACTCCCTGAGCCATTAGCCCCTGTAATATCACAGACTGAGGAGCTTGCAATCTGTCATAGTACCGGTTGACCCTGTTCTGGCCTCTGAAATTCCTGTTTGGGCCATTATTCCCTCCAACTGAGTTGACAGACCTGTCTGGTCCATAGGACCATGGAGTAGCGCTATAGCTTTGGGTAGGAAAAGTGGCTGATGTATCTCCTACCATGTTGATGGCTGGTGCTGGTGCGGCTGTCTTTCCTTTAGAGTATCGGAAAGAACTAGAAGATGTATTGACTTTTAATTGCCCGGTCCGTATATCTTCATCAATACGAACTCCTATCTCCACCACTTCTTTGAAATTGGTATAGGGGAGATACCGCCTGTGTTCCAGGTATATGGGCTGGAGGTTTTTGATGAACATTCGACATGACTCAAGCTGGATCAGGTCTATCTAAAGTCTGGGCCAACTTTCTTTTCCACCTGACTGCGAACTCAGCACATGTTTCTTTCTCCCTTTGGGTGCATGACTCGAGGTCTCTTTTATTTTCTGGGCTAGTGTTGTCTTTATATCTTTCAAGGAATTCCTTGGCTATCCGGTCCCAGGTATTCAGAGTGCTACTGTCTGACAAGATTAGCCATTGCTTGGCAGCCCCTACCAGAGTGAGGTGAAAATTGGAAGCCATAGCTTCAAAGCTAGCTCCCCTTGACTGCATACCAGTGGAATAGGATTTTAGATGGGATATAGGGCGTCCAGTCCCGTCAAACTTTTCTATGTCGGACATTTTGAATTTTGAAGGCAGTACTGCTGAAGGTTGTAATGTCAGTGCCCGCGTAGAAAATTCCCCTTTGTTGAGAAGTTTGAGCATCATGGCTTTCATGTTTTCCATGTCGGCCTCCATTTTGGTGGCTGGGGGAGTTGGTATTTGGTATATGCTTGCAGGATTAGGGAAGGCTGGGTTAATTTCTGGCTGTGGTGTTTGGTAAGGATTTTGGGTGGGGTATGGATTTTGAGCTGGATATGGATTCTAAGCAATGTAAGCTGGTGGATTTTGGGTTGGATAGGGATTTTGAGTTGGGTAAGGATTTTGAGCTAGATATGGGTTTTGGACCCGTGGATTATTGGCAGGATATGGATTATGGGCTGGATATGGATTTTGGGCAGTATAAGGATTCTAGGCTGTATAGGGATTTTGGGTTGGTGCATTATTGGCAGGATATGGATTTTGGGCTGGTGGGTTATTGGCGGGATATGTATTTTGGGCTGGTGGATTATTGGCAAGATATGAATTTTGGGTTGGTGGGTTATTGGCGGGATATGGGTTTTGGGTAGTGTAGACTGGTGGATTTTGGATGGTTTCGGCTAGGTGGCCAGGATCATCGGAAGGTAAGTAGGTAGTAACTTGGCCTGACGGGTTATAGCTTTGGGGATCCATATGTGGGCTGTTTTGGAGTGAGTTGATTATGGGAAAAGGAAGATCACTTGGACTCTGGGGAATATTGGTGTTCGGGAGAGGATATGGAGGATAGGATGGGTAAGGGTTGACATTTGGGTAGTAGGGAGTTGGTGGAGGGTTAGGATTTGGAGTGATGTCAGTGTTTAGTTGGTTGGTGTTTGGCTGAGGGTTTGGATTTGGAGGCATATGTGAGGTTGATGCTTCCTGGGGGACTGCAGGGGAAGAGATTACCTCACCACTGGATTTCAAGCTTTGTATCAGATTTGCCATTTGGCTCATTATATGATCAGCCGTTGCACCCAAATTTTGATCTAGCCCTTCTTTGCATTCTTTGGAGTTGGAGGATACAGGGAGCCCACATGTCTGTACCCATGGCGGATTGTTCACTTTCTGGCGCCATCTTTATGCGGATCCGTACCCTCGAGGCTGTTTCTTCCCTTATCGTCTGTTTACGATACCCTCGTTCGATTTACGTAATTGTTTCTTGTATCAACCGGCCAGTACTGTCTCTGCCTTTCTAAATTCGGGCCAGGTTTATGAGGAAAATGAGTTTGGAGGTATCAGAAGGCTGGCTGAAGGCTTTCTGGGCTTGGAGTACAGCGTGCCTTTATTAGTATATTTTATTATTTATTATTATTTACCTTCCTTATTAATTGACCGGATAAGCACCTGCTTAATTTTGACAGTCTCAGGACTTTTCCTGGAACAGTGGATTCTTTCTCCAGAGTATAGGACCAACGTATTCCACCTGCCTTTCGACTCCCGAGATCGGATGATGAGGGCGAAGGGCTATACTCTTTCGGGATCCACCATTCGAAATGGTCTAGGTCAAGCATTAGAAAATAATAAATCAGCCCCAGTGTATTTACTTTTTTTTTTGACTTGCGCATATTTTTTTTGACTTGCGCACATTTTTTTTTGACTGGGGCTGACCCACAATTTAAAATGCAAAAACCGGTCGGTATTCGAAGTGTCCTAAGAATCTATATGCAGTCTAACGTTGGCTTATGCAGGGGGTAGGCTGGCCATGGTGTAGGGTAGCAGTTCAGAATATATTTATATGCATATGCGCGTGTGTGCGGTATCTAAAAAGCAAAAAAAAGTTTTTTTTTTAGATATAAAAGCAGAAAATAAAACAGATATGGCATGTCTTGCTGTTATCTGTGGATTTTCTCGGCTTTTTAGTTTGAGCACGAGCAAGCAAGCATACCATCAAGAAATAGAAAAAAAAGTGGCGAATCTATCTATCCCTATTAATTACAAATGTGTCCTATGTCCCCAAAATAAAATGACATGATGAATGCATATATGTATATTTTACGGAATGAAAATAAAGCAGAATAAAATAATAAATAGGGCCGAAAATGAAACGATATTAAAAATAAAGCCCCGGCCCTTTTGTTGTGCTGCCCGGAAATTATTGCACATAAAATATTGCACACACACACACACACACACACACACACACACACACACACACATATATATATATATATATATATATATATTTTTTTTTATTTTTTTATTTTTTTGCAATTTGTTTTTGAAAAATACGAATATTTTCGAATATTTTCAAGTATAGTAACGGTGTTTGAAAGTGTTTGAAAGCGCTGCAAGATGGAGGATCATATCCACAAATATAGACACGGATGTTAAAGGAACACAATATTCAAGTGTTTAAATTAATATAACAAGCATACTTTAGCTAGAAACAAAAGAAAAAAAAGTTTTGGTTACTGAGTCTAGCCCTCTGTGGGTCCCAATGGGCACAATAATAAGCTAGAAGGGGGGGGGGTTGAATAGCTTATTGTACACTTAAAACTTTTAAGTAAATTCTTTAAATGTTACTTGCAATCTATCGAAAGGAATCAATCGGAAGACCTTAGCGGAAGTTGACCTTCGAGTGATAAGATAAGTACTACCGTAGACCTTTACGGTTTACTTAAGTTACTGCGTAAGCGGATAATAATAAACAAAGTATTTAAGCGGTTTAAGTATCGGACAAGCGATAAGGAATAACACAAGTATTTTGGGATGGTTCACACTATAATGAGTGCTACGTCCACCACCTTGGATCAACCTTGGATTTAAATTGTGCACTATGTTTTCCACTAGATCAATTACAAGGAATATCCCTAATGGATCGGTGTACAAAATATTGACTTGTGTTTGGGGTCTAGGGAATTAAATATCGTAAAACATGATATTTCAATTAGATGCGAATATAGTTAATGGAAGTAAACAACAAGAAGATAAAACAATAAGTGTTGATGAGCGGCTTCTTGTTGTTGGCGAGGACTTCTAGATATCTGTTGAGGATCTCTTGATTGATTGCCTGGTGAAGGACTTGGATTTATGAAGTTTCAGAGCAATCCTTTAAGTGTTCGATTGATTCTGTACAGTTGTGTTTGTTCCAGTCTTCAATGGCAGTATTTATAGCAGGTGCACTTCAAAAGATCCGTTGGAGAAGATGAATACTTCAACAACTCTTTTCAACAATGCATTAAATGCATGGGGCTGTCAGTCAAGGATTTTCGTCTTCACAGATAGCTAGAGCAGGTAATGATTTCTGAGATCTTCAAAAAGAGTGGGCGATTTAGGTGTCAGATATGAGAGTTGTTGCAGAAACTAGGGGACGATGCCTTTCTGCTTTCAGCATTCGGCGACGAAAAATCTTCGAAATGGTTGCTTTCGGCGGCTTGATATGTCAGGGAATGTCTTGGATTATTTCAAATAACGATTTAGGATAAGTTTGAATTAATCCAATCAATCTTTGCTGGATAGGACACGTCATAGAAGATTAGGTGGACACGAGGTCTACCGTTTGTGAGCTGAAAGTAGGTCTTCCGATGAAGCATATGGAGAGGTCTTCCGTTGAACCTGAAAAGTCCTACAAAAACTATACTAGGCAAAGTTCTATACATAGTTGCCATGCTAATCGATACGCAGCCCGATTAGCCATTGAAGTATAAAACTAATGTAATGTACTGAGCAGATATAAATCTAACATAAGAATCAACAATCTCCTCCTATTTATATCTGGTCATCATTACTACAAATGAGGGCTTTAAAACAGACTTTTTGATAGATAATAACATGTCTGAGAAATTTATATATATAGAGTAATAGAAGACATGCCTCTATCAAACAGAATAACACCTCAAATGTAAGGGACTAATCTAAGTGCATACAAGAATAAGAAAATCAAAGAATAGCACACAGATTAGCAGTAGTTCAAATAAATTTAAACTGATTGTTTAAATTCTAAACATATATGAATATAAAGCAACAAGAATTTAAACAAGATAACCTTTTTGAAAAACAAGTAATCTTCTGTATTTATAAACAAGAAGTTTACATATTACAGAGTTTAAAAAAAAATGAAGATAAGTACAAAGGTAAGGGAAGAAAAGATACATGAACTACCAAGGTCTTTTCCCTTTGCCTTTGTCTACAGCCTCCTTTTCTCTTCGTTCTCGCTCAAGCTCTTCCATTCTGCGTTCGTATTCGTCATCTGCATCAGTCGGAGGTGCGGTGGAGCGAGCGGTAGTCGTTCTTCACGAAGACGGATGTTCTCTTCCATTAGCATTCTGTTGATTGACCTCATTTGCTTCTCCTCCGTGATGGCCAGATCACGATCACGGTTGGCATTCATGACGTTGTGAGTAGAGTCTCGAGCTAAGTTGTTGAGCTCTAGAACAGGAGGGCGACCGTGGCCGAGATGGAGAGTGATGGCATGGAATAACTCGTAGAAAAGTGAGGAGCAGATACGGACACACTCATCTCGTTGAGCTTCAATGTTGATCTTGACATCGGTAAAGTCATGTCGTATCTGTCCAAATCGAGTCCAGACATCCTCTTGGAATTGTCGTAGAATTGCGGCAGTGCGGTCATTGGCTTTGGACGCAGCAGTGGCTATTTCGGCGGTAGCAGTAGTGATGCTTGTAAGCGCGTCTAGCCGTTCATATATGGCGTCCAGCCGTGTCAAAATCTCATCATTGGCCGGAGGAGTTGACGTTGAAGCTTGGCCAATATGGATTACTTCTGTGGCGACCCGACCCGAGTCCCAATACGAGACCCTGAGGTCGTGCCGCCTAAAAAGGCACGTAATGAAAACAAATAGCAAATAGTGGGTAAGGCCATAACGGATGCGCCAAAAACTTTAACACATGCGGAGCGTATAATATTTAAACAGTGGCGCCCGAGCTAACAAGCTCAAACTAATACAACCTTAGAGATAATGAATCTCTTGGTCCAAAAATAAAATCATGTGACGCAACAATAGGCACATATAACAATTTATGACAATTATATATCAAGTCATCGGCGACGCTACGGCCGGAACCCAATATTAAACTAAGTCTAGAACTCTAGTCTAGCATGCTTAACGGCTAAAAACATGCCGGATAATAAACATATTAAACAAACCAATACATGGTTAAAACAACAAAAGCATGATCAACATAAATACATAGGCACGACTAACATATGTCGGCTCTCAAAACAATAAGTACTAATTAAACAAACGCATCAAGTCTTGCTACCCCACATAAAGTTTATATAACTTTATGTCCCGTCGTCCTTGCCAAAATAAAAAGGTACTAATATTAACAAGGTAGCAACCTCGTCACAAGCTTCTTCAATGTAAAACGACAATCACTTCGATCCGCTCGCTCGGCTCGGATCTAGGGAAAACAATCAAAACAAATAGAAGTAAGTCATAAAGACTTAGCAAGTTACTAACAATAACTTCCTGTCATGGCATCATGCTCAATAATAATAATTCATGCAATTGACATAATATGCATTTCATAAATAATCATGTCAAGGCATTCATACTTAACAATCTTGAATATCATGTTATCAACAAGTATAACATTTCATTAATTCAATCAACCATCATTTCATATCATATCATGTTCACGTAGCACATTATTCACATATAAGCACTCGTGAGTCAATTCATCATACAAAGGGAGGTGATATCGTTACCCTTTTTCCGTGCATGTTGCTCTGCAAAAACATGTGCCAAACTTATGTGTCCTCGATATCCCTTTCGTGGATATCGGCGTCCCGAGACATTTCCCGCTCGAGTTCGATAGTTATCAAAGTCATGTTTCCATACTACAACTAAGATAAACTACTTCCCTACCGTGGCCATCGATAGAGGGTGTGTGCAATCGGCGGCGGCGATCCATCAAAATCACGAATCTCACAATTCGTGAAGATGATGCATCGTCCCGCCCCAAAGACTCAACAAACCGACTCCAGCTGGACTCAAACTTCAAGCACATGTAATTCATATTCATATGCTCAAATAAGTAGGCATGTACTCTACAATCATCTAGTCATGCTTCTAATTCACAACTAGCACATAATCACATTAGAGATAAAATCAAGACTCTAATCATCAAGTGTTCTTCATACACTTTAAAATGCTTGGAGGCTTAACCCCCATTAATACTACCCCAAAATTCGTAGGACTTAGGCTTATTACTGCTTAATGTCATACTAACCCAATGGTCAACTCCGTTGAGTCATAGTCAATCTTTCAAAATTAGGGTATAGAAGCCATTGGCTTCAATACTCTCCTATGTCCATACTAACGTAATTAAATAGGTTACTAAGGTCATTAAACCCATAAAACCCCAATCAAACAATCAAGTATGAAACATAGAATCAAAGTCACAAACTAGGCATATACGTTCTTGTCATTTCATCAATATGCACCCAACACTTAAACAACAAAGTAGGGTAATTTATCATACATTACCACACATAAATAGCATCCTAAACATGGTTTACAACCTGTTTATAATCTGATCATACAACTAAAAATGTAGCATTTAGCATGTACATGAACATAGCATCTCAACAAGTCTAACTATTTCATCAAACATGCTCCCAATGCTTAAACAACAAAGTAGGGTGATTTGTCATACATTATCACACATAAATAACATCTTAAACATGGTTTACAAACTGTTTATAACCTGTTTATAATCTGATCATACAATCAAAAATGTAACATCTAGCATATTCGTGAACATAGCATCTCTACAAGCCTAGCTATTTCACCAAACATGCTCCTAATGCTTAAACAACAAGATGGAATGATTTATCATGCATTATCACACTTAAATAGCATTAAAATTATGATTTACAAACTGATCATAATCTGTTTACACAACCCAAAATACATCATTTAGCACATACAAGATCATGACATCTCTACAAGCCTAACTATCTCATCCAATATGCTCCCAATACTTAAACAACAAAGTATAATGGTTTGTCATGCATTACCACACTTAAATGACATCAAAATCATGGTTTATAATAGGTCTATAATCTGTTCATACAACCCAAATTCATCACATAGCATAAACTAGAACATGGCATCTCTACAAAGTCCTATGTGCTCTCATTGACCTCATATAGCAAGATTGTTTTCCCTAGGGTCAATGAGGCTAAAAGAAATAAGAAGAGATGTTGTAACTTACCTTAAACAAGCTCTAAAAGAAGTACAAAAACGTCCATGCAAGGTTGGGTATGTGTTCTCCTTGCTCTCCTCTTCACTTCTACCGTTCGGTTTTGGAAATGGCTTCTTCAAAGCTTGGCCACCATTGATGAACACTCAAGAACCTTGTATAAACTCTCTATAACTCTCAAGAAATGTTCAGCCACGAATTTGGAAGTGAATGACTGATTATGGTGGGTTTAGTGGAGGTATTGGTCATGCAATGGCTGAAGTGGGGTGGGGGAAGGTGTCCAATGCATGGCCTTGCATGTTGGAGGTCTTTCTTTGCCATGTGTTGTACATGCATTCAAAACACTTGAAACTTGTCAAGCATGCATGAGAGGATGTGTAGGACGAACTAGGGTGGTTTAGGGTGGGTTAGGTTGGGTTTGGGTGGGGTTTGATTGGACAAATTGGAGAGAAGTCAAAAATTCCCATAAGCTGTCAACAGGACCCTTGCGGTCGCATGGGTCATGAGTGATGCGACCGCATCACTCTGACACACTTTTATTATTGCATTTTACCCCCTCGCAAGTTCTAGGCCTCTCCCCCTTGCACCCTCAAGTCATCCAAAGCCCGAAATGGTCTAGAATTCAACCCTAAACACCTCTAAACAATAACCAAAGCAAATCAATGATCAAACCTCACTCAAACAAGGCTAAGAAATTAGGAAGATCACTCCCGAACGACAACCGAAAAGGTTAAACGAAGAAGGGTTAACGCTCGAATCAAACTAGCAATCAAACCGACGATGCAACTAGCATTCAACCAACATCTAAAGCGTGTTAATGATGTTAAGAATGGTTTCTAACATTAATCCATATGTTTATAACATAAAACACAAACCCGAGTTCCAAAGCAACTCATGAAAGAAAGGTGCATACGAGCATCCCAAACGACGTCAATGAACATGCTATCGACTTTAAACATATAAGTGAGCTAAGTTAACATACTAATGATGATTATGAAAGTATGATCTCATGCAATAAACATGCAAGCAATAAACTAGGGTTTTACAACTTCTTCCGGAGATGGTGGCCGGAAGGGTTGTTATGGTCGAGGGAGAGAAGAGTCGGAAGTGGAAGAGTCGGATGAGGAAGAAGAGGAAGATATGTTTACAGGAGGCGGTGGAGGAGGGGTTGGTGGGGAATCCAGTTCCATATCAGTGTCAGAATTATCACTGATATGGGAGGGTTCGGGAAGGGGTTCGGTAGAAAACCAGAAAGGAGGGGCAGGGTAGAAGAGGGATTTTGGTTTTCTAAAAGAAGGTTGAGGAGGTTGATGGGTAGGGGTAAATAGGTCTGCTACTGACGAAAGTTCGAAAAGGAACTTGGCAGCAGCAGAGTCTAATGGCTGGATGGGAGGGATTGGAGTTGGCTGTGGTGTGGTTGATGAGGTTGGTTGGGATTGGTGAGGTGAGGAAGGTGTAGATGGGTCAGGTGAGTAGTTGAAGGGTGAAGGAGGAGGAGGAGTGGGGGTTCTGGCGGGCTCCTCCTGAATTTGAGGCTCCTCCTGAGGGATAGGCTCCTCTGGAGGTGGTGAATTCCTCTGAGTAGATGACTCAGGAGGAATAGATGAAGGGTTGACAGGTGAGGGTTGGGCGTCGGTAGTTGGTTGGGCGTCGGTAGATGGAATAGATGAAGGGTTGACAGTTGATGGTTGGGCGTCGGTAGTGGTAGTTGGTTGGCTGGCGGTAGAAGGTTTGGGACCGGTAGCTCTCCTTTTCTTCCTTAGCGGCTGAATAGGAGACGGCTTCATGAGACGGAGTGATCGCCGGTGGCTGGTCTTCAAAGGTTTTACGAAGTCTCCTTCGTTTTGGTTTGGCAGTGGGTGCAGGAGATGGTGAGGGTGATTGGCTGGTTTGGGTAGGTGGCTGTGAGGATGGCTGGGCTAGGGCAGGTGGAGGTGAAGAATGGCTGGATTGGCCTGGTGCCTTGTTCTTTTGGCCTTCCTTCATCTCCTTCCTAATCCACTTGGCCTGCTCCTCTTCAGTTGGAGTAGCCTCTTCCGGCCTTGTCTTCTTTGCTTTGCCCTTGGCTGCCATCTTGGTCCGTAGCAGCTGCTCTGCCTCATCAGCCAAGTCTTTGGCTTGTTGATGGAGAGACGCGACCACTTGATCATCAAATTTTGCAGAGGCCTTCTTGAAGGTTCTGCTGGCAGTCTCATGTGCTTCCATGTTGAAGTGGGTAACCAAGATAGGCATAGGCTGGGCCATTTTGTCTATGGAGACGGGTTGCTTCGCTTGTTCTCGTATTCAGAATACTTACTGAAGAACGAAGCGGTTAGCTACTTCTCCTTGGACACTACTATCAATTCATCTTCCTTCAAGGAAGAGTTGACTTTATCATCATCCCTTAGAAGGGCATTGATTAGCCTGACGAAGGGGCGCTTGCAAGTGGGGTTGTTCTTTGCTTTCTCCACACACTGCTTTAGCTCGTTGAAGATGATGGCCCCCCAGTTGAGTTTGAGTTGAAGATATACGACACTGCACAAGTTGATTTGTTGGGCCGTAAACATATCATGTGCGCCGCTTTTGAACAAAAGCCCTTTGTCAATAAGGTGGCTTGAGCAGAATACATCTAGAGGGAAAAGATTCCTGAGCATTTTCCCTTGGGGTTCCCTGTAGGTTTCTACCCCCCTCATGGCTTCCCAGGCATGTACAGCCTCAGCCACGGTTGTTGCAAGAGCTCCACCGTAGTGCACGCCGATGATAGTGGCGATTGTCTTAGCGGTAATGGAAATGGGACGGCCTCGAATCCATCCTCGAAGAGCGGTCTGGTTCATGAGATCCATTCTCTGATAGAATTCTTCTGCCAGAAGGATGCTATAGTTTTTGTCGTTGAGGCAGAAGAGGGGTAGAATCCCAGAAGCGTTCATGTCCTCGCAAGCTTTGACGGCGGCGACTATTTTGCAGACCGATTGAAGGTCAATGCACATCCCTGGAATATACAGCTTCGGGTCCAGGTCGACTATGACGTCATGAGCGACGGGAAAGGTTGGATATCCCGGAAGGTTGACATCCGACCGTGGAAGAGTGACAGTTTTTGGGTTTTGCTTCTTCCCGCTGTCGTGCTAAGTTTTTGCTGAAAGAAATACAAACAAAAATTAGGGTCTTTTCATCTCAACAACTAAACAAGTAGGAATTTCAAGGTTTTCTGAAATAATTAGAATTTCGAGGCGAAAACTTGAAACCCTAGGATGTTTAGAGTATCCACACCCGAGAAATGTAAGACAGAAGTTTTCAAAAGAATGAATATTGAAAATACATAAACGACTGTTAGTATTCTAGGTTTGTAAGAACAACAATGGCGGAAACAGTATGAAACTCGAAAACGACCGTTTGAATTCCAAAGCAATTTTAGGTTATGAAATGAAATGCAGAACAATACGTAGTAAGTTTCAAGTAGAGAAGAGAGGAGCATACCATTGTCGTCGATTTAGAAGAGAAAACAAGAAATACTTGGATTTGCAGAAAGTAGTTACACAGAGAGAGAGAGAGAGAGAGAGAGAGAGTATGAATAGAGAGAGAAATATTTTGTCAAAGGGTTTCGTAAAGTTTGGCAAATGACGGTTCAAGGACTATTTAAAGGCGAGAAAATTTTAGTTTTTGAGAAAGCGGGAACTTAAGATATTTTCTTAAGTACCAATTTTTATCCTTGACCCCCATTATTGCTTTAGAAACCTCTTTAGCAAAAAAATAGACTAAGTAAGAATACTGACCTTTAAGTCTTCCGGTAAAGGAGAATTTACGTCTTCCGATTAGTCTAAAACTAAGTCTACCGGTATGAAAGAAACATTAACAAAATGTTTGAAATTAAGCAGTAGGATCAATCATACCAAGATTTCTCCTTAAATAAGCAAACCTGGTGGCATCCAGTGGTTTTGTGAGAATGTCTGCCAATTGATGCTCAGTTGGAACATATTCCAAACTGATGTTACCTTTTTCCACATGATCTTTGAGGAAGTGATAACGAATATCAATGTGCTTTGTCTTGGAGTGCATCACTGGATTTTTGGAGGCGAAATTCTTGATGTGTTATCACACATGATTGGGCGGTTGCGTCTTGATGTTGTAGTCCACTAGTTGTTGCTTCATCCATAGGAGTTGAGAGCTTAAAGCAATGTATACCTTATTCTGCTTCGTGGTTGAGTTTGCAAGCGATCCTTGTTTCTTGCAAGACCATGAGACAAGTCTATTTCAAGGAATTGACAAGTCCCACGGTGCTTCTTACGCTCACTTTGCGGTGCATAATGCATCTGAGTATCCAACTAGATTGAAATTGTTGGTTTTGGGATACCAGATGCCTAGATTAGTTGTTTTTGAGACATATCTGATGATACGTTTGGCAGCAAGCAAATGTGACTCTTTTGGATCTGCCTGAAATCTAGCACAAACACAAACAGCAAACATAATGTCAGGTCTACTAGCAGTAAGGTAAAGAAGTGAACCTATAATTCCTCGGTACTTGGTCATGTTCTCTTGATTTCCCTTCTCATCTTTGTCAAGATGGCGTCGGTAGACATTGGAGTTTTCGAATCCTTTAGTGAATCAAGACCAAACTTCTTGATTAGTTCTTTTGCATATTTGGTTTGGTGATGAAGATTCCATCGAAGTTGTATCTGCAGATCCTAGAAAGTAGGTAAGTTCACCCATCATGCTCATCTCGAACTTGCTTTGCATCAGCTTCTCGAATCTTTTACACAGGCTTTGGTTAGTTGATCCAAAGATGATGTCGTCCACATAGATTTGTACCAGAAGAGAATGGCCTTTGTGCTTGAGGATGAATAAAGTAGTGTCTATTCTTCCTCTCATGAATCCTTGTTCTATTAAGAACTTGGATAGAGTTTCATACCAAGCTCTAGGAGCTTGCTTCAGGCCGTAGAGAGCTTTCTTGAGTCGGTAGGCGTGATCGGTTTATACGAATCCGACAAATCACGGAGGCGTTTCACGTATCTGATTTCTTGAAGATCACCATTCAGAAAGGCACTCTTTACATCCATCTGATACACTTTGAAGTCCATGAACGAGGCATATGCTAGAAAGAGTCTGATTGCTTCTAGTCTAGCAACAGGAGCAAAAGTTTCATCAAAGTCAATTCCTTCTTCCTGTCGGTAGCCTTGATCAACCAGTCTAGCTTTATTTCTGGTGACATTTCCATCTTCATCTCTTTTATTTATGAAAATCCATTTAGTGCCGATGACTGGGTGATCAGTCGGCCTTTGAACTAAGCTCAACACCTTACATCTTTCAAACTGGTTCAGCTCTTCTTGCATAGCTTCAATCCAGTTATGATCTTCGATAGCTTCATCAATCTTCTTTGGTTCGAGTTCCGATACAAATGCATAAGCAAACATAGTTTCTTCTCGAACTTTATTTCTCGTCACGAACTCTGTGTTGAGATCACCAATGATTTGAGAAATGGGATGATCTCTTGCTTCAATAACAGTTGGAGGAAGATCACTTCTGGTGGGTTCTTCCCTTAAGAATTCCGGAGTAGGTTGAGAAGGAGATTCACCAAAATCTGGTTCAGAAGAAATATGATCTTCAAAACCTTCATTTTCTAGTGAACAAGAAGGATGAGTGATCTGTAAAGGTGCTTGGGGTAATACAGAAGAGATGGGTTTAGGGTCAACAGAAGAGTTGTTATCGGTACCGGCAGAGTTCTCGTCTACCGGTGAAGGGTTATCGGAACTTGATGGTTCTGCAGTTGCCGTTTTCTGATGAGGAGTGGAAGTAGATGCTGTATTTGTAACTGTCTCATCATTATCAGAATCATTAGCAATGTTCGGAGCCTTTCTAGGCTCTAACAAGTCATATTCATCAAAAGAAACATGCACAGATTCTAAGATTTTTAAATTAGATTTACTAAAAATGCGAAATGCATTTGAATGTTTGGAATACCCCAGAAAAATTCCTTCGTCTGATTTTGTATCAAATTTTCCTCTATATTCTTTTCCATTATAAAGAATAAAACATTTACAGCCGAAGATTTTAAGAAATCCTATGTTTGGGGATCTTCCTCTCCATATTTCATATGGAGTTTTGTTATGAAACTTGTTTACCAGGGATCTATTTTGGGTAAAGCATGCAGTGTTGGCTATACGCTTAAATACTTTGTAAGTTTAGCTTACGCGGCATTGTTCTTCTTTGCTTCAATCGGTGTTACGTTCTTCCGTTCAGCTACACCATTTTGTTGAGAATGCCGGCGAGAGAAGTTGTGGCGATCCCATGGTCATCGCAGTATTTTTCTACACCATTGTTCTTGAATTCAGTGCCATTGTTTGATCTTATGTCACAAATGTCTTCAAGCTTTTGAGTTTGAAGTCTTCTGAAAAGTGTAGTGACTAGATCATACGTTTCATCTTTGGATGTCATAGTTTCAATCCAAGTGAATCTAGAGTAGTCATCAACTACTACAAGTGTCTACTTGTCTCCAGAAATACTGGCTGTTGTGATAGGTCCAAAGAGATCCATATGCAGAAGTTGAAGAGATCTGTTTGTTGATAAAACATACTTTCTTTTGAAGGAAGACTTGGAAAGTTTTCCTAGTTGGCAAGCTTTACAACTTCTGTCATGGTCGGAACACCGTAGGTAGACCTTTGACAAGCCCGTTTTTGGAGAGCTTGGAGAGGTGATTGAAGTTGAGGTGGCGAGGCAGCTTGTGCCATAGCCAGTTTGTCACGAACATTGTTGGCTACTAGACACGAGGTTTGTGAATCTCCCTAGAAGATTTAAGTCTACGACATAGACATTTCCTTGTCTATTGCCGGTCGTAATGTGAGGCAGCAGGATTCACTTGTCTTTGATGAGGCAGTTTGGAGTTGAATTGACATAGAAGTCCTTTGTCTGATTGGGATATGCTCAACAGTTGTGTTTTAGGCCACTACTAGAGAAACTTTGTTGATGGAGAGACTTCCTCTAGTAATTGAGCCATATCCAATTGTTTTCCTCTTGCATTATCTCCCAGAAATAACGGTGGGTCCTTTTTGCTTGCTATATACGTAAGAAGACTTACACGTTCCCGTCATGTGCCTTGACGACCCAGCGTCTAGGTACTAGATGTCTTTGTTTTTCGATTCTATAGCCATGAAGCATTCACGAAAAAGAAGTTAAAGCAAACAAGGTGTGACGACCCGACCCGGATCAATCGAGAAATCCCAATGGTCGTGTGCCGCCAAACACACAAAACAACAAGCAATGACAAATAATGGGCAAGGCCATAACGGCGTCGAATAACTTAAAACACATGTGGAAGCTAAACAAAATATCTAGTGGCGCAGAGCTAACAAGCTCAAACCAAATACAACCAAAGAGATCATAAATCTCTTGGTCCAAAAATCGGCATGCGTGCGCAACATTGGGCACGTGGGAACAAAACTCCACGTCATGCAATACAAATATATAGCACAAATAAACCAAGTCATCGGCGCGTTACATGTAGGAACCCAACATTACACTAAGTCTAAGACTCTAGTCTACACACTCAGCGGCTAAACATGGGGTACAACATAACCAACAATATAAATAACTTGAGATATAATAAATATGTATTTAAACAACTTGGCTCGACTAACAATTGTCGGCTCACAAAAACCAATTATTAGTAATTTACAATTACAAGAACCAAATCGATAACACAATCTTACTACCCAAAGTGAAGTCTATATAACTTCACTTCCCAAACGATCCTTTCCAAATAACTAAGGCTACAAAAATAAATTAAAGTAGCAACCTTTATAAAAATTACACTTCTATCGTAGGCTCGGTTCCTTCGAGTGCTAGCTCGGCTCGAATCTAAGGAAAACAAAGCAAACGAGTAAGTCATAATGACTTAGTAAGCTACTAAAGATGCAATGTCATGGCACGGCATAATGCTCAAATAAAACATGTACATCTTATGTCATACTCATGATGTAGCATTTCATGGTATAATGCTCTACACAAATCAAATCCAACCATAGTCACATGGAATATAATTCTTCATAAATTATCATGAAATAAATCATATCAATAGATTATGATTCTAAATTTAAGTAATATGTAGTATTTTATTTCTACATTTAAACTCCCATCAAACCATATAAACCAATTGCACCATGAGTTTCATAATTCTTCATTTATTACAACTCATATAAAAATTCATGAATGAGAGACTATTGTTTCCATTCAAATCATAAATAGCATGTTATAATTTTAGTATAACATAAATCATAAAAATCATCATTTCACTAGCATGTTATATTTTTACTATAACATCTTATCAAGAAATCATCATCTCATAAAACTCATCCCATTAACCATGTAGCACAACAATTCATACGTGCTCATAAAATAAACCATATCAACGAGAGAAGATGATTTTCTTTTCTGTTTCGGCGTGTAACTCTGCGGAAACAAAGCGTGCCCTCGATAACCCTTTTCGTGGTATCGGCGTCCCGAAAGCAGATCTCGCTCGGGTTCCATAGCTATCAAAGTCATGTGTATTACTCTAACTAAGATGAGCTACTTCTCCACCGTGGCCATCGGTGGAGGGGTGTGTGCAAACCCGGCACGACGACCCATTGCGATCACGAATCTCACAATTCGTGAAGACAATGCATCGTCCCGCCAAAACCTCAAACCAAAACCGCCAGCTGGACTCAAACTCAAGCACAGGTAATATATACTCACATGCTCAAATAAAGGAAAAGTACAACACACCGTACTAATCCAATCAAGTAGATATTTACTTATAAATCATATAGTTATGCATTTCTATGCTAACTAACACAAACATCTTAGAGCGATAGTATCAAGTCTCTAATACCCAAGTGTTCTTCATACACTTGAAAATGCTCGGAGGCTTGACCTCCATCAAAACTACCCCAAATTCGTAGGATCATAATATGTGATTAACTATATTCATATTAGTCAATAATCGACTCCGTTGAGTCATTTCTACTCTTTTCAAATTTGAAGGCATAGAAGCTATTTGCATCATAGCCCTCCTATTATTCATTAGCATTATTCATGGCTAAGTTCTTAAGGTTAGCAACATTGTGCAACCCAACAATCCATTCTTTCCCAACAAAACCCCAAAACATAGTTCATAGGTCAACACTTAACATTTGCAGTCAACCATTACATTTCTAGCATGCATCACAATATATCATTTATTCAAGCATGCTTTCATCCAAATTAACCATTAATCTAAACAAGATGCAATTTCATCTAGTATGTTCATAACCAACATGTAAATCTATCTAACATGTTCATAACCTTCAATACATGAATTATAGTTGACCAACATACTCTTATTTGCATAAAAGTCAACTCAACCCAATAAAGTCAAACAATACATTTTATTCATACAATCCATAATGATAATTCATTATGCATGCTTACAATAAAAAATTCATGAATTAGATATCAACATACTCTTATTTTCATGAAAGTCAACTCTTATTCTCGAAGGTCAAAGCGAAACATTCACATGTAACCCATTGTGAGAAATTCATCCTTTATGCTTACAATTAACAATTGAGGTTCATCAAGAATTCTAACATGTAACCCATTGTAAAAAAATTCATCCTTCATACTCTTATATACATGAAGGTCAACTTTATTCCCAAAAAGTCAAGCGAAGCATTTCAACATATAACCCATTGTAAAAATTCCCCTTTCATAATCACAACCTAAAATTTGAGATTTAACAAGTATTCTCCCAAACTCCCAAACATATATCCTTATGATTCTAACATTTCATATTATCCAATATCAACCTCCAAAATTATTCATATAATCAAGAACCCATTTACTACATTCATCATATCAAGCCCTAGGTTTCTAGGGGATTAAATGCTCATCAATCTCAAGTCCAAAAATCACAATTGAAGCTTAATAATATACTTCATGAAACATAGAAAGCATCCTACTTATGCCTCTACCAAGTTCACCCAACAAATGTTTAAAAAAATCAAAATAAAACCACACACAACATGCTTGTGTACTCATTGACCTCAAATAGCAATCATCTTTGTTTTCCTTAGGGTCAATGAGCACAAAATCAAGAGAATAAAGAATCTAGTAGCTTACTTGGCTTAGATGAAAACTCAAAAGAATCACGATCAATCGGTGAAGTTGTTCCATTTGACGAGGGCTTCGCGAATCCAAAGTTTGGAGATCATCCGACGGTTGGATCTTCAAGGATTTGAGGAAGAAGGAGGCTAGGGCTTGAAACTCCATGGACTCCCCAACTCTCTCTATCATACGGTTGAAGAATGGAGGAGAAAATGAGAGGATTTGCTGAATTTACAAAGGATTGGGGCTTTATATACTTCCCAACAAATAAGGGCACAATAGGAACTTCCAAGGTACAATTAGTGATTGTTAGTTGTAATTAACCCCTAATCCAAACTTAATTAACTCCCCAAGAGTGTTAGGACATCATTAGTACTAAGTATGGGTGTTAGGGAGGGTTTAGAAGAGGTTTAAGGAGGGTAGAATAGGAAATACACTTCAAATTTGCAAAACAGGGACAAGCTGTCTCGAAGCTACAGTGCTGTAGCTACAGTACTCGCGCTGCCTTGGCATCAACTGCGATGGCTCCGGTTTGAACAACCGTTCGACGAAAGCGACGCGATTTCTTTCTCCCGCCACTCTGTAAATGTCCTAAGTAGAAGCCTCAAAAACCCCAAACCAAACAAAAATTTTCTCGAAGGTTTCTCGATCAAACAAATCAGCCGCGTACCAAAAATCAATCCGTGAAGCGTTCAAGTATAACGGATGAAATTACACATAACAAACTAACGATTGAAACAACGAATGAACAAGCATAATTACTTGTTTTAAAGCATGTTAAAATACTAATGAAAGGTCCCAAACACATACCCAATGTTACACCAAAACTAAGTGTAAGGAAAATCTAAAAGCGATACGTTAACAAAGCGCGAATCGCGAAATCAAACATATGACGCGACTTATACTTTGAACGTCGTGACCACATTTAAACTTTATAAAATGATTATAAACACTTCAAAGGACTACAGAATAGGATTGAATGTCACTCAGATGATGAACAATGATAGGAGAAAAGAACTCCCGAAGAGGCGAGGCGCCACACGGCTCAATCTTAAACTACGCGATAAGGAGAATTGCTATCCTCGGCGCCAAAACATCACAAGACATAAGAAATACATCCAACTAGAAGTCTTAATACATCTAAACATTTTAATCACTCATCATGTAAATATCTAGGACCAAATCGAGGTCGTGAACACAAACCGAGTAAACTCTCAATCGCGTCGCATTTCGACTATCGTCGAGTTACAACTTGTGACTTTAGCAAGTCATCAACTAAATGTCATCTCTTAATAGTATTTTGGTCTTAGTGTGATCTCTCATACACATCTAGACTCTCTTAGAAATCAAATAAGCCATAAACCAAGGAAGAAATGCGAGCATTGCACGCAATACAAGCTAACCGGGAATCGGGGTCTTACACAAGGTGCCCTTTTATTTTCTTTCGGGTCCTAAGGATTAGCAACCTTTTGCAACCCATACCTGCTTGACCTTGAGAGAACTAGGTCTCTCGGATCTTGGGGTGAACCTTAGCATTCTCGTGCCGGGTGGATGGCCTAGGCAATTGCAAGAATGACATAAATGGAAAGTCCACAGAGAACTGTTAGTGACTTTGACTGAAGAGTGATTATGATCTTTCCTTTTCTTAACATTCATTTTTCGTTCAACTTGCTTGTTGATTGTAGACTTAATTGGTTTCTTTTGAATCTTCCTAGGTAAGTTACCATCAGACTTAGTTTTAGCTTTTCTGATGATTACCTTTTCAGGAGGATTTGGTAGAATACCTTTAAGTTTACCTTCAACAGATAAAGGAGCCTTGCCTGTTTCATAGACAAACTTGATAGTTACCGGTAGAGGTTTAGTAGGTCTACCGCCAGCAGACTTTGCTTTAGCATAGTTGTTGCCGGCAGACTTCACTTTCTCTACCGTTACCTTATCAGGTTTCTCATTTGAGTCAGTCATTTTGGCTTTTCCTTTCTGACCTTTGGGGTAAACGTAAGGGACACTTGAATAACCAAGGCATTGTTTCCCTATATTTCCAAATGTCTGTTTAGAGAAAGATATATCATTTGCATTCTCGGAGGATTCACCTTTCTCCATGACTGAAGAGATTGTCGGAAGAGACACATCTGAATATCCTATGCCAGTTTTATCATTGCTAGATTTTTGGCTTGAAAGGATTTCTTCAAATGCATCCTTGGAGCTATTCTAGGAGTCAATTGTCTTTTGCAAGGCAATTTTCTCTAGGTCAAGTCCTTTGATGTGCTCAGATAGACAATCAATTTTGTCATAAAAGAATTTGTTTTCTTCCTTCAGTTTGATACTCTCTTGTTGACAGCTATTGAGAGTTTGAATCTCACCGCCATCATAGATTTCTCACCGTAAGTTTCTCACAGTTCTTGCAAGTTTAACATAGGCTACTATAAAGGAATTAAATTCTTCAAGCATATCTTGGTTATCCTTGAGAAGTTCTTCCTTACTGAAGCTGTCATAGTTGGTTTCACTTTTATGCAAGGGACTAGGTGAAACTTCGACTTCATTTTCAGAGTCATAGGTAGGACCTGAATCATGAGCTATTAAGCATATGTTAGCTTGCTCACAATCCTCTTCCTCCTCTTCTGAATCAGTCTCAAACCATGTAGCAACTGTTTGTCTTCTATGTCTTCACCAACATACCTTTTTGTTTTTGAAATTTTCTAAACGAGGGTTTTCGGTATGCTTCAAATTTTGGCTTAGGACATTTTGAGGCAAAATGACCAGGTTTTCTACAGTTGTAACACACAAGCTCTTCCTTAGATGAGCTTTCACCATTCTTCCTAAAAGGTTGTTGGTGTGTGTTCTTTCTTCCATATTTTGCAAATTTTTGAAAGCGTTTTACAAACATGGCAAATTGTTCATCGATAAAAATCATTTTCACGGAAGAAGTGGAAGGTTTGTTTTCAATGATTTCTTCTTGGGCCATGGTCGGCAAAGACACAATTTCGAACCTGCTTGTCTTGCTCTAGAGCTTGATTAACTTCAAGTTCATAAACCTTCAAACTTGCGTAGAGACTACGAAGAGTCATCTCGCTTAAGTTCTTGGATTCTTTCATAGCCGTGGTCTTAACATGCCATAAGCTACCTAGAGAGCCTAAAAACCTCATGTTCATTTCCTTTTTGTCATATACGTTTTACCAAGAGAAAAGCAACTATTTATTACCTCACCAAGCGATCGTATGCTTGTCTCAAGGTTTCCTTAGGATCCTTTTTGAAAGAATCAAACTGTTGGATGTATGTATATTTTCTGTTATCTCTTGTGTCTTGGTCTCCTTCCAAGTATTCCACAAGAGCTTCCCACATCTCTTTTGCAGTTGTACATCGAATCACTTGCTGGTATGTGCTTGTGTCTAGAGAGCTGGTGATTATGTTGATTGCTTTGCTGTCAAGTTCTACCAGCTTTCTATCATCCTCTGTCAATTCAGATTCTTCTTTTGGTACTTTTGCAGGATTCCCAGCAATGGAGGCTAGAAGATTGGCCTTCATTGGTACATGTTGACCTGCAGTAACACATTTCCATAATCTGTTGTCAATAGAGTTCATGAATCTCATTACTTTATCCTTCCATACATCAAAATGTCCTTCGCCCAATATTGGAACGTGGTTAGCATTAGATGTAGGCAGCATGTAAGTGTGTTTGTGCCATTATATCATATCTCTCAAGAGTTTAATCTTGGAAAAACTTGTTTTCAAAGAGTAAGGCTCTGATACCAATTGTGGGTCCCAATGAGCACAATAATAAGCTAGAAGGGGGGGGGGGTTGAATAGCTTATTGTACACTTAAAACTTTTAAGTATATTCTTTGAAAGTTACTTGCAATCTATCGAAAGGAATCAAGTAGCGGAAGACCTTCAAGGAAGTTGTTCCAGGTCTGCCGATAAGTACTCGGTAGCGGTAGACCTTTTACAGTTTACTTAAGTTCTGCTGTAAACGGATAATAATAAACAAAGTATTTAAGCAGTTTAAGTATAAGACAAACAGTAAGAAATAACACAAGTATTTTGGGATGGTTCACACTATAATGAGTGCTACGTCCACCACCAAGGCAGTCAACCTTGGATTTAAATTGTGCACTATGTTTTCCACTAGATCAATTACAAGGAATATCCCTAATGGATCGTGTACAAAATATTGACTTGTGTTTGGGGTCTAGGGAATTAAATATCTGTAAATACATGATATTTAATTCATGCAGAAGTATAGTTAATGGAAGTAAAAAACAAGAAGATAAAACAATAAGTGTTGATGAGCAGCTTCTTGTTGTTGACGAGGACTTCTAGATCTGTTGAGGATCTCTTGATTGCACTGAGCTGAAGGACTTGGAGTTATGAAGTTTCAGAGCAATCCTTTAAGTGTTCGATTGATTCTGTACAGTTGTGTTTGTTCCAGTCTTCAATGGCAGTATTTATAGCAGGTGCACTTCAAAAGATCCGTTGGAGAAGATGAATACTTCAACAGCTCTTTTCAACAATGCATTAAATGCATGGGGCTGTCAGTCAAGGATTTTCGTCTTCACAGATAGCTAGAGCAGGTAATGATTTATGAGATCTTCAAAAATAGTGGGCGATTTAGGTGTCAGATCTCATAGTTGTTGTAGAAACTAGGGGACAACCTGCTTTTCCTGCTTTCACTGTTCAGGACGAAAAGTCTTCCTGCTTTTCGGAAAAGGTTGCTTTCGACGGCTTGATATGTCAGGGAATGTCTTGGATTATTTCAAATAACGATTTAGGATAAGTTTGAATTAATCCAATCAATCTTTGCAGGATAGGACACGTCATAAAAGATTAGGTGGACACGAGGTCTACCGTTTGTGAGCTGAAAGCAGGTCTTCCGATGAAGCATATGGAGAGGTCTTCCGCTGAGCCTGAAAAGTCCTACAAAAACTATACTAGGCAAAGTTCTATACACAGTTGCCATGCTAATCGATACGCAACCCGATTAGCCACTGAAGTATAAAACTAATGTAATGTACTGAGCATATATAAATCTAACATAAGAATCAACACCCTCCATTTTTATTTATTAAAATAAAAATGATCTCCCAACAGTCGCCTTGTGGGTTCAAAGCGTGCTCCAGCGCCCAGCGCCCTGGATAGGGGTGCGTGCGGATGCGGTGACATCCACTGCTCTCGTTCCACCCTCCCTTTTCTAGGAGAGGACGAAATCAAAAGTGCGAGAGGAGTGCTGTCGGAATAGCGCGTTGGAATGCGCCTCGGTTGCCTTTAGTGGATTTTGATCCAATATGGGAGCTTTGGGTTTTCTATGTCAAGTTATCCCTTTTTTAGGGGATTCCAGGATATAGGAATGCATCACCCTTCTATTACCATTTTCCATTTTTTAGGGAAAACGTGAAAGTGCAAGGAAGGAATGTTGCAGCGCCCCCACTATGGATTTTATGAAAATAGCCTTATGGCCTATCTCGGATCACTATGGGTGCTTTGGGTTTTCTACGTCAAGTTATCCCTTTTTTAGGGGATACCAGGACAAATGAATACATCACCTTTCCATTCCCATTCTCCCTTTTTTAGGGGAGAACAGAAAAGTGTAAGGAAAGATGTTGCGAGGCCCCACTGGATCCAAAATGTTTTAGAGTCGTCATCTTTATTTTAAGGAATAAATAAAGCAAAACCAAAAAGAAAACCAGAGATAATGAAAACGGGTTCGGAGGCTAAGTTACGAGTTGGGAAGGTGCTAGGCACCCAACTCGCCCTTTCGGTCTCAAAACAGTTTTTGGCTAAAGTATGCTTGTTGTTATATTAATTTAACAGATAAATAAAGCATTAACTGCCTACAAATACATCCATTTGTCTACATTATTTACAGACTTGCAGCTATCTTTTTACAAATAATTACAGATATATTTGAAAATATTTGGCCATAATAACGACTCTTTTTAGTGCTATTTTCTAACTAAATCCGGGTATCACAATTGCTTATATATCTATATTGGGCCGGATTGGAAATAATACTTTTGCATATAAAAACTTAAAAATAAAACTTACTGAGGGCCTGGGGTGTGCTCGCTCTGTCCTTCAGGGAGAGGGAGTCTTTTTTTTGTTGTTTGTGTATTGTGTGTTGTGTGAATTCGGGCAGAGTGACTGCTTCCGAAGGTTACTTTCGGCCTCGGGATTTGGGCAGAGTAACTATTTATTTTGGTTGTTGTGTTTGCTTGAGGTAGGCTGAAATCGGGCAGAATAACTGCTTATTTCTAGTTGATTTGGCCTTTTAAATCAGGCAGAGCAACTGCTCTTTCCACGATTTTTGGACCGGGGAAATAGGGTGGATACCTAGCTGGGGGGCTAAGGTTCACTTCTACCGGTTGGTTTTGTGTTTGGAGGAGGTTTGGCAGGGTTTCGAGGCTTTTGGAGGTGATCGCTCACTATCTCACTTCGCTCTCTATTTCTCCAGCGTAACGAGAACGCAGAGAATTTTTATCGCTGAAATTTTGTGCTGAATGCGGAGCCCAGGGCCTGTATTTATAGGCTGGACAAGGGACACTAAGGGAATTAATTATTCTTCTTAGTGCATCAGCAGCTTGTACACATCGCAGACATAATTGGACATTACGGCCACTGTAGTGGGAGCCAGGCATTTCGGGAGCCGGAAGGCAGCCAAAGTTGGCGCCATGCCAAGTTTTGGCATGGGTGGTGCCAAACTATTCTAAGTTTTCAAATTGTACACTTTGGTCCCTGCATCGATCATTTGTACACAGTGCAGAGGAAGTTGGACTTTATGGCAAGGGAACAGTGACTTTTTTAGGAAACTGGGCGCCACCCATTATAAAACTTGGCATGGCTCCCAGATTTCATGTGGGTGGAGCCAGCACTATTCACAAGTTTGATTTTTGACGCCTTGAACCCTGTATTTCACTCTTTTGCCCATCCTGCTTTGTCTTTTTGCACTTTTGACCCTGTAACTTGACATTTGTTAATGTTTTAACAGGTCTTGATATTTTATGTCATGTCACATACCAGGGGTACGAAATTGGTGTGTCTACACCCTTTGATTGGCGCGTTCAACATGTCGAGCAGCAGTGAAGTCCGGAACGTCGCATTCAGCAATGACTGCGAGGGCCAGAGAAGTCTGAAGTTCGTCGAAGAGTTGACGAATGCTAATCCGTTGGGAGTGGAGCATACCCATCAACGACTCTTGCTGATCTTGGACAAGGAAACAATGGGAGGTGAAGACCTGAGGCAGTGTCATTCACAAGCTGCTCCACGTTCTTTCCAAGATAAAAAACGGTGGCATGGGTGGTATTTAAGCCGTAGTTCAGCACGTCAATCTAGTGCGCCATGGAAGAGACCGTGCCATTGAGACACTCAAGTTGGGCTTGATTGGCTCGAAGGAGGTCAAGAAGAGCAGGGTTAGCAGAGTTAGAGGGAAGGAATTGGGTGTTAAGGTTGATGAGGATGAAGGTGTCAGTAGGATTAGGAGGTGGAGGATGAGAAGAGTTGAAAGAGGAAGGAGAAACATAGTGAGGAGAGAGAGGTTCTGAAGAGTTTGGAGAGTTGGGGGCTGCGGGGTTGGTCTGGGGAGGAGGGGTGGAAGGTTTAGGATCAAGTTCCATGTCAGTGTCTGAATCACTGATAGAGGGAGAGGAAGGGATAGAAGAAGGTTCAAGGAAGGAAGAAGGAAAAGGAGATTCAGAAAGAAGAATGAAATTTGGAGGTGAAGGGTGAAGGAGGTCAGAAAGGGAGGTAAGTTCAAAGAGGAACTTATAGGTGACAGAAGAGATAGAAGGGAAAAGAATTTGGTAGAGGTCAGTAGAGATGAAGATGAGTTTGAGGTATTGGGTGATAGGAGAAAGAGGTTTGATAGAGATGAGAAGAGATATGAGGGTCGAGAGAAGAGAAGGTTTCTAACATACAAAAGGATGAGGAAGAGGTAGAGGGAGTAGAAGCAGGAATGATGGCGAGAGAGAAGTCTGGGAAAATGGAAGAGATGGGTTCAGGAGAAAAGGGTGGAGAAGGGACAACTTCTGGAGTAGGTAGAGGAGGTGAAGAGTGTCAAGAAGCCACAGATTTCTTGTGAAGTAGGTGTAGAGGGCTCCTCCTCAACAACATCAGGGATTGTTGAGGGTGGGGGAGAAGTAGGTGTAGATGGCTCATCCCCAATAGCGACAGGGTCTGTTGGAGATGAAAGGGGTGGAGAAGTAGAAGAGATAGAAGAGGAAGAAGGAGGTTCAAAGGGGATGAAAGTTTCGGAGGGTTGAGAACGTTTGGACTTACGTTTTCGGGGACGAAGAGGGGCAGGTTCTGGTTCAGCTTGAGGCTCGTCCGGCACGGTGTTTCTTCCGGGGCAAAGTATCAGCAGCAGCAGTAGTGTCAGCAGCAGCAGTAGTGCTGGAAGAAGACTTCTTCTTCATCTTTGCAGTTGGCTCCTCCTCAGCAGCAGAATGCTGGCGTTTGGATTTCTTGGAGGGAGTGGGGTCTGCTCATGGGTCCAAGGCAGAAGACTCTGCAGCAGACTTGCTTAAGCAGCCTTCTATAGCAGCCTCATTCTAGAGTTTCCGATATAGCTGCTTTGCCATGAAGGCATCCACTATCGTTTTAGGTTTGATCTTTAAGATCACCAGTGGAGGAGGGTCGAGGGTATGGACTAGAAGTAGAGGGGGAAGCCCTTGCTACTCGAGATTTTCATTCCTTAGCTTGTGGTGGCTGAGGATGAAGGTGCTGGTGAGCTGAACAACTTTTGAGATTTTCTTCTTCTTAAAGTTCACCAAGTGGTTGAGGAAGGACTTGTTGTTGCGGAGAAGAACGTTGATGAGGCGAACAAAGGGCCTCCTATGCTTGATAGATGCTTGGACAACATTCAATAGCATCACACAGCAGCTCGAATAGTATCTGAGCCTAGTTGAATCGGATGTTGAGAATGACTGCTGCTGTGTACTCGAGTTGGTTCGCAGTCATCACATCGTGTGTGCCGTTCTTTAAGATCAGGATTTTATAGAAGAGATGGCTGATGTAGTAGACATCATCTTCGAACAGTGTACGTTTCATCTTTGCTTGAGGCTCCCTTGGAGTGTGCTCTCCACGCATATATGACCAGGCAAGGTAAGGTTGTAGTGAGAGAAGTGGGGCCATCAAACTCAACGCCAATGGTCTTGGCGTTCTGGGAGGCAGTGAGAGTGATAAAGACAGTCCGGATGACACCATAGATAGAGGTTCTGGACTCATTGACTTTCACCCTTTGATAGAACTCTTCTGCCAGAAGGTTGTTGTAGTCCAAGTCTCCTAGCATGAATAGTGGCAAAATCCCGGACTGGTTGAGGTCATCGACAATCTTGACTCCCGTTGCGTAGGCACGCATTGATGGTTCATCTATGCACATCCCAGCATGGTACATAGATGGAGGCAGGTTGGGAATGGGAGTTTTAGAACTCAGAGTTTGTTTTGGGACAACAGCAGAAGAAGAGGTTCCATCCTTCAAAATTTCAATGAGAGAAATTAGGGCAAATACTGGAGAAACATAAAAAATTCTTAATCTAAGCATGATATTGAGTTTGAGCCCAGAAATTTAAGAATTTATATAGATTTTTCAGATAAAGACATTTCAACAGCCCTAAAATGTGTTGTTAAAAGAAACTATGCATAGAAGACTGAAATGTATAGAGATTAAGCAAAAATATGGAAATAAACTAAGAAAGTAGTGAAATTACGTGAAAAGAGAGAGAGAGAAAGCAAGAATATTTCATGAACAGTCAACAATGGCGGATTCACCACATAAACCCTTATAATGAAATTACAACATAGAGAAAGATTCTAGGTTAGAATTTTCTTACTATTGAAGAGGATGCAGGCGAATGTTGAAGAAATTGAAGAGTTCTTCACAGATTTCATAGTGACGAAGCGAGGGAGAAGGAAAGGGTTGTTGAGAGAGAAGAGAAAAGGACAGTTTGATAGTTAAAGAGTTTTGGAAAAGTGATTTTGAAATTGACAATTGAGAGGTTTATTAAAGAAAAGGCGTGAAGTCAGATGGCTGAACAGGTGAAATGACATTAAGTCAGACGGCTGTCACTTGAAAGGACTTAATGACTGACGGCTTAGGGCAGTCAAAAAGTAACCTTTTGAAGAATATCTCAACCAATTTTTAAAATCAGTCCCTGACTATTTTCATAAATAACCCTTCTAAATTAAAAGTTAAAAGACTTACCTCCGTCTTCAAGTAGTTAGCAGAACTACTATTTTCTTTTCAAAGGAACAAGTCTGCTTAACCACAATGTCAAGTATGCTCAATATATTAAAATGAGAGAAATTAAATTTAGTTAAAATTAAGTAGTTGGGTCAAGCATACAAGCTCTCCCCTTAAATACGCAAACATGTCGGCTTCTAGTGCCTTTGTGAAGATGTCTACTAGTTGATGTTTAGTTGAAATGTATTTCATACTTATTTTTCTTTTTTCTACATTATCCCTTAGAAAGTAATATCGAACATTGATATTCTTTGTCTTGGAGTACATCACAAGATTGTAGGTGATAGAGATTGCTGAGGTGTTGTCACACATGATTGGGCAATCTGCTACCTTGATGTCATAGTCCACCAACTGTTGTTTGATCCACAATAGTTGATAGCAGTAGCTCCCAGCAGCTATGTATTCTACTTCAGTGGTGGAGTTGGAAACCGATGCTTGTTTCTTGCTAGACCATGAGACGAGTTTGTCGCTTAGGAATTGACAAGTTCCACTTGTAATCTTCATGTCTATTTGGCATCCAGCATAATCTGCATCTGAGTAACCAACTAAGTTGAAAGATGATTCTCTTGGATACCAGATACCTAAGTTAGTGGTATCTGATACATACTTGATGATTCTCTTGGCTGCAAGAAGATGTGACTCACGAGGATTTGCTCGAAATCTAGCACATAGTGGGTGCCCTGGAGTGCGCCTGCGCCCCGCGCTCCGTGCTCTGCGCTCCCTTGGTTAGGGGAATGCGGCGTGCGTAACGGACATCACGCTTTCATTCCATCCTCCCTTGTCTAGGGGAAGACAAAATTAAAAATGTGGAAAGGTTGCTATCAAGAAGCGCGTTGAATACGCCTCGGTCACTTCAGTGATTTTTTGATCCATTATGGGAGCTATGGGTTTTCTGTATCAAGTTATCACTTTTTTAGGGAATACCAGGATATAGGAATACATCACCCTTTCATTCCCATTCTCCCTTTTCTAGGGAAAAACGAAAAAGTGCAAGAAAGGATGTTGCGAGGCCCCACTGCGATCCAAAATGTTTTGACAGAGTCGCCATCTTTATTTTAAGGAGAAAATAAAGAAAAAACCAAAAATAAAACCAGAGAATTCAAAAAAACGGGTTCGGAGGCTAAGTTATGAGTTGGGAAGGTGCTAGGCACCCAACTCGCCCTTTCGGTCTCAAAAACAGTTTTTGGCTAAAGTATGCTTTTTGTTATATTTATCTAGCAAATAAATAAAGCATTTAAAGAGAGAAAAGAAAACTAATACATCCATGTCTACATTATTTACGGACTTGCAGCTGTTTCCTTACAATAATTACAAATATACTTAAAAATATTTGGCCATAATAATGGCTCTTTTTAATGCTATTTTCTAAATAAATCCGGGAAGCACAACGGCTTATATTTTTACATTGGGCCGGATGGAAAATATTTTTTATAAAATAACGCTCCTAAAGGCTCACCTTTTAGAGCGTGGTGTGCTCGCTCTGTCCTTCTCGGGAGAGGGAGTTTTTTTTTTATTTGCTGCTGCTGCTGTGGTTCGGGTAGGGTAACTGCTTCCGAAAGTTGCTTCTGGGCACCATGAAACGGGCGGAGCGACTGCTTGCTTTTTTGCTGCTGCGTGCTTGTTGCTGGCGGAAATCGAGCAGAACAACTGCTTGCTACTTGCGGATTTGGCCTTTTTACTCGGGCAGAGCAATTGCTCTTTTCGAGATTTTTGGACCGAGGAAATAGGGTGGATACCTAGCTGGGGGCTAAGGATCACTTTAACCGGTTGGATTTACGTTTGGAGGAGTTTTGGCAGAGCTTCGAGGCTTTATAGGAGGGGGCGCTCATTATCGCTCACTATTCTCACAGCGTAACAATAACGCTGAAAGCTTTTGAGGATTTTTTGGTGTGTTGAAAGCGAACCCCGGGCCTCTATTTATAGGATGAGAGAGGGACATCGAGGGAATTTCTTTTCCCTCCTTCGTGTTGCATTTGCTTGTACTGCGTGCTTCAGAAATTACACAATGCGTTAGCTGTAGCACTACTGTAGCACTTTTGGGCGCACTATAGCCATTTTGGGCGCCGGAGCTAGGCATTCTAGGTGCCGCGCCAGGAGGGTCTTGGTTCTGCGCCAACCCTCCAATCTTCAGCCATTTTTGCCACTTTTAGTCCCTGCATTTTACTGTTTTGCGCATCTCGCTTTATCTTTTGCATTTTTAAACCCTGTAACTTGACATTTGTTAAGTTTTAACAAGTCTTAATATCGCATGCCAGAGTTACGTACCAGGGGTACGAAATTGGGGTGTTCTACAGAGAACCTTAATGATGGAGTCTACGGGTCACCCGAAGCTTACTGAGTAGACGAACATCGTTGATAAGAAATAGACTCTCAAATTTTGTGCAATTATAATGGGGGAGAAATGCAATAGGTAGCAGTTATAATGCAGCAGTTTATAATGCTAACCAAAACTCACATATCCTAGACATATTTAGTCGGTTATAGCAGGTTATCGTAGTTTTTAAGCAGATATGCAAATTAAATGCTCTAATGGTCGGACCTACTAAAGTAGGCTGCTTACGTATCCCTTAATAAAGGAAATTAGACCAAACGTAGTTCGGGCCAAGCCGAAACAAGCATGATGCGACGCTCGTGCCTACGGAAATAGGTTGTCTACGTATCCTTATCCAAGGAATCAGACCGAACGTAGTTTGCACTCATGCAAACAAACAACAGTCACCGGGTGGGATAGATGGTGCGTTTTGCCTAGCATAGGCAAAACTGGTGGGACCCCCCTTTTTTTTAAACACGCTTTCCCCAGCATAAGGAAAGCGATGGAACCATTTTAAAACGTGCTTTCCCCAGCATAGGGAAAGCGATGCCACTTTTTTTAAAAAAAAAACGCGCTTTCCCCAGCATAGGGAAAGCGATACCATTTTTTTTAAAACGCGTTTTCCCCAGCATAGGGAAAACGATGCCACTTTTCAAAATGCGCTTTCCCCAGCATAGGGAAAGCACTGTCACTTTTCAAAACGCTTTCCCCAGCATAGGGAAATCGATGGAACCATTTTAAAACGAGCTTTCCCCAGCATTGGGAAAGCGATGCTGCTTTTTAAAATGCGCTTTCCCCAACATAGGGAAAGCGATACCACTTTTCAAAACGTGCTTTCCCCAGTATAGGGAAAGCGATACCACTTTTTTAAAACGCGCTTTCCCCAACATAGGAAAAACGATGGAATTTTTTTTAAACATGCTTTCCCCAGCATAGGGAAAGCGATGATGCTTTTAAAAACGGGCTTTCCCTGGCATAGGAAAGCGATGCTTTCAAAACGGGCTTTCCCCATCATAGGGAAAGTAATGAAACTTTTTTTCTTAACAGGCTTTCCCCAGCATAAGGACAGCGATGCTGCTTTTTAAAAATGAGTTTTCCCCAGCATAGGGAAAGCGATGCTGCTTTTGAAAAAGGGCTTTCCCCAGCATAGGGAAAGTAATTGAACTTAAAAAAAAAAAACAGGCTTTCCCCAGCATAGGGAAAGCGATGCTGCTTTTAAAAACGGGCTTTCCCCATCATAGGGAAAGCGATGCTGCTTTTGAAAACATGCTTTCCCCTGCATAGGGAAAGTAATGGAACTTTTTTTTTATTTTTTTAAAACATGCTTTCTCCAGCATAGGGAAAGCTATGCTGCTTTTTAAAAAGGGGCTTTCCCCAGCACAGGGAAAGCGATGCTGCTTTTAAAAATGAGTTTTCCCCAGCATATGGAAAGCGATGATGTTTTTCAAAACGTGCTTTCCCCAGCATAGGGAAAGCGATGCGGTTTTTTTAAAATGAATTTCCCCAAAATAGGGAAAGAAGTATATTTTTTTTAAAAAAAATGGGCTTTTCTCAGTAAAGGAAAAGCGATGCGATTTTTAAAAAATGAATTTCCCCCTGAATAAGGAAAGAAGTATATATATATTTTTTAAATGGGCTTTTCTCAGTAAAGGAAAAACGATGCAGATTTTCAAAATGCGCTTAACCCAAAATAGGAAAAGCGATGCGATTTTTTTTTAAAAAAGTGCTTATCCCAGCATAGGAGAAGCGACACATATTTTTAAAATGTGCTCAACCCAAAATAGGAAAAGCTATGCGATTTTTTTTTTAAAGTGCTTATCCCAGCATAGGAGAAGCGATGCAGATTTTTAAAATATGTTTATCCCAGATAGAAGAAGCGATGCAATTTTTTTTAATGTGCTTATCCCAGCATAGGAGAAGCGATGATTATGAAATGACGCGGCAGAATGCTGTCGATGATCGGCTTATGTAGCTTTTGATGATGCTGTTGAGGATCTTTGGAGGTGGTCCTTGGCGAGATGCCGGTAGAACATTTTTTTTTCAAGGGCCGATGCGGCAGAAGACCTGATAAGATGCAGTAAAAGGATGCAAACAAAAGATGCAAGAATGCGAATGAAACTTTCATTTTCTCTTAAAAAAAGACTTTTGAATGTGCACGTGTATCATCTGTTTCTTAAACATGTTAAGACAAGATAAGGTAAGGTGATGGAAATGTAATATAAGAGCTTGAGATTTGGCTTCTAGTTGGCTTTGAAGGGTTATGAGTATAGAGCTGATTGTGATATTTGAGATGGAGGTGAGTGCAGTTTAGGGTTGCTTTTCAGTCTTTTGACTAGTGCATCATTCAGAAAAGGAATTCAATCAGGATTATTGAGCCCTTCTAATCGATGCCTCGAAGGGAACACTTTTTTTTTTTAACTTTAACTTTTGCCTAGGCCGCCCTTTCGGGTTTTCAACCTAGCGAGCTTTTACCTCATAGGGAGCCGGTCTTTCAATGCATGCAATGATAACCCGCTTATTCTTGAGCGATCACAGTTTTGTAGCTCCTTCGTTTCTTCAAACGAGATGGGAAGCACATCTACTTCTGGAGATGATGAGCCTTTATCTATCCAATGAGTTTGGCGGGAGAAGCCCCTGGATGACTCGATGAACCATATTTTGTAAGATGGGATGGGCAAGTTTCTGAAAAGATTGAATGGAGGCAGCCCCAGAAAGACTCGATTGGGAGAGACTTTTGTGGGAGATAGAAATGAGTATGCTCAAAGAAAAAGGATGACTCTAATGGACAAAAGAAGAGTTATGATCCATAGTTTATCGCCGAGTATCATAAGATTTATGGACCCTACTTAACATTTATTTTTTGATAATTTTATATGTCTTTAGCAAGAAGTTCTGTCCTAGATTCAGATCACGTTATAACCGATTGAAACAAAGCTATAGGTGGCAACTAGGTTGGGGTATAATGTTTAAGTATTTGGGATGGATTAGCTTTAGGGTTAAGGATTTGATTGGCCTCTTGCTTAAAGGCATTTTGGGCTGTGGATTTGGTTATTTTTGGAAAGGTGATCGCAAAGCGATCATTGGCTGGCCTTTTAAGCTGTGGGTTTGGATAGGAAATTGATTTCTGGACCTTGTTGTAGGTATGGTTGGGAGATTGGATTTTTGGCTTTGGTTGTGGGTCATGGGGTTGTCCAAGAGTGATTGGTCTCTTTCCTTCATTTTGTTTGTGAGAGAGATATTTTGAGGAAGTTGCTCAGAAGAGGCTTCCTTTCTTTTTCTTCTTTTTTTTTAAAAAAATTTCCAACCTGCTCTTTCTTTCTCTTTTTTTTCTTCCCTTATTTTTTGAGAGAGAGAGATATTTTGAGGAAATCGCTCAGGAGAGGCTTCTTCTTTTCGTCCCTTTTCTTTTTTTATGCATATGCCTCCCCCCCTTTTTTTTTTTTGAATTTCCAACTTTGCTCTTTTCTTTCTTTTTTTTCCTCTCTTTCTTTTATTGATCTCTCAGAGCAATTTGAGAGAGTACTTGAAGAGATATCTTCCTTCTCTCTCTTAGGATAAAAAGGTGGTCACTCATGATGGATGTTTATATAAGGGTGGATCAGTCCCAGTTTTGAGAAGCTAGATTTTAGGGATGGTTAGGCTTTGGCATATGTGGTGGATTTGTTCAGGTATTTGGAAGAGGTTTGGTGTATGGTTGGAAGCCCCTAGTGTGCTATTTAATAGCTCGGTCTTAATGAGTCGAAGATGACCTTTTACCAAGACAGAAGGTTGTTTCATTGAACTTATATTTTTAATGGTTTGTGGGTCCATATTTCGAAATGACTCATTATCAACATGTGTAGTTTTATCATGTTTTTACATGAGTTGATTCGTTATTTTTTTTAATAACAGATACTTTGGCGATAGGTGGTGCTCAGAGATCAAGAAGAAGACTCGGCAAGCTAATATAGGAGAAGTAAGAATTTATCAGACTCGAATATAGATAAAATACCTTTGGAAAGCTCGATTTGAGGACTTGGTTGGACCTTTGAGATAACGGGGACCAAATAGATTCATGAGATACCCCTAGGGTTTGAAAGCCCCTAGTCCTGAATTGTTGCGCATGATCCTTGAGTTGCCTGACTTTTCTGGATTTCCCAGCTTTCTAGACTTTTCTGCTTTCTTGGCTTATTGGCTTTCCGAGCTTTCCTTTCTTTCATGGCTCCCTATCGGTCTTCTTTTTTTCTTTTTTGTTGCTTTTTTTTCCCAATGTTTTCTCTCTCTCTCTCTCTCTCTTGCAATTTTTTTTTTGTTTTTGAAATCGAGGGCGAACGATGCACTAATCAACTGGTGATACATTTATGAGAGGTTAAGAACAAAGATGAATTTGGAGATTAAGAATAATGGTGAGGAGATTTCCTGTCTTTTCATGTTTTGAGAAACAAAAGAAAACACATAGAAAATACCTCTTTTTTTTGTGATCCTTGAAATGAGATGTGATGATTACGTACCTCTGGACAATCCTTTCAGGAGAATAAATGATAATAGTCAAACTTTTTATTTTTCATCCCCTGTAAAATTGTTAGTGGTACCAAAGAAAAACAATAAAGATCCCAATATTTACAAAAACTGACGCTGAGTTTGAAAAAGAGTTGTTTCCTGGAGATTTTATTTGACAAAAGGAAATTCAAAGGTAAAAAGGGTTTTTTGAGGCGTATACACAAGGGTATTCTAGGGTTTGACGAGTCTTAATGGCTTTTTTTGTCCTTCCCTGAGTGGCCATTAACTTCTTGTACTGAGTTCTGCCCAATCAGAATTTTTTCTTAATGTTGTTCCTTGGGCGATGCTTGATTAGTAACAATCATGGGTGCAGCTTCTCAATGATTTTATCATCAATAAGGTCTTAGATTTCATTCCTGAGTGAGAAGCATTTATCGGTGATATGACCACTGGATTGGTGGTATTCACAATACTTGTTGCGGCTCCATTTGGCAGGTAATGGGTTTGGAAGTTTCTAGTTTTCAAGGGGCTTAAGGACTTCTTGTGCTATTAACCCTTGTAGGATCTGTGACATTGGGGCATTCAATTCATCGAAATGCCTTCTGTTTCCTTCGTAAGGTCTTATGCAGCTTCTGTCAGTGTTACTGCTTCCCTCAACAGAATTGGCAGATTTGTTTGTCCCATATGACCATGGCACACTACTGTATTTTTCACCCGGGATTTTTTCTACAACGTTGACTTCTTCCATAGATTCTTCCTCTGATCCGGAATAGGAGAACGAACTTGGAGGTGTACCAATTTCTAGGGATCCTTTGCGTATATCTTCATCAATACATACTCCTATCTCCACTATTTCTTTGAAATCGCTATAGGGGAGATATTGCATGTGCTCCAGGTAAATGTGTTCATGCTCATTTGTATTTAGATTTATATCTGCTCATACATGACATTTAGTTTTATACATTAGTGGCTAATTGGGCTGCGTATCAATTAGCGTGGCAACTGTGTATAGAACTTTGCCAAGAATAGTTTATTTTATAGGACTTCACATGTAAGACCCCGATTCCCGGTTAGCTTGAATTGCGTGTAATGCTCGCATTTCTTCTTTGGTTGATTGCTCGTTGGGCTTGTGAGAGAGTCTGGATGTGTATGAGAGATCACATTAAGACCAAAATACTTTTAAGACATGCCATATAGTTGTGAACTTGCTAAAGTCACAAGTCGTAACTCGGCGATAGTCGAAATGCGACGCGATTGAGAATTCGCTTGCGTTTCGTGTTCCTGACCTCGTTTTGGTCCTGTATCTTTACATGATGATTAAATAACATGTTTATATGTGTTAGAATCCTAGTTGGAGATATTCCTTAAGTCTCGTGAAGTTTCGACGCTCCGGGGATATCAATCCTCCTTATCGCGTAGTTTGAGATTGAGCCGTGAGATCATCTCGTCTTTCGGGAGCTCATTTCTCTCATCTGTTGTTAATCAACTGAAGAGAATTCAGGCCTATTTAATAGCCTTTTGAAGTGTTCGTAACCTTGGGTTGTTTCCCGTCGGTTTGCGGTTTTATCTGCCGCTCAGCTGCTTGTTGTAACTTGCGTCGGTTTCGCTCCGAGTTGTTTCGGGTGTTGTTTATGGGATTTTAGACCTACATTAAAAGTGGTTTGAGACTTGTATGGTTTAGCCAAGTGTTTGAGGACTTTAAGGGTTGAATTATAAGCCGTTTCGAAGCTTTAAGGCTTGCGGTTGCATGCGGGAACGACCGGGAGCGAATGAGGTTTCACAAAACTTACCAAGGGCTGAAAGGGGACCCTTGCGGTCGCATGGTCTAGAGCCATGCGAGCGCATCAACCTTCGAGACAAGAACTCCCTGCTTTTGCATTTTTGAAGTGATTTTCCTATTCTACCCCCACTAAACCCCCTCTAAACCCTTCCTAACCCTTAAACTAAGTCCTAATCATGTCCTAACATGTTTAGAGAGTTAATTAGAGTTTGATTAGTGGTGGATTACATCTAAACTTCACTAATTGTACCTTGGAAGTTCCTATTGTGCCCTCATTACTTGGGAGGTATAAATAGTCTAACCCTTCACCAATTCAGCCATTTCTCTTCATTTTTCCTCCTTCTTAGAATACGTATTCAGAGAGAGAGAGTGTGGGAGACTTGAAGCTTTGAGCCCTAGCCATTCTTCTTCCGATCTACAAAGATCCGACCGTCCGATTGCCGCCAAACTTCGGATTCTTGATGTATGCGACGGGTGGAACAACTTCACCGTTCAGATTTTGATTCTCTTGAGTTTTCACTCAAGCTAGGTAAGTTGCTCTCTTTTGATTTTGGTTCATTGGCCCCTAGGGAAAACAATCTAAGTGTTATTTGAGGGCAATGAACAATTAATATGCTATGTATGCCCATTTTGGGGATTTTTGGAAGTATGAACATGTTGATATCATGAATATGATGATTTGAATGAAATTGTATGTTGTAGGAAATGGGTTATGCCCTATGTTGAGTTCTTGGTGAAATTTTAGGGCTCGTGAATGAAGCCCGAATTATTGGAGAAATTGTGGTCAATTAAAGTGGGTGTTAATGTTAGGTTAATGAAATGGGTAAAGATTAGAACTTGATATTAAGAGTCAACGGAATCATTACGAGATCAATAATGTGTTGAATGGACTTGGCACGAAATCCTACGACAATTGGATTTCACTTGTTTGATGCTGTGAAGCATATATAACTTCCGAATTTTTAATACAATTATGGTTATGATGAACTTTAAATATTTTTAGGCTTGGGAATCAAGCCCGAATGAGTTTTGGAAACTTGTTTGTGAATATGAATGAAATAGTAAAGTGTGGGTTGACGAAATATATAAAGAATAAAATGTAGTATTAAGACTCAACGGAGTCATCATAAGTTCAATAATGTGCTAAACGAACTTGGGTTGAAATCCTACGACGATTGATTTCGCTTTGATTAATGTTGTAAAATGCATAGTCTCCAAACTTGAAATGGAATTATGATTATGATGAACTTTATGGATTATTAGGCTTGAGAATCAAGCTCGAATGAATATTGGGAATTTGTTGTAAACTTTAATGAGATATTAAAGTGTGGATTTATGAAACACGTAAAGAATGAAATGTAGTAGTAAGACTCAACGGAGTCGTTTTAAGGCCAATAAAATGATAATGAGCCTTGGGTTGAAACCCTACAATGTTTGGGTTTGTTTGGGTTATGTTCGTGCACACCGGGTTTTGGTTTGTGTCCAATTGAGAACACTCACGCCATGGAGACTTACTAGAAATATATATTTTGAGCGTGCTTGTTAGAGCATGGGATAATAGAGACCCACGTATAGTCATGAGTATATTTAAGAGAAGATTAAGAAAGAATTCTCTCCTTAAGGATTTTGGGTTGCGTGTGTATGGAAACGCTTGTGAGAAAGTGACTACGGAGTAGTCATGTTGTTCTTGAGTATGGAATTGGTGATGTTGATCATGTTTGACGATTAGGACTAAGATTGAGTCCGGTGTACTTAAAATAAAAACTAAAATACTAAGTCTTGAATTGTGGATATTCTTAGACTAACGTAGTAGTCTTTGGTTTGATTTTGAGTTGAGGATTATTGTAGACCTCACATTATAATTTATTAAGCTTGTATGCTATACTTGATTTGGGTGATGACTTGAGGAATAATGAGTACCTCAATATGTAGTTCTTGAACTAAACTTGTAAGTTAGTTGAACACAATGGTTATGTCCAAATATATGCATTGTTCATGATACTTGGTAGAGCATTATGACCTACTTGATTATATGCAAATATGTGCATGGATTATGGAATTTCGTGGAGCATTATGCCCTACTTGTTTATATGCAATTATGTGCATGGTTTATGAGATTGTTGTAGAGCATTATGTCCTACATGATTTAATGAGCCCGATAATAATGAACTTGGTCTCATTGGTTTATGCAAGTAAATATCTACTTGATCGTTTTGGTTTAAGTCCAGCTGGTTGGTTTGGTTGTTGTGTCGGCAATGGGACGATTCATAGTCTTTGGAAACAATCGCTATGAATCGTTGCATTGGTTCCCTTTCTCCTCACTATTTGGCCAATAGTGGGATGTGGTCTCGAGAGAGAGCCATCTAGCCTACTTTCGAGCTCCCATTTCTCATCCGGAGACTGGATGAATGTAACGAGTACTCATTAAGGGAAACTGATGAGTTGTGATTATTTGGGGACGAAACCCCAAGGTATGATTGATTGGGTATTGAGCCCGGATATTGGTTTGAGATTGGATCTCATGGTAAGTTGGTTGGGTGTTGGACCCGGATTTGGTTGTAACGGTTCGATTTACGTTCCCTGTTACATATTTATGAGCATTTATATGAAAAATATTATTCTACATGATTTATGAGAGTTTATGTGCTTTGAAAATTAAGTACATGTTTCTTGTTGGTATACTAGCATGATACCATGATTTTTATATGATCGTGCATCATGCCATGCCATGACATAATATGCCATACAGTTGCATTTAGTAACTTACTGGGTCATTATGACTCACTCCGTGTGGTTGTTTTTCCCTAGTGTGCAAGTGATCCCGTTAGTACGCGCGACTTTGGATAGCGATTTCTAGTGGTGTGGTCTTCCGAGCAATAAGCTTGGAGTTAATATTATTTTTATTAATTAATTGTGAGACTCGGATGTAAAGTTATGTAGACTTTACTTGGGTAGATTATGTTAGTATGTTATTGTTATTTATTTGGGAGCCGGTTGTATAGCCGAGCTTTTGTACCTTTAGAATTATTCCCGTTGTCATTTCGAGCATGTGTGGCTCGTTTATTCTAGTTTGTATTATTATTGTTCCTATCTCCGACAGTTTTAGTCGTGAGATCTTGGTTGGTGGTTTAGCATTGATATTATATCGTTATAGTTGAATTGTCCCTCCCGCATGTTGTAGCCGCTGGAGTGGTGTTTATCGTGTTGGGATTTTGTCCGTTGCCTGCATTGGTTGCCGATGGTTTGTTGCGCGTGTCTAATGTTGCGCCACGCGGCCGAATTTTTGGGCCGAGAGATTTACTATCTCTTTGGTTGTTTATATTTGGGAGCTTGTTAGCTCGGGTCCCATTGTGGTTTTGCTTCCGCAGGTTTTAGTTTTTATTATCCTGTATCGCCGTTATGGCTATGTCTTCTTGTCTTGAGCTTGTTGGCTCGCTTTTGACTCGCACCATTATGCTTAGCAGTGCTTGTCTGCCCTTAGCTTGTCCTCGATGGTACGACCTGGGATCACGCCTTGGGATCCGGTCGGGTCGTCACAGCTTGGTATCGAGCTATTGGTTAGCTATTTCGCCAGATAGGTTCCTTGGCCTAGTTGGGTTGGGTTTATTGTTGAGATTTTAACGCCGAGTGTTCCTTGTAGGTATATTATGTCGAGCTTGGCGTGGAGCTAGTTCTAGCGCACTGCTCGAGTACCGTCCGTGGTAATGTAATGAGAGAGGGAAAACGTTAATGATCCGCGTGTGACTCCTCAACAAATGTTTAGAGGGGAAAATGATTCCACTATACTTGGGAGATTCTTGAAGTTGGAACCTGAGAGCTTCGAGGGAGAGCCCGATGCTTCTAAAGCAAAACATTGGTTAGAAAGTATGGAGAAGATCTTTGAAGTTATGGGTTGTACGTCAAAGGAGATGGTGACCCTAGCAGTGTTTAAGTTGAATGGTGCAGCTGACCATTGGTGGCATGTGTTACGAGATAGTTGGAGACACCATGGAGTGCCCCAAGTGTGGGAAAATTTCATAATGGAGTTTAAGGCATTTACGCTTCATTCGGCAAGAGTTCGGAAAGAAGAGAAATGGAATTTATTGCGCTAGAACAAGGAGATATGACGTGGCTCAAGATTCAACGAAGTTCACAGAGTTGGCTCGTTACTGTGGTTACTTAGTACCAGATGAGGCTAAGAAGACCCATCGGTTTGTAAAAGGCCTAAAGATGAAGTATCGTAGGCTTCTTATCCCATTACAGCTCACGGAGTACCGAGATGCGGTGGATCGTGCTTATGTGATGGAATTGGACGTCGAGGAGTATGCTCAAAAGAGAATCTCGAGGGCTATTAAGAGTAATGACAATATTGAGGGCAAGTGGTACCTCGTAAAGTTAATCAAGAAATCACACGCATCGGTAGATCTGAGTGATGTTCCTACCTCTAGCCCGAGTCGACGAGGCGGCGAGTTGATATGTAATTTTTGTTTGAGGACGTGACATGCCGAGAACGTATGTCGGGGCAAGGCAGAAAGTGCTTTGCTTGTGGCGTGATCATGTTCGTAAAGATTGCCCAAGGATGAGAGTTAATCGGTCCTGGGAGTGCTAGCCAACGATCTTGTGGCTCAAAGAGAGATGGTGATGGCCTACCTAGAGTTTGAGGTCGTACGCTGCGGCGTTGGCCTATCAAGCGGAGTTTTGAAACCTATCCGAATAGGAAGGTACGCTCGTATATATATATTATACCGTTACATTACTATTATTATTATTATGAGTACACGCCTTATCGGTAGCTCATGTGCATTCATACATACATTACATGGTGTATTGCATATTGTTGGTTTATTGTTTGATTGGGGATAATGCCCCAATGTGGTATTGGTATGTGATATTGTTTGATTTGTGAATTGCCAGTAGGTAATCACACATTGTTTGTGGATTCTGTGTAGTCTATGTATATATAGGACTATACTATATATAAAGAGCATTGGGGATGAATTTATGTTACGACGATAGTAATCGATGGTATTATGGGGTTGCGCTTTGTAGGCCTATATTAAGAGCCTGGTATGAATATTTGAATATTTGTATATATATGTATATATATATGAAGCATGAATTGTATAATGATACTTATTGGTTGATATGATACTTGTATATCCTATGGGGAAATGTTTAAGGTGATGAATAATATACACCTATAATATTGTTCATGATTATTATGCAAGTAGGATACACTCGATAAGTGCGAAAGTTAAGTGTTGCGATCTATGGGTTGATTTTAGTGCGTGAACAAGTATGATGTTTCACCGCAATTTTGTTGAAGTTTTATTTTGGGGACGTTAGTAATACGCCGGTTGTAGACTTGGTCTAGAATTTAATAAAGGTTGGAATTGTGATGTATAGACGTTACGACTACTAGTAGCCGCTGCTGCACGTGGTGATTTTAGCGAAGTTTTCATGGTTGTGTACTAGGTACACGAAGTTTTTTGATAAATATGATTGTTGTTTGCCAAGGTAATAGACCTTGTTATTTGACTTGATTTCATCCAGCTTATGTGCATTAGTTGTAGGGAAACACCTACTTGATGCATCCACATTGTAGTATATTAAATTCTCATTCCATAATTATTATCTCCTCATTCATTTCCTTAGCATAGGAGACTATTAAAGGATGCTTAAAACTTTTAAATCTAAAGTTGAATATCCAATTTAGCCGGTACCCTAAATTGGTGATCAAAAGAGGTTCGTTGTTGTTGACTAGGATTGGTATGAATTAGGTAGAATTGACTATCTCTACCAAATGGAATGGACATAAATGGAAAGAATTTTCAAAACATTTCATTATTGTGCTCTTATGTGTTCTTACCCGCGATAGGGAGATCGCAGTATGATTTACATGGCTTGAAATGTCAACTTGATTGCCTCTGATTTGGTTGAGAATTGCTCTATAGGCAATTATTACTTCTTGTGACTTAAGATCTATTATGCTCAAATTTTTTATGATGTGCCCCAGACAAATAGTTTCGTAGTTGAATGTTTATGGTATACTTGAACTTGTTTCATGATAAAC
>CM028384.1:65303091-65342603 GCA_013146195.2 Codonopsis lanceolata | reverse complement strand
TTACCTTCTCAGATTTCTCATTTGAATCTTCATTTTGGCTTTTCCTTTCTGAGCTTTAGGGTAAACATAAGGAACACTTGAGTAACCAAGGCCTTGCTTCCCTATATTTCCAAATGTCTGTTTAGAGAAAGATATATCATTAGCAGTTTCGAGGATTCTCTTTCTCTTTGACGAAGAGATTGTCGAAGAGACACATCTGAATATCCTATGCCTGTTTTATCATTGCTAGATTTTTGGCTTGTAAGGATTTCTTCAAATGCATCCTTGAACTATTCCAGAGTCAATTGTCTTTTCAGGCAATTTCTCTAGGTCTAGTCCTTTGATGTGCTCACCAGACAAATAATTTTGTCATGAAGAAATTTGTTTTTCCTTCAGCTTGATACTCTCTTGTTGATGACTATTGAGAGTTTGAATCTCACCGCCATCAAAGATTTCTCACTGAAGTTTCTCACGCTTCGCCGCTTTAACATAGGCTACTCTAGGAATTAAATTCTTCAAGCATATCCCGATTATCCTTGAGAAGTTCTTCCCATCGAAGCTATCACTGGTTTCATTTTTGTCCAAAGGACTTGGTGAAACTACAACTTCATTTTCAGTCATAGGTAGGACATGAATCATGAGCTATTAAACATATGTTAGCTTGCTCACAATCCTCTTCCTCTTCCTCGAATCGCTTCAAACCATGTAGCAACTCGTTTATCTTCTATGTCTTCACCAACATACCTTTTGTTTTTGAAATTTTCTAAACGAGGGTTTTCGGTATGCTTCAAATTTTGGCTTAGGACATTTTGAGGCAAATGACTGTGTTTCCTAAGTATAACATAACACACAAGCTCTTCCTTAGATGAGCTTTCACCAATCTTTCCGAAAGGTTGTTGGTGAGTGTTCTTCCTTCCATATTTTGCAAATTTTTGAAAACGTTTAACAAACATAGCAAATTGTTCATCGGATAAAAATCATTTTCACCGGAAGAAGTAGAAGGTTTGTTTTCAACAATGATTTCTTCTTGGACCATGGTCGGCACACGCCTGAACTGCTTGTCTTGCTCTAGAGCTTGATTAACTTCAAGTTCATAAACCTTTAAACTTGCGTAGAGACTACGAAGAGTCATCTCGCTTAAGTTTTTAGATTCTTTCATAGCAGTGGTCTTCACATGCCATAAGCTACCTAGAGAGCCTAGAAACCTCATGTTCATTTCCTTTTTGTCATAAGTTTTACCAAGAGAAAAGCAACTATTTATTACCTCACCGAATCGATCGTATGCTTGTCTCAAGGTTTCCTTAGGATCCTTTTTGAAAGAATCAAACTCATGTATGTATTTTCTGTGGTCTCGTCTCTCCTTCCAAGTATTCTACAAGAGCTTCCACATCTCTTTTCAAGTAGCTTGTACATCGAATCACTTGGCTGTAGTGCTTGTGTCTAGAGAGTCGGTGATTATGTTAATTGCTTTTCGTCAAGTTCTCCAGCCTTTCTATCGCCCTCTCTGTCCATTCTCGATTCTTCTTTAGGAACTTATGGTTCCAGCCGATGGAGGCTAGAAGATTTGCCTTCATTGGTACATGTTGACCGCAAAGACACATTTCCATAATCCGTTGTCAATAGAGTTCATGAATCTCATTACTTTATCCTTCCATACATCAAATGACCTTCGTCCAATATTGGGACGTGGTTAGCATTAGATGTAGGCAGATATAGTGTGTTTGTGCCATTATGTCGCATTCTCTCAAGAGTTTAATCTTGGAAAACTTGTTTTCGAAGAGTAAGGCTCGATACCAATTGTGGGTCCCAATGAGCACAATAATAAGCTAGAAGGGGGTTGAATAGCTTATTAACACTTTAAAACTTTTAAGTAAGTTCCTTGAAAGTTACTTGCAATCTATGAAAAGAATCAAGTAGCGGAAGACCTTCAAGAAATTGTTCCAGTCCGCCGATAAGGACTACTGTAGACCTTTTAACAGACATTTAAGTTCAATAAATGGATAATATAAACAATGAAACTAAGCAGCTCAATAAATAGACGTACGAAGGAAATAACACAAGTATTTTGGGATGGTTCACACTATAATGAGTGCTACGCCCACCACCAAGGCAATAACCTTGATTTAAATTGTGCACTATGTTTTCCACTTAGATCAATTACAAAGAATATCCCTAATGGATCGTGTACAAAAATATTGACTTGTGTTTGTCTAGGGAATTAAATATCAGAATACAAGATATTTAATTGCAAGTGTATATAGTTAATGGAAGTAAACAACAAGAAGAATAAAACAATAAATGTTGAAGAGCTCTCTTGTTGTTGACGAGGACTTCTAGATCTCGCTGAGGATCTATTGAATGCACCGAAATGAAAGACTTGGAGTTGTAGATCTCAGAGCAATTTTTAAGTGTTCGATTGATTCTGCATGCTTGTCTCTTTTGTTCCAGCCTTCAATGGCGTATTTAAAGCGATGCACTTCAAAAGATCCGTTGAGAAGACGAAGACTTCAACAAATTTATTCATAAATGCATTAAATGCATGGTCGCACCAAGGAATTTCGTCTTCACGTATATCTAGAGCGTATAATCTTTTCGAGATCTTCAAAAAGTGGGCGATTTGGTGTCGATCTAAGAGATGAAGCGTGGCGCCGCTTTTTTGCTTAATCGCCTGCAGCTAAAAGTATCCCCGCTGAAAGTTGCTTTCGCGGCTTGACATGTCGGGAATGACTTGGATTAATTCAAATAATATATGGGAATAAGTTTGAATTAATCCAGCCTAGCTTTGTCCGGGAGAGAACACGTAGAAGCGGCATCACTGACACGAGGTCTACCGATCTTAAGCTTAAAGCAGTCTTCCGCTGAAGCCGAGAGTAGGGTCTTCCGAACTCAAAAAAGTCCTACAAAAACTATACAAGGCAAAGTTCTATACATTGCCACGCTTAATCGACACGCACTCGATTAGCCATCAAGTATAAACTAGTGTAATGTATCGATCAGATATAAATTTAACATCAACAAGAACGATCAAGAACAAGTATCCATTGCCGTACATAGATGATTTGCTTGATCAATTGCAGTGGATCGGTGGTTTATTCTAAGCTTGATTTGAGGTTCTGTATCATCGGTTGAAGGTTAGACGAGCCGAGATGTTCGAAACCACTCTTCGCACGAGGTATGGGCACTATGAGTTTATGGTAATGCCATTTAGGTTGACTAATGCCGGTAGTATTTATGGATTTGATGAATCGGTGTTCCATAATTTTCTCGGATAAGCTTTTGTGGTGGTTTTCATAGACGACATTATTGTGTATTCTAAGTCTCTGGAGGAGCATGCACAACATTTCAGTGATGGTGTTATCGATTCTTCTGGAGAGGCAACTTTATGCTATGTTTAGCAAATGTGCATTTTTGCTAGGAAGTTTCATTTTGGGTCATGTTGTTTCTAGTACCGGGATAGCGGTGAGATCCTTCTAAGGTTTAAGCGGTGATGAATTGGAGGAGACCGACTCAATCACTGAATGAAGTTAGGAGTTTTTGGGTTTAGTCGGGTATTATCGAGTTTCATAGAAGGATTTTCTGAGATTGCTACACCGATGAGGGTAATTTGACTCAAAAAAAGATGCAAACATTTGTTCGATAAGTGTGAAGAAAGTTTCCAAGAATTGAAGAAGAAGTTGACTACGACACCAGTGTTAGCGTTGCCGAGCGGAGATGAGAACTTTGTTGTTTATAGCGATGCATCGAAAGAGGGATTGGGTTGTGTTCTTATGCAAAATGGTAAGGTGATTGCTTATGCTTCGAGGAAGTTGTCTCCGTATGAGCAGAATTATCCCACGCATGACCTTGAGTTGGCAGCGGTCATATTTGCTTTGCATAAGTGGAAATATTATTTGTATGGGTCGAAGTTTGAAATTTTTACGGATCACAAGAGTTTGAAATATTTGTTCTCAGAAAAGGAGTTGAATATGAGACAAAGGAGATGGATGGAGAAGTTGAAGGACCATGACTGTACGATACTTTATCATTCGGGGAAGGCGAACGTGGTCGCCGATGCTTTGAGTAGGAAAGTTCATTTGTTGTGTTTGATGATTCGGGAATGGAAGATGTTGGAGGATGTCCGTGATTGGAATCCTAGTGAGGTTAATCATGGAGTGTTATTTGCTAGTGTTCGGGCTATTCTAGTTTTATTGGAGAGGATTAAGGAGACTCAAAGGAAGGATCTGGGATTAGTGAAGATCATTGATGGTTTGAGCAAGAATGAGACGCTGGAGTTTGCGATGAATCAAGATGGGATTTTGACTTTTAAGGGAGAGTTTGTGTTCCTTCAGTTGAGGATGTGAAGCGACTTGTGTTAGATGAAGCTCACAAGGAAAAATATACCATCCATTCAGGGAGTACGAAGATGTATAGGGATTTGAAGAAGCAATTTTGGTGGAATGGCATGAAGCGCCAAATAGCAGATTATGTATCGAGGTGTCTAACTTGTCAACAGATGAAGGCAGAACATCAAGACCCGCGGTATTGTTGCAGCCGTTGGATATTCCAGAGTGGAAATGGGAGCACGTTACAATGGATTTTGTATCGTGGTTTCCACGTACTTTTAGAGGGTTTGATGCCGTTTGGGTTGTTGTAGATCGACTAACGAAATCAGCTCATTTTATTCTGATTGCGATGACTTATTCCTTGAGTCAGTTGGCGGCACTGTATGTGCAAGAGATTGTGAGACTGGATGGGGTTCCGGTTAGCATTGTTTCAGATAGGGATCCGAGATTTACTTTGAGGTTTTGGCAGGCTGTGCAGGAAGCTATAGGAACTAAGTTGAATTTCAGTACAACTTTTCACCCTCGACATGCATTGACAAACCGAGGTCAGAAGAACGATATGTGATACTTGAGGATATGTTACGGGCTTGTACGGTGGACTTTAAAGGGAGTTGGGATTCACACCTTCCATTGGCGGAGTTTGCATACAACAACAGTTACCAATCGAGTATTGAGATGGCAACGTATGAGGCACTTTATGGATGGAAGTGTAGATCTCCTGTTTGTTGGGATGAAGTCGGAGAAGCAAAGCTATGGGGTTTGGAGATTGTGCAACAGCCGGCCGAGAGTGTGAAGTTGATTCGGGATAGATTGCTTACGGCTCAAAGTAAACAGAAGAGCTATGCGGATAATCAGAGGAGAGATTTGGAGTTTCAAGTTGGAGATTATGTGTTTCTTAAAGTATCGCTGAGAAGGGGTACTAAGTGATTTGTGAAGAAAGGAAAGTTATCACCGAGGTTTGTTGGACATTTTGAGATTTTGGAGCGAGTTGGGAGCTTGGCTTATAGAGTGTCTTTACCACCATCGTTGTCGGATATTCATAATGAGTTTCACGTATCTATGCTTCGGAAGTATCTTAAGGATGATTCGCATGTTCTTGCGTATGAAGAGATTTCATTTCAGCCTGATTTGTCGTATGTTGAGCAACCGGTGAAGATTCTCGACACCAAGGAGCAAGTATTGAGGAACAAGACAATTCCATTGGTTAAGGTTCTTTGGATAAATCATGAGATCGAGGAAGCAACTTGGGAGACCGAGTTGGAGATGCGTGAGAAGTACCCTCATTTGTTTGAAGATCACGGTAAGAATTTAGGGGCTAAATTCCTTTTAGTAGGGGAGAATGTAATACCCTAGTTTATTGCATGCTTGTCTTATGCATGAGTTCATACCTTCATATTCACCATAAACGTGTTTACATAGCTCATTCGTATGTTTGAATTCAAAAGCATGTTCGTTGACGTTGATTTCTATGCTCGCATGCATCCTTTGTGTTATGAGATGTGTTGGGACTTTGACTGTGTTTAGATGTTGAAAAGATGTATATAAGTATTAGATGCCATTCATAACATCCTTAACATGATTTAGATGTTGTTTGAATGCTTGTTGCATCGTCGATTCGATCGTTGCTCACTTCTAGTTGTTATTCTTCTTCGTTTGGCCTGTTTGAGCATTTTTCGGGAGTGTTTGTTGTGTTCTAGATCATCTTTGAGTGAGGATTGAGCCTAGGGATATTTGGCCTTGAGTTTGGGGTTGTTTAGGGTTGCTTTAAGACCTTTTGCGCTCTGGAGACCTTGCTATCGCAAAGGGGTTGGGACCTTACCCCCGCAAGCTGAACAAAAGTTGTGAGCCTTGAATCTGCCTAGCATGCGGTCGCATGCTAGGACACACCATGCGACCGCATGGTCACCTTTTCCTGATACAATTTGTTTTGTTGTTTACTCCATTTTGGCTATCATAACCCCACCCAAACCCATTCTAAACCACTTCTAATTCGTCCTATCTATCAACCAATGTATCCTAAGCAAGTATTGGGAGTTTTGAGAGGATTGTAAGACACTTGGCAAGGGAGAACCACCACATGCATTGGTCACACCTTCCCACCCAACTTTTCAGCCTAAAGGAGACCAAATACAATCACTAAACCCATTTTCTTCAGCCATTCTCTCCAAAAACGGGATGAACATTTCTTGAAGGTTATAGAGAGTTCCTTGAAGGTTCTTGAGTGTTCTTCAATGGTGGCCAAAGCTTGAGGAGTCCATTTCCAAATCCCAACCATAGAAGTGAAGAGGAGGTCAAGGAGAACACATTCCACCCTTTGCATGTTCGATTTGTTTTCTTGTAGGGCTGATTGAAGGTAAGTTACATCACCTCTTTCTATTTATTTTTGCCTCATTGACCCTAGGGAAAACAATCTTGCTATTTGAGGTCAATGAGAGCATTTAGGGCTTTGTAGAGATGTCATGATTTGTTATTTTATAAATGATGAATTTTTGGTTGGATGAACATGTTATAAACCATGATTATGATGTTGTTCATGTGTAGAGATGTATGATAGATTATTCTATCTTGCTTGTTTAAGTATTGGGAGCATATTTGATGAAATGGCTAGACTGATATTTGATGAAATGGCTAGAATGCATATATGCCTAAATTGTGACTTTGATTCTATGTTTTCTACTTAATTGTTTTATTGGGGTTTTATGGGTTTAATGACCTTAGTAACCTATTTAGTTATGTTAGTATGGACATAGGAGAATATTGAGGCCAATCGCTTCTATACCCTAATTTTTGAAAGTTTGTAAATGACTCAACGGAGTTAACCATTGGGTTAGTATGACCTTAAGGAATGATATGCCTAAATCCTACGAAAGTTGGGGTAGTATTGATGGAGGTTAAGCCTCCAAGCATTTTAAAGTGTATGAAGAACACTTGATGATTAGAGTCTTAATTTTATCTCTAATGTGATTATGTGCTAGTTGTGATTTAAATGCATGACTAGATGATTGTAGAGTGCATGCCTACTTATTTGAGCATATGAGTATGTATTACTTGTTCTTGAAGTTTAAGTCCAGATGGAGTCGGTTTGTTGAGTCGTTGGCGGGACGATGTATCGTCTTCACGAATTGTGGGATTCGTGATTTCGATGGATCGCTGCGTCGGGTTGCACACACCCCTCCATCGATGGCCACGGTGGGGAAGTAGTTGATCTTAGTTGTAGTATGGAAACATGACTTTGATAACTATGGAACTCGAGTGGGGAATGTCTCGGGGACGTCGATACCACGATTTGGGTATCGAGGCCACATATGATTTGCACGTGTTTTTGCAGGAGCGACACGACGAAAAATGGTAACGATATCATATCCCTTGTTATATGAATTGACTCACGAGTGCTTATATGTGATTAATGTGCTACGTGAATATGATATGATATGATGGTTGAATGATTTAGTGAAATGTTATACTTGTCGATAACATGATATTTAAGATTGTTAAGTATGAATACCTTGACATGATTTTTAATGAAATGTTATATTATGTCAATAGCATGAATTATTATTGTTGAGCATGATGCCATGACAGGAAGTTATGTTAGTAACTTACTAAGTCTTTATGACTTACTCCTATTTGTTTGATTGTTTTCCCTAGATCCGAGTCGTGCTAGCGGATCGAAGTGATTGTCGAGTTGCGTTGGTGAAGCTTTTGGCAAGGTTGCTACCTTGTAGTTTTAGTATCTTTTCTTTTGGCAAGGACGATGGGAACATAAAGTTACGTAAACTTTATGAAAGGTAGCAAGACTTATGTGTTGATATTCGTACTTATGTTAATTAGTACATAATCTTTTGGGAGCCGACTTGTGTTAGTCATGCCTTATGTATTTTTTATGATCATGCTTCAGTTATGTTAACCATGTATTGGTTGGTTTATTATGTTTGTTCTCCGACATGTTTTTAGTCGTTGAAGTATGTTAGACTAGAGTTGTAGACTTAGTTTAATGTTGGGTTCCGGCTGTAACGTCGCCGATGACTTGGTATATAAATTGCTATTATTGATATTGCATGACAGGTGGTTTTGTTATACGTGCCCAATGTTGCGTGATTTTAATTTTTGGACACGTGATTTTAATTTTGGGCATTATCTCTTTGGTTGTGTTAGAGATTCATTATCTCTTTGATTTTAATTTTGGACTTATTAGCGAGATTTCGGGCCACCGCTTAATTATTATGTTACGCTTTGGTTGTGTTAGAGTGTGTTAGAGTTATTGGCTTGGCGTATTGTCGTTATGGCCTTACCCATTATTTGTCATAAATTGTTGTTATGTGGTTATGTTTTTTTTAGCGGCACGACCTCGGGGTCTCGTCTTGGGATTCGGGTCGGTTCGCCACAAGTACAACTCGACTTATTGGATCTTCGTCATCGTAACATGATTTCATTTCCACATATGACAATGTTTCATCTATGTTATATTGCTTTGTAGAAGTGTCTTTGTAGAAGTGTCTTTCGACGAGTCGCTCCGCACTTTCGCATCGCTCGCATGATTTCCATATTGTGCGATTATTGATAGTCTTTCGCTGCGTTGTGCGCTTAGGCCGTGTTGATCATGACTGTAGCAGATCGCAGCTGATCGATAGATCAAGATTAGATCGTGTGGTTCGTGATTGTAGCAGCCGACTTCCCCGAGTAGTTGCTTGTGGAGCTCTATTCCTTTTAGCATCGTCATTTGTTTATGTACCTTGGTTTTCCTGTGAGACCAATATTTTGTAAAGTTATTTAGACTTTACGGTGGGGCAGATACTTGGGTTTTGGTATTGTTTCTTCTTTGGGCCGACGTGTTGTGTCGTGCTGTTGTTCTTAGTCTTAGTTTGTATATTCGGTTGTCTCTCAGGCACGCAGTAGCTTTAGGGCTTTTCTTTATTCTAGTTGTTATCATTGTTGACTAACCCCGGTATGCATTAGCCGTGGGTAATTGTTATATCAGGTTGGTTCCTTGTTGAAACGCCAGCCTGAGTGCCGATGGTTTGTTCAGCGTCTGCAATGTTGCGGCACGCGAGTTTTTTTTCCCCTTCGTGAGATTTATGTCTCTCTTGGTCTCTTTGGCCTTGGTTTCGAGCTTCACAGCTCGGGACTTCTTTTCCTTATCACTTCCGCATAATTGAATTTTGTAAACCCGTATTTTAGTACAGTCTTATATTTATGTTCAAGCTTGTTAGCTCGACTATCCGACTCGCACTACTGATTTATAAGTGCTTGTCCTCTTCTTGCCTTGTCCTAGCGTCGCGGCCTTGAGATTGTTTCGGAATCCGGGTCGGGTCGTCACATCTTTGCCCGGAACAGAGAGTAGAAATTTGTACCACGTAGTAATAATCACATTCTTTATCAAACATTTTTAAAGAATAATCTTCCCATCTATTTCCATAGAATCTCATCACTAGTAATCAAGTCCTCAAAACTAATTTCATTACCGTATACCAATAGAGGTCTCAGACTCGGTAAAATTAAGTAAAAGTATGCAAACAAACAAAAAAAATCAATACAAGAAAATGTTAAAAATAAAAACACTAATTTTCAGACAGTAAAAAACAAGAATATTTTGAGATCATTTTTCAATTAATTCAATTTTTACTTTAATCATACCAAATATACTTTGAGAGGAAATTTTTCAACATGACAATGGGTTAAATTCAGTGGCTTGTGCTTCTGAAAAAGCACAAGCATTTCAAAAACAAGGCTTTTCATTTGCTCCACAAACACCAACAGCTGCAGATCTAACACGATAGAAGGAGGTTATATCAATGCTGATGGACAACAACACAAGCATTCTTAAGCCTTTAACACAGCTTATAGTAAACATTATAAATAAAAAAACCAAAAAAAAAACCTTTTATACACATGATGATATAGAATCTAAAACGGACACGTAAATCTGCATCGAAACAAATCGAGGCCCATTTTCACCGATAAGGAGTTTTGGCAATGACCGGAACCGTAGTGTGCCCACACACACATTAAGAGTTTCTCACTCTTCAGCAGCACTTAAATCAACGTTCAGGTCAAGAATTGTTGGGGGCCTAGTCAAGTTCCTGCAGTAATGTGATTAGAGAAGATGTTGAAGATCCACGAGATTTTGAATCTCTGTCCTTAAAAAAAAACTAGCACCGTATATGGAATGGCCATTTGTTAGCCAGTGAGTCTCCGGCGCCATGACCCCACTGGCGCGGTGCCCAGAATGGCTGGCTCCAGTGCCCAAAAGTGCTACAGTAGTGCTGCAGTTAACGCATTGTGCAATTTCTGAAGCACGCGGTACGAGAAAATGCAACACGAATGAGGGAAAAGAAATTCCATCGATGTCCTTCTCTCAGCCTATAAATAGAGGCCTCGAGGTTCGCTTTCTGTTTCCCCGGTCCAAAAATCTTGGAAAGAGCAGTTGCTCTGCCCGAGTAAAAAGGTCAATTACTATAGTTGCTCTGATCTTATGTCACTAATATCTTCAAGCTTTTGGGTTTGAAGTCTTCTGAAAAGAGCGTTGACTAGATCATATGTCTCATCTTTCGAAGTCATTGTTTCGATCCAGGTGAACCTAGAGTAGTTGTCAACTACTACAAGTGTGTACTTGTCTCCTGAAATACTGACTATAGTGATTGGTCCAAAGAGATCCATATGCAGAAGTTGAAGAAGTCTGCTAGTTGACATGACAGACTTTCTTTTAAAGGAAGACATGGAAAGTTTTCCTAATTGGCAAGCTTTACAACTTCTGTCATGGTCGGCAGACACCGTAGGTAGACCTTTGACAAGCCCATCTTTGGAGAGCTTGGAGAGGTGCTTGAAGTTGAGGTGACTGAGACGCTTGTGCCATAGCCAACTGTTGTCACGAACGTTGTTAGTAACTAGGCAAAGGCTAGAGAATCTCCCTAAAAGATTTAGGTCCACGACATAGACGTTTCCTTGTCTATTGTCGGTCAGTATTGTAGAGCAGGATTCACGATCTTTGATAAGGCATTGGTTGGAGTTGAATTGGCAGATAAGTCCTTTGTCGCATAATTGGGATATGCTCAGAAGATTATGCTTTAAGCCATTCACTAGAGAAACTTTGTTGATGGAGAGACTTCCTCTAGTGATTGAGCCATACCCAATTGTTTTCCCTCTTGCATTGTCTCCGAAAATAACTGTGGGACCTTTGGCTTAAGCTATATCGAGTAGAACTTGTTTCTGTCATGTGTCTTGAGCGACCCTTGTCGGTACAGATGTCCTTATCTTCTCGAATCTATAACCATGAAGCATACTGAAAAAGATTTAAAGAAACAAGGTCCCTTTATTTTCTTTTTGGGTCTAAGGATTAGCAACCTTTTGGAACCCATACCTGCCTAACCTTGAGAGAACTAGGTCTCTCAGATTTTGGAGTGAACCTTAGCAGGCATTCTGGGCCCAGATGGCCTAGGCAATTGCAAGAATGACATAAATGGAAGTTCCATAGAGAACTGTCAGTGGCTTTAGCTGAAGAGTGATTGTGATTATCCTTTTTCTTAATAGCCGTCCTTGGTTCAGCTAGCTTGTTGACGGTAGACTTAATTTGTTTCTTTTGGATCTTCCTAGGTATGTTACCACCAGACTTAGCTTTGGCTGGTCTGTTGATAACCTTTTTAGGAGTATTCGGTAGAATACCTTTAAGTTTACTTTCAACAGGTACAGGGGCCTTGCTTGTTTCATAGACAAAATTGATAGTCACCGGTAGAGATTTAGTTGGTCTACCGCCAGCAGACTTTGCCTTGGCAGAGTTGTTGTCGGTGGACTTTAGTTTCTCTACCGTTACTTTCTCAGGTTTCTTATTTGAAGCAGTAATCTTGGCTTTCCCTTTCTGAGCCTTGGGGTAAACATAAGGAACACTTGAATAACCAAGACCTTGTTTCCCCCTGTTTCCGAACGTCTGTTTAGAGAAGGAGATATCATAAGTAGTCTCGGAGGAGAATGTCATACTGGGCTCATCAGAATATCCTATGCCGGATTTGTCTTTACATGACTTTTGGCTTGAAAGGATTTCTTCAATGGTATCCTTGGAGCTGTTCCAAGAGTCAATTGTCTTTTGTAAGACAATTTTCTCCAAGTCAAGTCCTTTGATGTGCTCAGTGAGACATTCGATTTTGTCACAAAGGAATTTGTTTTCTCCTTTAAGCTTGGTACTTTCTTGTTGACAGCTATTGAGAGTTTGAATCTCAGCTACCATCAGAGATTTCTCAGCAGCAAGTTTCTCACAGTTCTTGGCGAGTTTTACATAGGCTACTCTAAAGGAATTAAACTCTTCAAGCATATCTTGATTATCCTTGAGAAGTTCTTCCTTACGGAAGTCCTCACAATTGATCTCATTTTTGTCCAAGGGACTAGGTGAGACTTCGACTTCATGTTCAGAGTCATAGGTGGGACCTGAATCATGAGCTATTAAGCATATGTTAGCTTGCTCACAATCATCCTCTTCCTCGTCTGAATCCGTCTCAAACCATGTAGCAACATGTTTATCTTCTATGTCTTCAGCCAGCATACCCTTTTGCTTTGAAATTTTTTTATAAGTAGGCCTTCGGTATGCTTCAAATTTTGGCTTTGGACATTTGGAGGCGAATTGACCAGGTTTTCTACAATTATAACACACAAGCTCTTCTTTTGATGAGCTTTCACCGGTCTTTCTAAAGGTCTGCTGGTGTGTGTCTTTCCTTCCATATTTTGCAAATTTTTGAAAACGTTTTACAAACATAGCAAATTGTTCGTCTGAAAGAAAATCGTTTTCACTGGAGGAAGTGGAAGGTTTGTTTTCAACAGTGATTTCTTCTTGAACCATGGCTGGCAAGGACACAGTTCTGAACTGTTGTCCTGCTCTAGAGCTTGATTTACTTCGAGCTCATAAACCTTCAAACATCCGTTAAAGACTACGGAGAGTCATTTCGTTTAAGTTTTTGGATTCTTTTATGGCAGTGGTCTTAACATGCCACAAGCTACCTAGAGAGCCTAGAAATCTCATGTTCATTTCCTTTTTGTCATAGGTTTTACCAAGAGAAAAGCAGCTATTAATTACCTCACTGAAGCGATCATATGCTTGTCTCAAGGTTTCCTTCGGATCCTTTTTGAAGGAGTCAAACTGCTGGATGAATGTGTATTTTCTGTTATCTCTCGTGTCTTGGTCTCCTTCCAAGTATTCCACAAGAGCTTCCCACATCTCTTTTGTAGTAGTACATTGGATCACTTGCTGGTACGTGCTTGTGTCTAGAGAGCTAGTAATGATGTTGATTGCTTTGCTATCTAGCTCTACTAGTTTTCTGTCGTCCTCTGTCCATTCTGATTCTTCTTTGGGTACTTCGGCATGATTCCCAGCGATGGAGGCTAGAAGGTTGGCCTTCATTGGTACATGTCGTCCTGCTAGTACAGACTTCCATAACCAGTTGTCAATGGAGTTCATAAAACACATTACCTTATCCTTCCAAACATCGAAGTGGCCTTCGTCCAATATTGGGACGTGGTTCGCATTCGATGTAGGCAGCATGTAGTGTGTTTGTGCCATTGGATCGAGTCTCTCAAGAGTTTAATCATGGAAAAACTGGTTTTCAAAGAGTTAAGCTCTGATACCAATTGTGAGTCCCAAAGGGCACAATAATAAGCTAGAAGGGGGGTTGAATAGCTTATTATACACTTAAAAACTTTTTAAGTAAGTTCTTTTGACAAGCACTTACAATCTATTAGGAAGATTGAAGTTGTGGAAGTCTTGCAAAGAAACTGATTACTCAAGTCTGCTGTTAAGGATATAGATAAAGGAAATAATAAATAGTTCAAAGGTAAACAAGCAGTAAGGGAAGAACACAAGAATTTTGGGATGGTTCACACTATAAAGAGTGCTACGTCCACCACCAAGGCAGTCAACCTTGCATTTAAAAGTACACTATGTTTTCCACAAGTTCTATTACAAGGAATATACCCAATGGATCGTGTACAAAAATATTGACTTGTGTTTGGGGGTTTAGGAATTAAATATCTGGGTAAACAAGATACTTAATTCGTGTAGAAGAATAACTTTGAATGAAAACAACAAGAAGTTAAAATATAAGTGTTGATGCAGGTCTTGTTGTTGTTGTTGAGGACTTCTTGATCTGTTTAAGATCTCTTGAATGCACTAAGTATAAAGACTTTGAGTTGTTGTAGATTTTCAGAACATTTCATCAAGTCACAAGTTGTTAACTCAACGATAATCGAAATGTCATTTAGTTGTTAACTTGCTAAAGTCACAAGTCGTAACTCAACGATAATCGAAATGTGACGCAATTGAGAGTTTACTCGGGTTTTTGTGTTCCTGACCTCGATTTGGTCCTATATCTTTACATGATGATAAAATAACATGTTTAGATATGTTAGACTTCTATATGGATGCATATATGTAAGTATTAGATATCATTCATAATATCCTTAACATGATTTAAATCTTGTTTGAATGCTTGTCGAATCGACGGTTTGATTGCTACTTTACTTCTTCTCGTTCTTCTTCTTTGTACGACTTTTTCGGTTGGTATTATTTTGACCCTAAATGACTATGGGACCTTGGGGAATTAACTTAGAATTATTTTTGAGTGGTCGTGTAAACGTTTACACACGTTCGAGTTTGATTTTTCGGAAATTCGCGTATTTCCGAAGGCCACGATAGGTCTGTAGTATTTTGGCCATAACTTTGCGTACGAAACTCGGAATTCGGATCCGTTTGATGTGTTAGAAACTAGACTCATAGAGATTTCTAAACATACCTTTTGTGTAATTTTAGGACGTGTATTTCGGTACAGGAACATTTTGTCAAATGGTCCAAATTCTGGTCTACTATAGTTGACCACTCATTGTGTGTTAGACTTTCTATTTGGCCAACTTAACCCTACCCAAACCCAACCTAACCCACCCTAAACCACCCTAGTTCGTCCTACCTATCCTCTCTTGTATGATTGACAAGTTTTGGGAGATTTAAGTGCATGTACAACACTTGGCAAAGAAAGACCTCCAACATGCACAAACATGCATTGGTCACTCCCTCCCACCCAACTATTCAGCCATAAGGTGACCAAATACATCCACCAAAGCCATTTTCTTCAGCCTCTCTCTCCTAAAACGTGGCTGAATACTCCTTGAAGGTTTGAGAGAGTTTTGAGTGGATTGAAAGCCACTTGGCAAGGGAGAACCCCTACATGCATTGGCCACGCTTCCCACTCACATTTTCAAGCCTTGAGGAAGCCAATACACCCACTAAGCCTTCCATTTTCTGCCATCTCTCTCCAAAAACGTGGACAACATTTTGAGAGCTGAAAGGAGAGTTTTCTTAGTGTTCTTGGGAGGTTCTTGAGTGATCAACAATGGTGGCCAAAGCTTGAGGAGTCCATTTACAAAACCTAACCATAGAAGAGGAGAGGAGGTCAAGGAGATCATGTACCCAAATTTGCATGGACGTTTTGTACATATTGTAGGACTGATTTAAGGTGAGCTACAACATCCCTTTCTATTTATTTTAGCCTCATTGACCCTAGGGAAAACAATCTTGCTATTTGAGGTCAATGAGAGCACTTAGGACTTTGTAGAGATGCCATGTTCTCCTATATGCTAAATAATGAATTTTGGTTGTATGAACAGATTATAAACATATTATAAACCATGATTTTGATGTTATTTAGGTGTGATAATGTATGATAAATCATTCCATCTTGTTGTTTAAGCATTGGGAGCATGTTTGATGAAATGGTTAGGCTTGTAGAGATGCTATGTTCTCGTATATGCTAAATGTTGCATTTTCGGTTGTATGAAAAGATTATGAACAGATTATAAACCCTTATTATGATGTCATTTATGTGTAGTAATGTATGATAAATCATTCTACCTTGTTGTTTAAGTGTTGGGAGCATGTTTGATGAAATGGTTAGGCTTGTAGAGATGCCATGTTCTCGTATATGCTATATGATGAATTTTTGGTTGCATAAACAGATTATGATCAGATTATAAACCATGTTTATGACGTTATTTAGGTGTGATAATGTATGATAAATCACCCTATCTTGTTGTTTAAGTGTTGGGAGCATATTTGATAAAATGGTTAGGCTTGTAGAGATGTCATGTTCTCGTATATGCTATATGATAAATTTTTTGTTGCATAAACAGATTATGATCAGATTAATAACCATGTTTATGATGTTATTTAGGTGTTATAATGTATGATAAATCACCCTATCTTGTTGTTCAAGTGTTGGGAGCATGTTTGATGAAATAGTTAGGCTTGTAGAGATGTCATGTTCTCGTATATGCTAAATGATGCATTTTTTGTTGGATGAACATAGTATAATCAGATTATAAACCATGATTATGATGTTATTTATGTGTATTGATGTATGATAAATCACCCCATCTTGTTGTTCAAGTGTTGGGAGCATGTTTGATTAAATAGTTAGGCTTGTAGAGATGCCATGTTCTCGTATATGCTAAATGATGCATTTTGGGTTGGATGAACAGATTATAATCAAATTATAAACCATGATTATGATGTTATTTATGAGTATTGATGTATGATAAATAACCCTATCTTGTTGTAGTGAACTTAATGATTTAACTTTTTTACACACAGTAAAGGTGCGAATTTTTTCTCTCTTCTGCGCCCTTTGTAGGGTTTTGCTTTTCTTGCCGTAATGGGAGAACCTCCTCCTGCGCCGCCTGATCCCACGGCCAAATCTTTTGCTTCAGTGTTAAGTTCCTCCGCTTCTCCTTCTCTAAACACTCCATTCTCAGTTATTCCCCCAGCGACTTTCAAGGGAGAACCTTCGCTTAAGCTTTCTCCGGAAATTATTTCCTCCCTTGCTCAACCTTTTCGGCTTGCCCTTATTGGAAAATTTTCACATGGCCGACCCTCAATGGAGGATACCCGCAAGTATTTCAACACAATCGGTCTCAAAGCTTCTGTCTCCATAGGTCTTCTGGATCCCAAACACATTCTTATTCAGGCCAGTCATGATGACGATTATCAGCGTTTGTGGATAAAAGATCAATGGTTCTTGGGTAAGCATCCGATGCGTGTCTTCAAATGGACGCCCGCCTTCAGACCTGATATAGAAAGCTCTATAGTTCCTGTCTGGTTTTCTCTTCCGGGCCTCCCTATTCACCTATTTAATAAATCTGCTCTCTTCTCCTTAGCTTCTTTATTTGGACGTCCTTTAATGATGGATCGCCTACTCTCTCAATCTCACTCGTCCGAGTGTTGCTCGTGTTCGTGGTGGAAATTGACCTTTTGAAGCCTTGTCCCAATCGAGTATGGATTGATTGTGGTACTGCTTTCCCTAGCTTCTGGCAACCTTTAGAAGCTGAGAACAAACCAGATTATTGTAGCAATTGTTTTCACCAAGGTCACCATGAGCTTAACTGTAAGTTTAAGGGATCGGATCAACCCAATCCCGCCCCTCCTACTGATCCTTTGCCAAAATCGATCCCTCAACGTTGGACTCCAAAAAAAACCAATGCCCCTTTGCAAAACTCCCATGCAAACCCTAATCCTACTCCTCCTACGCATGATGCCGTCCCTTCCCATGCTACGGGCACTGGTAATGCAACAAATCTTAACGAGACTACCCCACCTTTTGATCCTTCCCCTTCTTCTCGTCAAGATACAAATGGTTTAGACCCTCATTTGCCTAATAGTAAACCTTCCTCCCCCAAGCAAACAGGTCCTACAGATTCCCATTGTGAAACTCAGCCTGATTCTCATCGGGATCATGCCTCAAATATTCCCGAACCTACTCAAGATCCACCTCCGCATCCTCCCAACAATGGCTCCTACTATCTCCCCTAACCGCTTTGTTTCTCGAAACAATTGAATCTGAGAATGAAGAAGATTCCTCAACCATTCAGGCTCTCAATCTTCAGTCTACATCTCAAACCACTTCTCAGCAAGCTAAGCCTTCCATTCCTAAGTCGAGCAGACTCACTAGGTCAAAGGCTCCTAAGGCCACCGCTTCAAAGATCCTTTTAATCGCTTTTATGGATATTAAAGCTATTTTTGGAATATAAGGGGTATCGGTAATCTAATCTTCGCTCTGCCTCAAGCATCTTGTTCGCCTTCATGGCATTTCAATTGTGGTCGTTTTTGAACCTAAGCTTGCTAAGGAGAAGATTGATATCATATCTCGCCGCCTTAAATTCGTGTTTTCGACTTCCAATCCTTCTAGTTCTATTTGGGTCTTTGTAAAATCAAGTTTTTCAGTTTCTTTATTACTTGATTCTGCTCAACAAGTTACTTTTCAGATTCAACATTTTTCGTGGCCTTCTCCAGCTCTATTGACTTGTGTTTATGCAAAATGTGATGATCGGGATCGACAAGATTTATGGGATGAGATTATTCAGATTAGCTCTACCTATCAGAATCTCCCTTGGTTAATCGGTGGTGATTTTAATATTATTTTGGACCCGTCCGAAAAATCAGGTGGCTCGGGCTGGAATCGAATTGGAGCTATGGATTTCTATTCTTGTTTATCTGCCGCGGGGCTCACAGATTTGGGCTACTCTGGAAGCGATTACACTTGGTTGAATAAGAGAGAAGGCAATGCTATTATTTATGAGCGCATTGATAGAGTGCTTTGCAATTCCTTGTGGCTCGATAATTTCCATGCCACTACTATCCAACACCTTAATAGAACCTGCTCGCACCATTGCTCGCTTTGTTTGCTCGTCAAGCCACTCGTAGCTCTTCATCTTTTCGGTTTATCAATGCTTGGATTGGTCATCCGGGCTTTAAAGATGTTGTCTCTAATGCTTGGCATATCCCGATGACTGGTAGACCTATGGCTCTATTCTCCCGCAAGCTTTTTAATGTGAAGAATGCTCTGAAAGTCTGGAACAAAACTGTTTTTGGCAATATTTTTAATAATCTCCGACAGGCTGAAGAAGAAGCTCTTGAAATGGAGCTTTATTATGAGCTTAACAATTCCCCTTCTAACCGGGAAAATATGATGGAAGCTAAGGCTAAACTTCAGCTTTATCTTAAGCGAGAGGAGGAATATTGGCAGCAAAAATCTAGAATTCGCTGGCTGAAAGAGGGTCAGGGAAACTCTAAATTATTTCATGCTTCGGTTAAGCAAGCTCGTCTTCGCCTTTCAATCCATTCCATTATGGATGACAATGGTTTTCTTCTGGATTCAGATTCAGCCATTCAACAAGGCCTCATTCATCATTTTTCGGCCCAACTTCGTGATGAGGGTATTACTACTTCTCCTTTGGATTTTATTCCTCCCATTATCTCGGAAGATATGAATGTTTCCCTCATTGCTCCCCCCTCAGTCTCGGAGATCAAAATTGCTGTGGATACTCTTAATGGTGATAGTGCAGCTGGTCCTGATGGCTTTAATGGGAAATTTTATTCAGCCTGTTGGCCTATTATTGGCGATGATTTCTGCAATGCTATTCAAGAATATTTTTCTGGATTCTCTTTCCCCCGTGCTTGGTCAAGCACCTTGATAGTTCCCATTCCGAAGATTGATAGGCCTAAGTCTTTTAAAGACCTTCGCCCTATTAGTCCTTGCAATTTTTGCCAAAAGGTGGTCTCCAAAATTCTTTCTTTCAGGCTTGCGACTATTCTTCCTAATATTGTTTCAGAGAACCAAAGTGCATTTGTTAAAGGTCGTCTGATTCAGGACAATATTCTTTTGGCGCAAGAAATGATGTGTCACTTGGGCAAAAAAGTTCCTGGTTCAAATGTGGTTATCAAGCTAGACATGGCAAAGGCTTTGACCGAGTCTCTGGGTCTTTCTTATTAATATCCTTCGAAATTTTCCACGAAATCTTTATTGATTTGATTTGGCGTCTCATTTCGAGAATTGGTTCTCTGCTTTTATTTAACGAGCTTCTGTCGGCTATTTTTCCTCATCTCGAGGTCTAAGGCAAGGGGACCCCCTCTCTCCGAGTTTGTTCATAATTATGGCTGAATACTTTAGTCGGGGTCTAAACCATCTTCAGCATCAAGCCTCTTCTTCTATTTTCTCTACGGTTAGCGGATGTCCCATTATATCGCATCTTGCTTTCGCCGACGACGTTATTATTTTTTGTAATGGAAGTAAAGACTCTCTTCTCCGCCACAAGTCTTTTTTCCAGATGTATGAAGCTGTTTCTGGCCAGCAGATTAATATTTCCAAGAGCTTTTTTTTTGTTGCTCCTTCCATAGCTGCAAGCCGAATCTCCTCTATTCAGTCTCTGCTGGGTTTCAATCATGGCTCTCTTCCGTTTACTTATCTTGGGTGCCCGATCTACTTTGGTCGAAAGAAGAAACAGTTTTTTGACCCTCTTATCATCAAAATGCAAAACCGTGTAGAGACTTGGATGGGTAAATTCCTCAATTCGGCTGGTAGAATTATTCTGATCAGAAGTGTCCTCCATTCCATTTCCAGCTATCTTCTAGCTTCGTTGGACCCTCCTGTCTCGGTGATCTCTCTGATTGAGAAATTGTTTTCTAATTTTTTCTGGGGTCATATTGAAGGCAAAAATAAAGCTCACTGGGTTTCGTGGGAAAAATCTTTGTCGCCCTATCTCTGAGGGGGGAATCGGATTGCACTCAATATCTCATTTGGTTAAAGCTTATGGTTTAAAGCTTTGGTGGCGTTTTCGTTCCGCTTCGAATTTATGGACGAGTTTTCTTAAATCCAGATATTGCTCCCGGCAACACCCTTGTATTTCGACCCTTAAGGGATCCCATGTTTGGCAGCGCATGTTGAAAGCTCGGGAAATTGCGGAACCACACATTTTCTGGATAGTTGGTCGTGGTTCCATCTCTCCCTGGTATGATTCTTGGCTTCCAGCCCGCTTAGAGCGCCCAGCTAATTGCTCTATTTCCTCAGTTCGTGACCTTGTCCACAGTTTCGCTGGATCTTCTCTTCCAGCTTCTATTTTGAACTCTATTCTGGAACAACACATTGCTTTGGTTGATGAGAATGACAGGCCTTGTTGGTCCCCAAACAATTACAGGTGTTCTCTCTTTCTTACGCCTTGGACATTATATCTCCCTCTTTCTCAAGCCATCTTTCGGCTAAGTTTATCAACAAATTTACGCCAAATCACATTAGTATCTTTATGTGGCGTCTCCTCCTCAAGAAGCTCCCTCTTGATGAAGGCATATGGAGTAAAGGTTATTCTCTGGCTTCTAACTGTCACTGTTGTTTATCGGGCAACATAGAATCTTTTGAGCATGTTTTCCTATCTAGCAATACTGCTTGGTCTGTTTGGCGTCACTTTCATGTCTTATTTGACGTTCCGCTTCATCATTGCTCCATTAACGCATTTCGAGTTGGTGGCTTCATAATAAATCTCCCATTTTTGCCTTGCTTCCATCTCTTATTTTCTCGGCATCTTTGGAAGTTTCGCAACAAGGTCCCATGAGCGACGCTGTCTTCTTCTTTTATATCGGCATTGTTCTTATGGATCTCAAAGACATTTTACAGGCTGCCAATTACTATATTTCAGATCCTTTGAATTCTGCCAGACTTTCCTTTGGTCGGCGTAAGAAGGTCTCTATCTCTTCTTTGGCTTGGAAAAATCCTCCCTCAGGTAGGGTTAAACTCAATTCTGATGGTGCTAGTAGGGGTAATCCTGGTTTGAGTGGTGGTGGTGGTGTTCTTCGCAATTCTTCAGGAGATGTCCTTTTTGCTTTCTCTTGTTATTTTGGCACCTGCTCAAATACGATTCTTTGAGATTAGAGCTCTTCACTATGGCTGTCTTGGATTCATGCCCATGGCTTCCTTAATGCTGATATCGAGATTGACTCCAAGATTATTTTTGATAGCATCTCCAAGGGTCACAGTTTTCCTTGGAAGCATTCCTATTTTCTTCGTGATATTCTCCGCATTAAATCAGAGGGCACTTATCACTTCTCTCATTGCTTTCGCGAAGTCAACAAAGTTGCAGATTCTCTTGCCAATCTAGCCTGTGATTCTCAAGATAGTATTACCTTCCACTCCATAGATGACATTCCTCGGCCCATCCGAGGTCTTATTTTTCTTGATGCTTGTAATACTTCTTATATTCGATTTTCTTAGCAGTTTTGCTTGTATCTCCTTTTCGAGGTCAGGCTCCTCCGTCCTCCCTTTTATAAGGGCAAGGCTGGTTGTCCCCCTCAAGTTTGTTCTCCTTTTTATTCTTAATAAAATCCTGCAGGGTGTCGCCCCTGTTTCCTAAAAAAAACAAAAAAAAAACAAAAAAAAAAAAACAAAAAAACCCTATCTTGTTGTTTAAGTGTTGGGAGCATGTTTGATGAAATGGTTAGGCTTGTAGAGATGCCATGTTTCACTATATGCTAGATGATGAAATTTTGGTTGGATGAACATGTTGTAAAGTATGTTTATGATGATATTCATGTGTAGAGATAGATGATGAATTATTCTATCTTGTTTGTTTAAGTGTTGGGAGCATATTTGATGAAATGGTTAGACTCATATTTGATGAAATAGAAAGAATGAATATATATGCCTTGAATTATTCTATCTTGTTTGTTTAAGTGTTGGGAGCATATTTGATGAAATGGTTAGACTCATATTTGATGAAATAGAAAGAATGAATATATATGCCTTGTTTGTGACTTCTATTCTATGTTGACTAGTTAATTGTTTGAGTGGAGTTTTATGGGTTTAATAACCTTAGTAAACAGATTGTAAAGTATGTTTATGATGATATTCAAGGGTAGAGATATATGATAAATCATTCTATCTTGTTTGTTTAAGTGTTGGAAGCATGTTTGATGACTTGTGAATGAGTATATATGCCTAACTTGTGACCGTGATTCTATGTTGCCTACTTAAATGTTTGATTTGGGATCTTATGGGTTTAATGACCTTAGTAACCTATTGATTCATGTTAGTATGGACATAGGAGAGTATTGAGGCCAACGACTTCTATACCCTAATTTTTGAAAGATTGATTATGACTCAACGGAGTTGACCATTGGGTTAGTATGCCTAAGTCCTACGAATTTTGGGGTAGTATTAATGGAGATTAAGCCTCCAAGCATTTTAAAGTGTATGAAGAACACTTGATGATTAGAGCCTTGATTTTTATCTCTAATGTGATTATGTGCTAGTTGTGAAGTAAAAGCATGACTAGATGATTGTAGAGTAGATGCCTACTTATTTGAGCATATGATAATGTATTATGTGTGCTTGAAGTTTGAGTCCAGCTGGAGTCAGTTTGTTGATTCTTTGGGGCGGGACGATGCATCATCTTCACGAATTGTGAGATTCTTGATTTTGATGGATCGCCGCGCCGGATTGAACACACCCTCTATCGATGGCCACGGTAGGGAAGTAGTTGATCTCAGTTGTAGTATGGAAACATGACTTTGATAACTATCGGAACTCGAGCGGGGAAATGTCTCGGGGACGTCGATATCCACGAAAGGGATATCGAGGACACATAAAGGTTTTGCACGTGTTTTTGCATGAGCGACACGGCGGAGGAAATGGTAATGGTATCATATCCCTTTTTATATGAATTGACTCACGAGTGCTTATATGTGAATAATGTGCTACGTGAATATGATATGATTTGAAATGATGGTTGAATGAATGAATGAAATGTTATACTTGTTGATAAAATGATACTTGAAATTCATAAGTATGAGTACCTTGACATAATTATTTATGAAATGTATATTATGCCAATTGCATGAACTATTATTGTTGAGCATGATGCCATGACAGGAAGTTATGTTAGTAACTTGCTAAGTCTTTATGACTTACTCCTATTTGTTTTGATTGTTTTCCCTAGATCCGAGCCGAGTGAGCGGTTCGAAGTGATTGACAAGTTACGTCGGTGAAGCTTGTGACGAGGTTGCTACCTTGTAATTTTAGTACCTTTTTTTTTTGGCAAGGACGATGGGAACATAAAGTTATATAAACTTTATGTGGGGTAGCAAGACTTTATGTGTTTGACTTTTAGTACTTATGCTAATTAGTACTTAATCTTTTGAGAGCCGACATGTGTTAGTCGTGCCTTATGTATTTATGATGCTCATGCTTTAGTTGTTTTAACCATATATTGGTTTGTTTATTATGTTTGTTATGCGGCATGTTTTTAGCCGTTAAGCATGTTAGACTAGAGTTGTAGACTTAGTTTAATGTTGGGTTCCGGCCATAACGTCGCCGATGACTTGGTATATAATTGCTATAAATTGTTGTATGTGCCTATTGTTGCGTCACATGATTTTATTTTTGGACCAATAGATTCATTATCTCTAAGGTTGTGTTAGTTTGAGCTTGTTAGCTCGGGCGCCACTGTTCAATTATATTACGCTTCCGCATGTGTTAAAGTTTTTGGCGTATTGCCGTTATGGCCTTACCCATTATTTGTTATCATGTGTGTTTTTTGACGACACGACCTCGGGGTCTCGTCTTGGGATCCGGGTCGGGTCGCCACAGTTGGTATCAGAGCTATTGGTTAACTGTCTGCCAGGATAGGTTCCTTGGCCTAGTTTGGGGGTTAGTTTTGTGTGAATCGTTGAATATTAACGTTGAATATTAACGTCGAATCTAGAATGTGTGTTAGCACTAGTAGAGGTGCTAATGATGAGTATAAGGTAGTATTAGTAGTATCCATGTTTGAGAATCCACCGGATAATTGAATATTATGAGATTATGGTTTAATATTTAAGTGATGATCACGAGTAGTTAGAAGTACTTAGTACCGAATGAGACTAGGAAGAATCAATGAATTGTGAAAGAGTTAAGGATTAAGGATGGAATATTATAGGCAATTTATTTTATTACTTATGGATTATCGAGGGTGGACTATACTTATGAGAAAGGGTTGGATATTAAGGAATGCACTCGAGAGAGGACCTCGAGAACTGTTAAGGATGATGATGAGTTAGAAGGCAATTTGAAAATATTGCCTTAAGTTGAGGATTAACGATTCTAGTAGTGCTAGTAAGCGGTCTAGTGACTCTTAGTGAGATGGTGATAGACGACCTAGAGTTTGAGGTTGTGTGCGTGTGGCGGTTGGCCATTGCGGAGTTTTGAGACCTACCGAGATAGGAGGTAACTCCTTATTTATATATTATGGTTATTATTATCGCTACTATGAGTATGCGTGGTATCGTTAGCTCACATGCATTCATACATACATTGCATTGAGTATTGAAATCTATTGATTGTTGGTTTCTCGGGTTTATTGATATGATAAAGGATGATGTCCCGGTATGGGATTTGTTTATGGTTTTGATTGAATTTTGATTTTTCGGCAAGCAATTAATTGCGGTATAAAAATGTGATAATGTTTACTAGTTGTATTTGCTAGTGGTGCGTTGAGTTTATACACTCTATGGATATACGTGTAATGTTATGAGTTGCATGAATTAAATGGATTATATGAGTAGAAGTATGATGGTACTTGGTGATTATATATCACATTTGCATGATATACGTGTATGCATGTGGTATTGTTAATAATAGGAATTTTGTCATTTGCTTAAAGATTAAATTATGAGTAAGGATATGGTTACAAAAAAAATAAATAAATAAAATAAAATGTATTTAATGGATATAGTTGTATTTGAGTATGAACATGCTTATGTGCATTAGTAGTAAAGGTAACTTGCTTAGTCTGTTGCATGATTATGTGAGACAATAGGGAAGGATGCTTAGAAATTTTCTCATGGACCTTGGCATCCTTGCAACGGAAGCTTTTGAAATCCAATTTAGCCGCACTCGAATTGGTGATCAAAAGAGGTTCGTTGGTGGACTAGGATTGGTAGCAAGTAGGTTAGAAATTGACTAAACCAATTACCAAAGGGAACAACAATGGAATGAATTTTTAATCAATGCTATTATGTGTTGTTATGTGTTTCATCCATAATTTGGAAATTTTGAGTGTGGCTTGCATGATAATGAATGTTGACTTATTGTTTTAGGAGCGTGTTGTGGAACACTCTTCTTTAGTTTGTGGATTGCCCTATCGGCAATTTTTATGTCTTATGATTTGGAATTTGTTGTACTGAAGTCTCATGTTGTAGCACCGAGGCATATAGTTTTGGAATATTGATCTTTATAAAGTCTTGATTTTGTTTTTGTGATATGTTAAGGATTCACGTGGTTAATTAATCAGTAATGAAATTTGTGTGTACTTTTGTGACTCGAGTCTGAGTCAAATTATTTTCAATCTTAAGTGTTTGGTAATATGGTTATTGGCAATTTTTGAACTTGTGAATGTGAGATTTTTGGTAATTGATTTTTGAGTATTTGGTTTGGTTATTGTGATAATAGACTCGTAGATTGAGTCTAGGTTTATGGTTTTGAGCATCGAGTGTTCACTCAAGATTGAGAGACACCGTAGTTGTGTTTGGGTATTTGTTGTTGGGTGATGACCTAACGTTGGTTTGTTATACGGTTTAGAATTCGGGACGAATTCTTTTTAAGGGGGAGAGGATGTAAGACCCCGATTCTCGGTTAGCTTGAATTGCGTATAATGCTCGCACTTCTTCCCTTGTTGATCGCTTATTTGATTTCTGAGAGAGTCTAGATGTGTATGAGAGATCACATTAAGACCAAAATACTTTTAAGAGATGTCATTTAGTTAACTTGCTAAAGTCACAAGTCGTAACTCGACGATAATCGAAATGTGACGCGATTGAGAGTTTACTCGGGTTTTTGTGTTCCTGACCTCGATTTGGTCCAAGATCTTTACATGATGATAAAATAACATGTTTAGATATGTTAGACTTCTATATGGATGCATATATGTAAGTATTAGATATCATTCATAATATCCTTAACATGATTTAAATCTTGTTTGAATGCTTGTCGAATCGACGGTTTGATTGCTACTTTACTTCTTCTCGTTCTTCTTCTTTGTACGACTTTTTCGGTTGGTATTATTTTGACCCTAAATGACTAGGGGACCTTGGGGAATTAACTTAGAATTATTTTTGAGTGGTCGTGTAAACGTTTACACACGTTCGAGTTTGATTTTTCGGAAATTCGCGTATTTCCGAAGGCCACGATAGGTCGTAGTATTTTGGCCATAACTTTGTGCAAACTCGAATTCGGATCCGTTTGATGTGTTAGAAACTAGAATCATAGAGATTTCTAAACATACCTTTTGTGTAATTTTAGGACGTGTATTTCAGGTACAGGAACATTTTGTAAAATGGCCCAAATTCTGGTCTACTATAGTTGACCACTCATTGTGTGTTAGACTTTCTATTTGGCCAACTTAACCCTACCCAAACCCAACCTAACCCACCCTAAACCACCCTAGTTCGTCCTACCTATCCTCTCTTGCATGCTTGACAAGTTTTGGGAGATTTAAGTGCATGTACAACACTTGGCAAAGAAAGACCTCCAACATGCACAAACATGCTTTGGTCACTCCCTCCCACCCCACTATTCAGCCATAAGGTGACCAAATACATCCACCAAAGCCATTTTCTTCAGCCTCTCTCTCCTAAAACGTGGCTGAATACTCCTTGAAGGTTTGAGAGAGTTTTGAGTGGATTGAAAGCCACTTGGCAAGGGAGAACCACTACATGCATTGGCCACTCTTCCCACTCACATTTTCAAGCCTTGGGGAGGCCAATACACCCACTAAGCCTTCCATTTTCTGTCATCTCTCTCCAAAAACGTGGACAACATTTTTAGAGCTGAAAGGAGAGTTTTCTTAGTGTTCTTGGGAGGTTCTTGAGTGATCAACAATGGTGGCCAAAGCTTGAGGAGTCCATTTACAAAACTCAACCATAGAAGAGGAGAGGAGGTCAAGGAGATCATGTACCCACCTTTGCATGGACGTTTTGTACATATTGTAGGACTGATATAAGGTGAGTTACAACATCCCTTTCTATTTATTTTAGCCTCATTGACCCTAGGTAAAACAATCTTGCTATTTGAGGTCAATGAGAGCACTTAGGACTTTGTAGAGATGTCATGTTCTCCTATATGTTAAATGATAAATTTTGGTTGTATGAACATATTATAAACAGATTATAAACCATGATTATAATGTTATTTAGGTGTGATAATGTATGATAAACCATTCCATCTTGTTGTTTAAGTGTTGGGAGCATGTTTGATGGAATAGTTAGGCTTGTAGAGATGTCATGTTCTCGTATATGCTAATTCATGCATTTTAGGTTGTATAAACAGATTATGATCAGATTGTAAATCATGATTTTGATGTTATTTAGGTTTGATAATGTATGATAAATCATTCCATCTTGTTGTTTAAGCATTGAGAGCATGTTTGATGAAATGGTTAGGCTTGTAGAGATGCTATGTTCTCGTATATGCTAAATGATTGAATTTTTCGGTTGTATGAAATGTATATAAATCAGATTATGAACAGATTATAAACGTTTATAAACAATGATGTTATTTATGTGAGTAATGTATGATAAATCATCTATCTTGTTGTTTAAGTGTTGGGAGCATATTTGATAAAATGGTTAGGCTTGTAGAGATGTCATGTTCTCGTATATGCTATATGCTGAATTTTTTTGTTGCATAAACAGATTATGATCAGATTAATGACCATGTTTATGATGTTATTTAGGTGTTATAATGTATGATAAATCACCCTATCTTGTTGTTTAAGTGTTGGGAGCATGTTTGATGAAATAGTTAGGCTTGTAGAGATGTCATGTTCTCGTATATGCTAAATGATGCATTTTTGGTTGGATGAACATATTATAATCAGATTATAAACCATAATTATGATGTTATTTATGTGTAATTATGTATGATAAATCACCCCATCTTGTTGTTCAAGTGTTGGGAGCATGTTTGATGAAATAGTTAGGCTTGTAGAGATGTCATGTTCTCGTATATGCTAAATGATGCATTTTGGGTTGGATGAACAGATTATAATCAAATTATAAACCATGATTATGATGTTATTTATGTGTATTGATGTATGATAAATAACCCTATCTTGTTGTTTAAGTGTTGGGAGCATGTTTGATGAAATGGTTAGGCTTGTAGAGATGCCATGTTTCACTATATGCTAGATAATGAAATTTTGGTTGGATGAACATGTTGTAAAGTATGTTTATGATGATATTCATGTGTAGAGATAGATGATGAATTATTCTATCTTGTTTGTTTAAGTGTTGGGAGCATATTTGATGAAATGGTTAGACTCATATTTGATGAAATAGAAAGAATGAATATATATGCCTTGTTTGTGACTTCTATTCTATGTTGACTAGTTAATTGTTTGAGTGGAGTTTTATGGGTTTAATAACCTTAGTAAACAGATTGTAAAGTATGTTTATGATGATATTCAAGGGTAGAGATATATGATAAATCATTCTATCTTGTTTGTTTAAGTGTTGGAAGCATGTTTGATGACTTGTGAATGAGTATATATGCCTAACTTGTGACCGTGATTCTATGTTGCCTACTTAAATGTTTGATTTGGGGATCTTATGGGTTTAATGACCTTAGTAACCTATTGATTCATGTTAGTATGGACATAGGAGAGTATTGAGGCCAACGGCTTCTATACCCTAATTTTTGAAAGATTGATTATGACTCAATGGAGTTGACCATTGGGTTAGTATGACATTAAGGAGTAATATGCCTAAGTCCTATGAATTTTGGGGTAGTATTAATGGAGATTAAGCCTCCAAGCATTTTAAAGTGTATGAAGAACACTTGATGATTAGAGCCTTGATTTTTATCTCTAATGTGATTATGTGCTAGTTGTGAAGTAAAAGCATGACTAGATGATTGTAGAGTACATGCCTACTTATTTGAGCATATGATAATGTATTACGTGTGCTTGAAGTTTGAGTCCAGCTGGAGTCGGTTTGTTGAGTCTTTGGGGCGGGACGATGCATCATCTTCACGAATTGTGAGATTCGTGATTTTGATGGATCGCCGCGCCGGATTGCACACACCCTCTATCGATGGCCACGGTAGGGAAGTAGTTGATCTCAGTTGTAGTATGGAAACATGACTTTGATAACTATCGGAACTCGAGCGGGGAAATGTCTCGGGGACGTCGATATCCACGAAAGGGATATCGAGGACACATAAAGGTTTTGCACGTGTTTTTGCAGGAGCGACACGGCGGAGGAAATGGTAACGGTATCATATCCCTTTTTATATGAATTGACTCACGAGTGCTTATATGTGAATAATGTGCTACGTGAATATGATATGATTTGAAATGATGGTTGAATGAATTAATGAAATGTTATACTTGTTGATAACATTATACTTGAAATTCATAAGTATGAGTACCTTGACATAATTATTTATGAAATGTATATTATGCCAATTGCATGAACTATTATTGTTGAGCATGATGCCATGACAGGAAGTTATGTTAGTAACTTGCTAAGTCTTTATGACTTACTCCTATTTGTTTTGATTGTTTTCCCTAGATCCGAGCCGAGTGAGCGGTTCGAAGTGATTGACAAGTTACGTCGGTGAAGCTTGTGACGAGGTTGCTACCTTGTTATTTTAGTACCTTTTTTTTTGGCAAGGACGATGGAAACATAAAGTTATATAAACTTTATGTGGGGTAGCAAGACTTTATGTGTTTGACTATTAGTACTTATGCTAATTAGTACTTAATCTTTTGAGAGCCGACATGTGTTAGTCGTGCCTTATGTATTTATGATGCTCATGCTTTAGTTGTTTTAACCATATATTGGTTTGTTTATTATGTTTGTTATGCGGCATGTTTTTAGCCGTTAAGCATGTTAGACTAGAGTTGTAGACTTAGTTTAATGTTGGGTTCCGGCCGTAACGTCGCCGATGACTTGATATATAATTGCTATAAATTGTTGTATGTGCCTATTGTTGCGTCACATGATTTTATTTTTGGACCAAGAGATTCATTATCTCTAAGGTTGTGTTAGTTTGAGCTTGTTAGCTCGGGCGCCACTGTTCAATTATAATTACGCTTCCGCATGTGTTAAAGTTTTTGGCGTATCGCCGTTATGGCCTTACCCGTTATTTGTTATCATGTGTGTTTTTGACGACACGACCTCGGGTCTCGTCTTGGGATCCGGGTCGGGTCGCCACATGTTGAATGTATTAAATGCATGGAGTTATCTTGGTGATTTCGTCTTCACTGATATAGAGCAGGAATGGAATGCAGGTTGTTTGATCTCAATTTAGACCCATTAAGCGCATGCTTGACCATGTGCACACAAGGTATGCCGCTGGTTGCTATAGCAGGTCTTCCGGTGAAGCACAACTGAGGTCTTCCGCTGAACCTGTGATGTGACGACCCAACCCGGATCCCAAGACGAGACCCCAAGGTCGTACCATCAGGACAAGCTAAGGGACAGACAAGCACCTGCTAAGCATAATGGTGCGAGTCAAAAGACGAGCCAACAAGCTCAAGACAAGAAGACATAGCCATAACGGCGATACAAGATAATAAAAACTAAAACCTGCGGAAGCAAAACCACAATGGGACCCGAGCTAACAAGCTCCCAAATATAAACAACCAAAGAGATAGTAAATCTCTCGGCCCAAAAATTCGACGCACGTGACGCAACATTAGACACGCGCAACAAACCATCGGCAACCAATGCCGGCAACAGACAAAATTCCAACCTGATAAACACCACTCAACGGCTACAACATGCCGGAGGGACAATTCAACTATAACGATATAATATCAATGCTAAACCACCAACCAAGATCTCACGACTAAAACTGTCGGAGATAGGAACAATAATAATACAAACTAGAATAAACGAGCCACACATGCTCGAAATGACAACGGGAATAATTCTAAAGGTACAAAAGCTCGGCTATACAACCGGCTCCCAAATAAATAACAATAACATACTAACATAATCTACCCAAGTAAAGTCTACATAACTTTACATCCGAGTCTCACAATTAATTAATAAAAATAATAATATTAACTCCAAGCTTATTGCTCGGAAGACCACCTGCTAGAAATCGCTATCCGAAGTCGCCGCGCGTACTAACGGGATCACTGCACACACTAGGGAAAAACAACCACACGGAGTGAGTCATAATGACCCAGTAAGTTACTAAATGCAACTGTATGGCATATTATGTCATGGCATGGCATGATGCACGATCATATAAAAATCATGGTATCATGCTAGTATACCAACAAGAAACATGTACTTAATTTTCAAAGCACATAAACTCTCATAAATCATGTAGCATAATATTTTTCATATAAATGCTCATAAATAAACATGTGTAACAGGGAACGTAAATCGAACCGTTACAACCAAATCCGGGTCCAACACCCAACCAACTTACCATGAGATCCAATCTCAAACCAATATCCGGGCTCAATACCCAATCAATCATACCTTGGGGTTTCGTCCCCAAATAATCACAACTCATCAGTTTCCCTTAATGAGTACTCGTTACATTCATCCAGTCTCCGGATGAGAAATGGGAGCTTCAAGTAGGCTAGATGGCTCTCTCTCGAGACCACATCCCACTATTGGCCAAATAGTGAGGAGAAAGGGAACCAATGCAACGATTCATAGCGATTGTTTCCAAAGACTATGAATCGTCCCATTGCCGACACAACAACCAAACCCGCCAGCTGGACTTAAACCAAAACGATCAAGTAGATATTTACTTGCATAAACCAATGAGACCAAGTTCATTATTATCGGGCTCATTAAATCATGTAGGACATAATGCTCTACAACAATCTCATAAACCATGCACATAATTGCATATAAACAAGTAGGGCATAATGCTCCACGAAATTCCATAATCCATGCACATATTTGCATATAATCAAGTAGGTCATAATGCTCTACCAAGTATCATGAACAATGCATATATTTGGACATAACCATTGTGTTCAACTAACTTACAAGTTTAGTTCAAGAACTACATATTGAGGTACTCATTATTCCTCAAGTCATCACCCAAATCAAGTATAGCATACAAGCTTAATAAATTATAATGTGAGGTCTACAATAATCCTCAACTCAAAATCAAACCAAAGACTACTACGTTAGTCTAAGAATATCCACAATTCAAGACTTAGTATTTTAGTTTTTATTTTAAGTACACCGGACTCAATCTTAGTCCTAATCGTCAAACATGATCAACATCACCAATTCCATACTCAAGAACAACATGACTACTCCGTAGTCACTTTCTCACAAGTGTTTCCATACACACGCAACCCAAAATCCTTAAGGAGAGAATTCTTTCTTAATCTTCTCTTAAATATACTCATGACTATACGTGGGTCTCTATTATCCCATGCTCTAACAAGCACGCTCAAAATATATATTTCTAGTAAGTCTCCATGACGTGAGTGTCTCAATTGGACACAAACCAAAAACCCGGTGTGCACGAACATAACCCAAACAAACCCAAACATTGTAGGGTTTCAACCCAAGGCTCATTATCATTTTATTGGCCTTAAAACGACTCCGTTGAGTCTTACTACTACATTTCATTCTTTACGTGTTTCATAAATCCACACTTTAATATCTCATTAAAGTTTACAACAAATTCCCAATATTCATTCGAGCTTGATTCTCAAGCCTAATAATCCATAAAGTTCATCATAATCATAATTCCATTTCAAGTTTGGAGACTATGCATTTTACAACATTAATCAAACGAAATCCAATCGTCGTAGGATTTCAACCCAAGTTCGTTTAGCACATTATTGAACTTATGATGACTCCGTTGAGTCTTAATACTACATTTTATTCTTTATATATTTCGTCAACCCACACTTTACTATTTCATTCATATTCACAAATAAGTTTCCAAAACTCATTCGGGCTTGATTCCCAAGCCTAAAAATATTTAAAGTTCATCATAACCATAATTGCATTAAAAATTCGGAAGTTATATATGCTTCACAACATCAAACAAGTGAAATCCAATTGTCGTAGGATTTCGACCCAAGTCCATTCAACACATTATTGATCTCGTAATGATTCCGTTGACTCTTAATATCAAGTTCTAATCTTTACCCATTTCATTAACCTAACATTAACACCCACTTTAATTGACCACAATTTCTCCAATAATTCGGGCTTCATTCACGAGCCCTAAAATTTCACCAAGAACTCAACATAGGGCATAACCCATTTCCTACAACATACAATTTCATTCAAATCATCATATTCATGATATCAACATGTTCATACTTCCAAAAATCCCCAAAATGGGCATACATAGCATATTAATTGTTCATTGCCCTCAAATAACACTTAGATTGTTTTCCCTAGGGGCCAATGAACCAAAATCAAAAGAGAGCAACTTACCTAGCTTGAGTGAAAACTCAAGAGAATCAAAATCTGAACGGTGAAGTTGTTCCACCCGTCGCATACATCAAGAATCCGAAGTTTGGCGGCAATCGGACGGTCGGATCTTTGTAGATCGGAAGAAGAATGGCTAGGGCTCAAAGCTTCAAGTCTCCCACACTCTCTCTCTGAATACGTATTCTAAGGAGGAAAAATGAAGAGAAATGGCTGAATTGGTGAAGGGTTAGACTATTTATACCTCCCAAGTAATGAGGGCACAATAGGAACTTCCAAGGTACAATTAGTGAAGTTTAGATGTAATCCACCACTAATCAAACTTTAATTAACTCTCTAAACATGTTAGGACATGATTAGGACTTAGTTTAAGGGTTAGGAAGGGTTTAGAGGGGGTTTAGTGGGGGTAGAATAGGAAAATCACTTCAAAAATGCAAAACAGGGAGTTGCTGTCTCGAAGGTTGATGCGCTCGCATGGCTCTAGACCATGCGACCGCAAGGGTCCCCTTTCAACCCTTGGTAAGTTTTGTGAAACCTCATTCGCTCCCTGGTGGTTCCGCATGCAACCGCAAGCCTTAAAGCTTCGAAACGGCTTATAATTCAACCCTTAAAGTCCTCAAACACTTGGCTAAACCATACAAGTCTCAAACCACTTTTAATGTAGGTCTAAACTCCCATAAACAACACCCGAAACAACTCGGAGTGAAACCGACGCAAGTTACAACAACGCGCTAACGAAGCGACGAATGAAACCGCAAACCGACGGGAAACAACCCAAGGTTACGAACACTTCAAAAGGCTATTAAATAGGCCTGAATGCCCTTCAGTTGATTAACAACAGATGAGAGAAATGAGCTCTTGAAAGACGAGATGATCTCCCGGCTCAATCTCAAACTACGCGATAAGGATGATTGATATCCCCGGAGCGTCGAAACTTCACGAGACTTAAGGAATACCTCCAACTAGGATTCTAACACATATAAACATGTTATTTAATCATCATGTAAAGATCCAGGACCAAAACGAGGTCAGGAACACGAAACGCAAGCGAATTCTCAATCGCGTCGCATTTCGACTATCGTCGAGTTACGACTTGTGACTTTAGCAAGTTCACAACTATATGGCATGTCTTAAAAGTATTTTGGTCTTAATGTGATCTCTCATACACATCCAGACTCTCTCACAAGCCCAACGAGCAATCAACCAAAGAAGAAATGCGAGCATTACACGCAATTCAAGCTAACCAGGAATCGGGGTCTTACATCCTCTCCCCCTTAAAAAGAATTCGTCCCGAATTCTAAACTGTATCTCAAACCAATGCTAGGTCATCACCTCAACATGGAATACCCAGACACCACTACGGTGTCTCACAATCCCGAGTGAACACTCGATGCTCAAAACCATAAACCTAGACTCAATCTCCGAGTCTACCGTCAAAATAACCAAACCAAGTATATGAGGATCAAACTACCGTGATCCGGACTCAGGTTTCAGGACCTCTCAAAAGGCACCACAACATTAAACTCTTTAGATTTGAAATAATATGACTTATATTCGAGTCGTGAAAACACATACGAACAATACTAACCAAATCTCGTACACAAACCCCAACGTTTATCATGAAAACAAGTTCAAGTATACCATAAACATTCAACTACCCAAAACTATTTGTCCTGGGGCACATCATAAAATTTGCGCATAATAGATCTTAAGTCACAAGAAGTAATAATTGCCTATAGAGCAATTCTCAACCAAATCAGAGACAATCAAGTTGACATTTCAAGCCACGCAAGTAATACTCGCGATCTCCCTATTGCGGGTAAGAACACATAAGAGCACAACAATGAAATGTTTTGAAAATTCTTTCCATTTATGTCCATTCCATTTAGTAATGGGTATAGTCAATTTCTACCATAATTCATACCAATCCTAGTCCAACAACGAACCACTTTTGATCACCAATTTAGGGTACCGGCTAAATTGGATATTCAAAAGCTTTCGTTGCAAGGATGCGAAGGTTCATGATAAAAAAGTTTTAAGCATCCTTTAATAGTCTCCTATGCTAAGGAAATGAATGAGCAGGAGATAATAATTATGGAATGAGAATTTAATATACTACAATGTGGATGCATCAAGTAGGTGTTTCCTACAACTAATGCACATAACTGGATGAAATCAAGTCAAATAACAAGGTCTATTACCTTGGCAAACAACAATCATATTTATCACAAAACTCGTGTACCTAGTACACAACCATGAAAACTCGCTAGACGTCACCACGTACCGACGCGGCTACTAGTAGTCGTAACGTCTATACATCACAATTCCAACCTTTATTAAATTCTAGACCAAGTCTACAACCGACGCATATACTAACGTCCCCAAAACGCCAAAACTTCAACAAAATTGCGGTGAAACATCATACTTGTTCACGCACTAAAATCAACCCATAGATCGCAACACTTAACTTTCGCACTTATCGAGTGTATCCTACTCGCATAATAATCATGATCAATATTATAGGTGTATATTATTCATCACCTTAAACATTTCCCCATAGGATATACAAGTATCATATCAACCAATAAGTATCATTATACAATTCATGCTTCATATATATATATACATATATATACAAATATTCAAATATTCATACCCCGGCTCTTAATATAGGCCTACAAAACTGCAACCCCATAATACCATCGATTACTATCGTCGTAACATAAATTCATCCCCAATGCTCTTTATATATAGTATAGTCCTATATATACATAGACTACACAAGAATCCACAAACAATGTGTGATTACCTACCGGCAATTCACAAATCAAACAATATCACATACCAATACCACATTAGGGCATTATCCCCAATCAAACAATAAACCAACAATATGCAATACACCATGTAATGTATGTATGAATGCACATGAGCTACCGATAAGACGTGTACTCATAATAATAATAATAGTAGTAACGGTATAATATATATATACGAGAACGTACCTTCCTATTCGGATAGGTTTCAAAACTCCGCAATGGCCAACCGCCACGCGTACACGACCTCAAACTCTAGGTCGACCATCACCATCTCTCTTTGAGCCACAAGATCGTTGGCTAGCACTCCCAGACCGATTAACTCTCATCCTTGGGCAATCTTTATGACGAACATGATCACCGCCACAAGCAAAGCACTTTCCCCGCCTTGCCCCAACATACATTCTCGGCATGTCCCGTCCTCAAACAAAAATTACATATCAACTCGCCGCCCGACTCCGGCTAGAGGTAGGAACATCACTCGTCACCCGCCTACCGATGCGTGTGATTTCTTGATTAACTTTACGAGGTACCACTTGCCTCCAATATTGTCATTACTCTTAATAGCCCTCGAGATTCTCTTTTGAGCATACTCCTCGACGTCCAATTCCATCGCATAAGCACGATCCACGCATCTCGGTACTCGTGTTTGTAATGGGATAAGAAGCCTACGATACTTCATCTTTAGGCCTTTTACAAACCGATGGGTCTTCTTAGCCTCATCGGTACTAAGTAACCACATAACGAGCCAACTCTGTGAACTTGAATCTTGAGCCACGTCATATCTCCTTGTTCTAGCGCAATAAATTCCATTTCTCTTCTTTCCGAACTCTGAGGAATGAAATGTGCCTTAAACTCCATTATGAAATTTTCCCACACTTGGGGCACTCCATGGTGTCTCCAACTATCTCGTAACACATGCCACCAATGGTCAATTGCACCATTCAACTTAAACACTTTGCTAGGGTCACCATCTCCTTTGACGTCTGACCCCATAACTTCAAAGATCTTCTCCACTTTCTAACCAATGTTCTGCTTTAGAAGCATCGGGCTCTCCCTCGAAGCTCTCGGGTTCCAACTTCAAGAATCTCCCAAGTATAGTGGAATCATTTTCCCCTCTAAACATTTGTTGAGGAGTCACACGGATCATTAACGTTTCCCTCTCTCATTACCACGGACGGTACTCGAGCGAGGTGCTGCTAGAACTAGCTCCACGCCAAGCTCGACATAATATACCTACAAGGAACACTCGGACGTTAAAATCTCAACAATAAACCCACTTGACTAGGCCAAGGAACATCACATGGCGAAATAGCTAACCAGTAGCTCACGATACCATGCTGTGACCCGACCGGATCCCAAGCGAGATCCCAGGTCGTGCCATCGGGACAAGCTAAGAAGCAGACAAGCACCTGCTAAGCATAATGGTGCGAGAGTCAAAAGGCAGAGCACAAGCTCAAGACAAGAAGACAAAGCCATAACGGCGATACGAGGATAATAAAAACTAAAACTGCGGAGCAAAACCACAATGGGACCAGAGCTAACAAGCTCCCAAATATAAACAACCAAAGAGATAGTAAATCTCTCGGCCCAAAAATTCGGCCGCACGTGGCGCAACATTGAACGCCGCAACAAACCATCGGCAACGCCACGTGGCAGACAAAATCCCAACTTTGATAAACACCACTCGCGGTACAATGGCTTCTGACATGCCGGAGGGACAATTCAACTATAACGATATAATATCAATGCTAAACCACCAACAAGATCTCACGACTAAAAGCCGGAGATAGGAACAATAATAATACAAACTAGAATAAGCGAGCCACACATGCCGAAATGACAACGAATAATAAAAATACAGCTTCGGCTATACAACCGGCTCCCAAATAAATAACAATAACATACTAACATAATCTACCCAAGTAAAGTCTACATAACTTTACATCGAGTCTCTAATTAATTAATAAAAATAATAATATTAACTCAAGCTTATTTAACAAAGACCACCTGCTAGAAATCGCTATCCAGATTGGCAGCGCGTACTAAGGGATCACTTTGCACACACTAGGGAAAAACAACCACACGAGGGTGAAGTCATAATGACCGATAAGTTACTAAATGCAAGCTGTATGG
>CM028384.1:65263690-65302991 GCA_013146195.2 Codonopsis lanceolata | reverse complement strand
GAGATCTCATCTCGTCTTTCGGAGCTCATTTCTCTCATCATTTGTTAATCAACTGAAGGGCATTCAGGCCTATTTAATATCCTTTTGAAGTGTTCGTAACCTTGGGTTGTTTCCTCGGTTTGCGGTTTCATTAAATTAAACCGTTAGCGCGTTGTTGTAACTTGCGTCGGTTTCGCTCCGAGTTGTTTCGGGTGTTGTTTATGGGAGTTTAGACCTACATTAAAAGTGGTTTGAGACTTGTATGGTTTATCCAAGTGTTTGAGGACTTTAAGGGTTGAATTATAAGCCGTTTCGAAGCTTTAAGGCTTGCGGTTGCATGCGGGAACGGCCAGGGAGCGAATGAGGTTTCACAAAACTTACCAAGGGTGAAAGGGGACCCTTGCGGTCGCATGGTCTAGAGCCATGCGGCGCATCAACCTTCGAGGCAGCTTGTCCCTGTTTTGCATTTTGAAGTGATTTTCCTATTCTACCCCACTAAACCCCTCTAAACCCTTCTAACCCTTAAACTAAGTCCTAATCATGTCCTAACATGTTTAGGGAGTTAATTAAGATTTGTTTAGTGGTGGATTACCTCTAATGATCACTAATTGTACCTAGGAATTTCCCCTTGTGCCCTTATTGTTGTGGAAGTATAAATACACTAACCCTTCACCAATTCAGCCATTTTCTCTTCATTTTTCCTCCTTCTTAGAATACGTATTCAGAGAGAGAGAGAGTGGGAGACTTGAAGCTTTGAGCCCTAGCCATTCTTCTTCCGATCTTCAAAGATCCGACCGTCCGATTGCCGCCAAACTTGATTCTTGACGCATGCGACAGGGGAACAACTTCACCGTTCAGATTTTGATTCTCTTGAGTTTTCACTCAAGCTAGGTAAGTTACTCTCTTTTGATTTTTGGTTCATTGGCCCTAGGAAAACAATCTAAGTGTTATTTGAGGGCAATGAACAATTAATATGCTATGTATGCCTATTTTGGGGATTTTTGGAAGTATGAACATGTTGATATCATGAATATGATGATTTGAATGAAATTGTATGTTGTAAGAAATGGGTTATGCTCTATGTTGAGTTTTGGTGAATTTTAGGGCTTGTGAATGAAACCCAAATTATTGAAGAAATTGTTGTGAATTAAAGTGGGTGTTAATGTTAGGTTAATGAAATGGGTGAAGATTGGAACTTGATATTAAGACTCAATGGAGTTATCATGAGTTTAATAATGTGTTAAATGGACTTAGGTTGAAATCCTATGACGATTGGATTCCATTTGTTTGATGTTGTGAAGTATATATATAGCTTCGAACTATTAATGGAGTTATGGTTATGATGAACTTTATAGATTTTTAAGCTTGAGAATCAAGCCCGATGAATTTTGGAACCTTGTTGTGAATGTGAATGAAATAGTAAAGTGTGGGTTGACGAAATACATAAAGAATAAAATGTAGTATTAAGACTCAACGGAGTCATCATAAGTTCAATAATGTAAGTTAAATGAACTTGGGTTGAAATCCTACGACAATTGGATTTCGTTTGATTAATGTTGTAAAATGCATAGTCTCCAAACTTGAAATGGAATTATGATTATGATGAACTCTATGGATTATTAGGCTTGAGAATCAAGCTCGAATGAATATTGGGAATTTGTTGTAAACTTTAATGAGATATTAAAGTGTGGATTTATGAAACACATAAAGAATGAAATGTAGTAGTAAGACTCAACGAGTCGTTTTAAGGCCAATAAAATGATAATGAGCCTTGGGTTGAAACCCTACAATGTTTGGGTTTGTTTGGGTTATGTTCGTGCACATCGGGTTTTTGGTTTGTGTCCAATTGAGACATTCACGTCATGGAGACTTACTAGAAATATATATTTTGAGCATGCTTGTTAGAGCATGGGATAATAGAGACCACGTATAGTCATGAGTATATTTAAGAGAAGATTAAGAAATAATTCTCTCCTTAAGGATTTTGGGTTGCGTGTATATGGAAAGCGCTTGTGAGAAAGTGACTCTGGAGTAGTCATGTTGTTCTTGAGTATGGAATTGGTGATGTTGATCATGTTTGACGATTAGGACTAAGATTGAGTCGGTGTACTTAAAATAAAGACTAAAATACTAAGTCTTGAATTGTGGATATTCTTAGACTAACGTAGTAGTCTTTGGTTTGATTTTGAGTTGAGGATTATTGTAGACCTCACATTATAATTTATTAAGCTTGTATGCTATACTTGATTTGGGTGATGACTTGAGGAATAATGAGTACCTCAATATGTAGTTCTTGAACTAAACTTGTAAGTTAGTTGAACACAATGGTTATATGCAAATATATGCATTGTTCATGATACTTGGTAGAGCATTATGACCTACTTGATTATATGCAAATATGTGCATGGATTATGGAATTTAGTGGAGCATTATGCCCTACTTGTTTATATGCAATTATGTGCATGGTTTATGAGATTGTTGTAGAGCATTATGTCTACATGATTTAATGAGCCCGATATAAATGAACTTGGTCTCATTGGTTATGCAAGTAAATATCTACTTGATCATTTTGGTTTAAGTCCAGCTGGCGGGTTTGGTTGTTGTGTCGGCAATGGGACGATTCATAGTCTTTGGAAACAATCGCTATGAATCGTTGCATTGGTTCCCTTTCTCCTCACTATTTGGCCAATAGTGGGATGTGGTCTCGAGAGAGCCATCTAGCCTACTTTCGAGCTCCCATTTCTCATCCAGGAGGCTGGATGAATGTAACAGTACTCATTAAGGAAGCGATGAGTTGTGATTATTTGGGGACGAAACCCCAGGTATGATTGATTGGGTATTGAGCCGGATATCTTGGTTTGAGATTGGATCTCATGGTAAGTTGGTTGGGTGTTGGACCGGATTTGGTTGTAACGGTTCGATTCGTTTCTGTTACACATGTTTATTTATGAGCATTTATATGAAAAATATTATGCTACATGATTTATGAGAGTTTATGTGCTTTGAAAATTAAGTACATGTTTCTTGTTGGTATACTAGCATGATACCATGATTTTTATATGATTGTGCATTATGCCATGCCATGACATAATATGCCATACAGTTGCATTTAGTAACTTCTTGGGTCATTATGACTCACTCGTGTGGTTGTTTTTCCCTAGTGTGTGCGGTGATCCCGTTAGTATGCGGCGACTTTGGATAGCGATTTCTAGCAGGTGGTCTTCAGAGCAATAAGCTTGGAGTTAATATTATTATTTTTATTAATTAATTGTGAGACTTCGGATGTAAAGTTATGTAGACTTTACTTGGGTAGATTATGTTAGTATGTTATTGTTATTTATTTGGGAGCCGGTTGTATAGCCGAGCTTTTGTACCTTTAAATTATTCCGTTGTCATTTCGAGCATGTGTGGCTCGTTTATTCTAGTTTGTATTATTGTTGTTCCTATCTCCGGTTTTAGTCGTGAGATCTTGGTTGGTGGTTTAGCATTGATATTATATCGTTATAGTTGAATTGTCCCTCCGGCATGTTGTAGCCGTTGAGTGGTGTTTATCGGGTTGGGATTTTGTGCATTGCCGGCATTGGTTGCCGATGGTTTGTTGGCGTGTCTAATGTTGCGTCACGTGCGTCGAATTTTGGGCGAGAGATTTACTATCTCTTTGGTTGTTTATATTTGGGAGCTTGTTAGCTCGGGTCCCATTTGGTTTTGCTTCGCGCGGTTTTAGTTTTTATTATCTGTATCGCCGTTATGGCTATGTCTTCTTGTCTTGAGCTTGTTGGCTCGTCTTTTGACTCGCACCATTATGCTTAGCGGGTGCTTGTCTGTCCTTAGCTTGTCACGATGGCACGACCTTGGGATCTCGTCTTGGGATGTCGGGTCGTCATGATTGGTATCGAGCTATTGGTTAGCTATTTCGCCAGGATAGGTTCCTTGGCCTAGTTGGGTTGGGTTTATTGTTGAGATTTTAACGTCGAGTGTTCCTTGTAGGTATATTATGTCAGGAGCTTGGCGTGGAGCTAGTTCTAGCAGACCTCGTTCGAGTACCGTCCGTGGTAATGAGAGAGGGCGTTAATGATCGCGTGTGACTCCTCAACAAATGTTTAGAGGGAAAATGATTCCACTATACTTGGGAGATTCTTGAAGTTGGAACACGAGGGCTTCGATAGAGAGCCCGATGCTTCTAAAGCCGAACATTGGTTAGAAAGCATGGAGAAGATTTTTGAAGTTATGGGTTGTACGTCAGAAGAGATGGTGACCCTAGCAGTGTTTAAGTTGAATGGTGCAGCTGACCATTGGTGGCATGTGTTACAAGATAGTTGGAGACACCATGGAGTGCCCCAAGTGTGGGAAAATTTCATAATGGAGTTTAAGGCACAGTTCATTCGAGCGTAGAGTTCGGAAAGAAGAGAAATGGAATTTATTGCGCTAGAACAAGGAGATATGGTGTGGCTCGGTATTGAAGTTCACGAGTTGGCTCGTTCTTGTGGTTACTTAGTACCGGATGAGGCTAAGAAGACCCATCGGTTTGTAAAAGGCCTAAAGATGAAGTATCGTAGGCGCTTATCCCATTACGACTCACGGAGTATGCCGAGATGCGGTGGATCGTGCTTATGCGATGGAATTGGACGTCGAGGGTATGCTCGAAAAGAGAATCTCGAGGGCTATTAAGAGTAATGACAATATTGGAGGGCAAGTGGTACCTTAGAAAGTTAATCAAGAAATCACACGTACTGGTAGACGGAGTGATGTTCCTACCTCTAGTCGGAGTCGACGAGGCGGCGAGTTGATATGTAATTTTTGTTTAAGGACGAGGACATGCCAGAAACGAGATGTTGGGGCAAGGCGGGGAAAGTGCTTTGCTTGTGGCGGTGATCATGTTCGTAAAGATTGCCCAAGGATGAGAGTTAATCGGTGCAGGAGTGCTAGCCAACGATCTTGTGGCTCAAAGAGAGATGGTGATGGTCGACCTAGAGTTTGAGGTGGGTAATGCGGCGTGGCGGTTGGCCATTGCGGAGTTTTGAAACCTATCAGAATAGGAAGGTGCGTTCTCGTATATATATTATACCGTTACTACTATTATTGTTATTATGAGTACACGTCTTATCGGTAGCTCATGTGCATTCATACATACATTACATGGTGTGTTGCATATTATTGGTTTATTGTTTGATTGGGGATAATGCCCCAATGTGGTGTTAGTATGTGATATTGTTTGATTTGTGAGTTGCGGTAGGTAATCACACATGGTTTAATGGATTCTTGTGTAGTCTATGTATATATAGGACTATACTATATGTAAAGACATTGGGGATGAATTTATGTTACGGCGATAGTAATCGAAGGTATTATAAGGTTGCAATTTGTAGGCCTATATTAAGAGCCGGGGTATGAATATTTGTATATATATGTATATATATATATGAGGCATGAATGGTATGATGATATCTATTGGTTTGATATGATACTTGTATATCCTATGGGGATATGTTTAGTGTGGCGAATAATATAATATTATATATTGTTGATGGTGATTATGCGAGTAGGATACACTCGATTAGTGAGAAAGTTAAGTGTTGCGATCTATGGGTTGATTTTAGTGTGCGGGCAAGTATGATGTTTCAGTAATTTTGTTGAAATTTTGGTGTTTTGGGGACGTTAGAATGTGTCGGTTGTAGCCTTGGCCTAGAGCTTAAGATAGGTTGGAATTGTGAAGTATAGACGTTACGACTACTAGTAGCCGCGTCGGTACGTGGTGACGTCTAGCGAGTTTTCATGGTTGTGTACTAGGTACACGAGTTTTGTGATAAATATGATTGTTGTTTGCCAAGGTAATAGACCTTGTTATTTGACTTGATTTCATCCAGTTATGTGCATTAGTTGTAGGAAACACCTACTAGATGCATCCACATTGTAGTATATTAAATTCTCATTCCATAATTATTATCTCCTGCTCATTCATTTCCTTAGCATAGGAGACTATTAAAGGATGCTTAAAACTTTTTTATCATGAACCTTCGCATCCTTGCAACGAAAGCTTTTGAATATCCAATTTAGCCGGTACCCTAAATTGGTGATCAAAAGAGGTTCGTTGGTGGACTAGGATTGGTAGTGAGTAGGTTAGACATTGACTAAACCTCTTACCAAATGGAATGGACAGAAATGGAAAGAATTTTCAAAACATTTCATTATTGTGCTCTTATGTGTTCTTACCCGTGATACGGAGATCGCGAGTATGATTTACATGGCTTGAAATGTCAACTTGATTGCCTCTGATTTGGTTGAGAATTGCCCTATAGGCAATTATTACTTCTTGTGACTTAAGATCTATTATGCGCGAATTTTATGATGTGCCCCGGGACAAATAGTTTCGGCGGTTGAATGTTTATGGTATGTTTGAACTTGTTTTCATGTTGAACTTTGGGGTTTGTGTACAAGGTTGGTTAGTGTTGTTCGTATGTGTTTTCGTGACTCGAATATGAGTCATATTATTTCAATCAATCAAGAGTTTAGGATTGTTGTGCCTATTGAGAGGTCTTGAGACCTGAATTTAGATCATGGTAGTTTGATCCTCATATACTTGGTTTGGTTATTGTGATGGTAGACTCGGAGATTGAGTCTAGGTTTATGGTTTTGAGCATCATGTGTTCACTCGTGATTTTGAGACACCGTAGTGGTGTCTGGGTATTCGATGTTGAGGTGATGACCTAGCATTGGTTTGAGATACGGTTTAGAATTAGGGACGAATTCTTTTTAAGGGAGAGGATGTAAGACCCGATTCAGGTTAGCTTGAATTGCGTGCAATGCTCGCATTTCTTCTTTGGTTAATCGCTTGTTTGGTTCGTAAGAGAGTTTAGATGCGTATGAGAGATCACATTAAGACCAAAATGCTATTAAGATATGCCATATAGTTGTGGACTTGCTAAAGTCACAAGTCGTAACTTCGAAGATAGTCGAAATGCGGCAGCGATTGAGAATTCACTTGCGTTTCGTGTTCACGACCTCGTTTGGTCTGGATCTTTACATGATGATTAAATAACATGTTTATATGTGTTAGAATCCTAGTTGGAGGTATTCCTTAAGTCTCGTGAAGTTTCGACGCTCCGGGGATAACAATCCTCCTTATCGCGTAGTTTGAGATTGAGCCGGGAGATCATCTCGTCTTTCGGGAGCTCATTTCTCTCATCTGTTGTTAATCAACTAAAGGGCATTCAGGCCTATTTAATAGCCTTTTGAAGTGTTCGTAACCTTGGGTTGTTTCGTCGGTTTGCGGTTTCATTAAATAAACCGTTAGCGTTGTTGTAACTTGCATCGGTTTCGCTCCGAGTTGTTTCGGGTGTTGTTTATGGGAGTTTAGACCTACATTAAAAGTGGTTTGAGACTTGTATGGTTTATCCAAGTGTTTGAGGACTTTAAGGGTTGAATTATAAGCCGTTTCGAAGCTTTAAGGCTTGCGGTTGCATCGGCCAGGGAGGCGAATGAGGTTTCACAAAACTTACCAAGGGCTGAAAGGGGACCCTTGCGGTCGCATGGTCTGAAGAGCCATCGACGCATCAACCTTCGACAACAACTCCTGTTTTGCATTTTTGAAGTGATTTTCCTATTCTACCCCACTAAACCCCCTCTAAACCCTTCTAACCCTTAAACTAAGTCTTAATCATGTCCTAACATGTTTAGGGAGTTAATTAAGATTTGTTTAGTGGTGGATTACCTCTAATGATCACTAATTGTACCTAGGAATTTCCCCTTGTGCCCTTATTGTTGTGGAAGTATAAATACACTAACCCTTCACCAATTCAGCCATTTTCTCTTCATTTTTCCTCCTTCTTAGAATACGTATTCAGAGAGAGAGGGTGGGAGACTTGAAGCTTTGAGCCCTAGCCATTCTTCTTCCGATCTTCAAAGATCCGACCGTCCGATTGCCGCCAAACTTCGGATTCTTGACGTATGCGACGGGGGGAACAACTTCACCGTTCAGATTTTGATTCTCTTGAGTTTTCACTCAAGCTAGGTAAGTTGCTCTCTTTTGATTTTGGTTCATTGGCCCCTAGGGAAAACAATCTAAGTGTTATTTGAGGGCAATGAACAATTAATATGCTATGTATGCCTATTTTGGGGATTTTTGGAAGTATGAACATGTTGATATCATGAATATGATGATTTGAATGAAATTGTATGTTGTAAGAAATGGGTTATGCTCTATGTTGAGTTTTTGGTGAATTTTAGGGCTTGTGAATGAAACCCAAATTATTGAAGAAATTGTTGTGAATTAAAGTGGGTGTTAATGTTAGGTTAATGAAATGGGTGAAGATTGGAACTTGATATTAAGACTCAATGGAGTTATCATGAGTTTAATAATGTGTTAAATGGACTTAGGTTGAAATCCTACGACGATTGGATTCCATTTGTTTGATGTTGTGAAGTATATATATAGCTTCCGAACTATTAATGGAGTTATGGTTATGATGAACTTTATAGATTTTTAAGCTTGAGAATCAAGCCCGGATGAATTTTGGAACCTTGTTGTGAATGTGAATGAAATAGTAAAGTGTGGGTTGACGAAATACATAAAGAATAAAATGTAGTATTAAGACTCAACTGAGTCATCATAAGTTCAATAATGTGCTAAACGAACTTGGGTTGAAATCCTACGACAATTGGATTTCGTTTGATTAATGTTGTAAAATGCATAGTCTCCAAACTTGAAATGGAATTATGATTATGACGAACTCTATGGATTAAGGCTTGAGAATCTCGAATGAATATTGGGAATTTGTTGTAAACTTTAATGAGATATTAAAGTGTGGATTTATGAAACACATAAAGAATGAAATGTAGTAGTAAGACTCAACATAGTCGTTTTAAGACCAATAAATTGATAATGAGCCTTGGGTTGAAACCCTACAATGTTTGGGTTTGTTTGGGTTATGTTCGTGCACATCAGGTTTTTGGTTTGTGTCCAATTGAGACATTCACGTCATGGAGACTTACTAGAAATATATATTTTGAGCATGCTTGTTAGAGCATGGGATAATAGAGACCCACGTATAGTCATGAGTATATTTAAGAGAAGATTAAGAAATAATTCTCTCCTTAAGGATTTTGGGTTGCGTGTATATGGAAACGCTTGTGAGAAAGTGACTACGGAGTAGTCATGTTGTTCTTGAGTATGGAATTGGTGATGTTGATCATGTTTGACGATTAGGACTAAGATTGAGTCTGGTGTACTTAAAATAAAGACTAAAATACTAAGTCTTGAATTGTGGATATTCTTAGACTAACGTAGTAGTCTTTGGTTTGATTTTGAGTTGAGGATTATTGTAGACCTCACATTATAATTTATTAAGCTTGTATGCTATTGTGAGGTTCCCGGGGTGTGCTCCCGCGCCCCGCGCGCCCTTGTTTAGGGGTGCGCGTACGTGCGGATGCGGGACACCACTGCTCTCGTTCCACCCTCCCTTGTTTAGGGGAAGGGAAGACGAAATCCAAAGTGCGAGAGGAGTTTGTCTATATTAGCACGTTGGAATGTGCCTCGGTTGCCCGAGTGGATTTTGTATCCAAAATGGGAACTAAAGGTTTCCTCATGTCGGGTTATCCCTTATTTCGGGATAACGGGGATATGAGAATGCATTACCTTTCCATTCTCATTCTCCCCTTTTATCTTTCAGGGGAAAATAGAAAAGTGCAAGAAAAGATATTGCGACGCCCCCACTTATGGATTTATTAAAATAGCCTTATGGCCCAATTAGATCGCTATGGGAGCTATGGGTTTCCCGCATCAAGTTATCCCTTGTTTGGGGGATACTAGGATATGGGAATACATCACCTCCATTCCGTATCTCCCTTTTTTAGGGAGAAACGAGGAAAGTGCAAAGAGAATGTTGCGGGGGCCCAGCTGGATCTGAAAGTTTTAGAGTCGCCACCTTTATTTTAAGGCAAAAAATAAAGGAAAACCAGAAAAGAAAACCAGAGATTTTAAAAAAGCGGGTTCGGGGGCTAAGTTACGAGTTGGGAAGGTGCTAGGCACCCAACTCGCCCTTCGATCTCAAAACGTTTTTGGTGAAGTATGCTCATTGTTATATTAATCTAGCAAATAAATAAGGTCTTATTTTGACAAGGAAATTTAAGCAGATACATTCGTGGCTACATTATTTACGGACTAGTCTCCTTCCAATAATTACAAACATATTTAATAATATTTGGCCATTATAACGGCTCTTTACATAATATTTCCTAATCTAATCGGGCGGACAACGGCTTATATTGGCTACATTAGGATTTAAAAATACAACTTTTAAAAATAATAGAAAGACAAAAAGTAAATAAATAAATAAAAGCGCCCTTAAAGGCTGTTACCTTTTAGAGCGGCGGTGTGCTCGCTCTGTCCTTCTCGGGAGAGGGAGACTTTTGTTGTTTGTTGTGTGTTTGTTGTTTTGATTTTGAAGTTTTGGGCGAGTGGCGGCTTAGTTTTTGTGGTTTTGGCTTTTTTTTTGTTGGGCGGAATAACGGCTTAGTTGGGGTGTTTTCACTCGTTACTCGAGGCCGGACTAACGGCTTACTTTGGGATTTTTGGGCCGGGGAAATAAGGTGGATACCTAACAGCTAGTAGATATTTATTTTGGCGGAGTTTGGGCAGGGTTTGGAGACTTTAAGGGGTTCCACTCACCTATCTCGCACCTCTCGTACTATGTCGCTTCGAAGGAACGCGGAGAGAATTTCTCAGCGCTTCGTTGCGATGAAATTGAGCACTGAAATGAGGAACCCGAGCTCTCTATTTATACTGAAGGCTGAGGACACGCTGGGAATTCTTTGATTTCTTCCCCTGCATCAATGACTTGTACCGCGTGCATCACAGCTTGTACATTTTCCAATCGCAGAGAGCAACAGTGACATGTTTGGTGCCGCCAAGGAGATGCTTGGTGCGGCACCATGGATATCATTGGCGGCACCAAGCCCCTTTGAAACTTTGAAAATTTGTCACTTTCCCCACGAAGTTCAGCTTTTACGCGCATCTGCTTTTCTTTCGCATTTTGACTCTATGACTTGACATTCATTAAGTTTTAACGGTTCTTGATATTTTATGTCGATCACATACCGAGGAGTGCGAATTGGGGTGTCTCTGAGCCCCTCAACGATGGAGTCTACGGGTAACCTTACGACTTACTGAGTAGACGAACATCGTTGATAAACAAGAGACTTTCCAATTTCGTTCATTTAAGAACAGGAGAATGCAATTGGTAGCAGTTATAATGCAACAGTATGACAGAGACCAAACTCCATAACCTGGACAATTTTAGTCAGTTATAACAAGTTATCGTAATTTTAAGCAGATATGGATTTAAAGTGCTCTGATGGTCGGGCCTACTAATGTAGGCTGCCTACGTATCCCTTAATAAAGGAACTCAGACCAAAACGTAGTTCAAGCCAAAACCTAAACTATCACTCATACAACGGTCGTGCCTACCATGATAGGCTGCCTACGTATCCTTAAACAAGGAATCGGACGAAGCGTGGTTCACACAGCGGGGACTAAATGTGGCGGTGTAAGTGTTGTGGTGCAAGTGCGACAATATTAAATGAGCAAGTGTGGCAAAGCTTTATCAAATAGAATGCGACAAGGGTAAATATGTGTTGTGATGGTCGCGTCTCTTGTGATAGGCGCCTCACGTATCCTTAGTCAAGAATCGAGACCAATAATCGTAGTTAAGCCTTGTGGCTATGCGGAGTGAATTGTTTCCTAGGAACTCAGCCTCTACTGGAGAACAAGACCTTTCCCTATAAATCCGGGGCTGTGTACCCATTAAAGGAAAGTTTCCCACATAGCGAAAATGTATGGACTGTATTGCCTCCTCAGGAACTTAGCCTTCAACAAAGAACAAAACCTTTCCCTATCAATCCGGGGATGTGTACCCCTTAAAGGAAAGTTTCCAAACATCAAAGAAATGCACTGTTAAAAAGGAAAATACCTTCCTTTCCTTTACCGTTTGTCGTGTCCATGCAGCAGATTGCTGCTGATGTTGCTTTGTTATCGCTTGCTGCTTTACGTTGTTTGTTGTTGCACTTTGCTGGGGATTTTTCTTTTTGTCATTGTTCCGGCCATCGCTGGAAAATCTTTTTCCCTGTCCCACTTTGTTTTCGGCTTTAGCTGGAAAATCTTTCTTGATGCTGCTGCATTTGTTCTTGTTGCTCCTTCTAACCTTGGTCAGAAGCTTCCTTTTTCTTGCTGTAGCATCGTTTGGTATCAGCTGATATCATCTTTTATTTGCTGTTGTTTTTCTTTTTGCTCCATCTTTCAGCTTCAGCCGAAAATTTCTTCTTCTGCTGCCGCATTTTTCCTTGTTGCATGTACGTGAAAATTTTTCTCTCTTGTACATGCATTTCCCCCTCTCCCGATTTTTTTTGTTTTTTCATTTTTTTCATTTTTGTGTTTTTTTTTCTGCATGCCTGTCACTTTTCTTTATTTGCATGCTTATTACCTATTTTTTTTTCTCTTTTTTTTTTTTTTTGCCTATGCATGTCCTATTTATGTCTAAATGATGTAAATATGTAATGATGCATGAAATTTATTATTATTGATGCATGATTAAACTAGTGGTCACTATTTGACCTTATTAGGCATGATTTATACTATGAATGCAAATAGAGCTATATGATGCATGCTTATGCTGCAGGGATATAGTAAATGCCATAAAAATATTTATTTTTCTGATCGGTGGCATTTTAGTTTCTTTTTTAGCGCACCCCTAATGCAGCTTATTGGATAATAAATGCACATGATGAATGTAGGTACTACTTTTATTTAATGTAAATGTGATGCCTAAAAATTGCAAGATGTCTATTAACATGATGCATGTGTATTCTTTATTCTATCATGCATACGATAATGTAAAATGCAATACATGTCTTTAAAATGCAAATGCATTTTTACAATGCCTAAAATGCAAAAACATTTATTTATATGCAAAACAATACATAAAGAAAATTTTTTTTATTTTGTTTTTTTTTTGCTTTTTTTTTGTTTGTTTGTTTGTTTGTTTTTTTTTTTGTTTGTTTTTTGTTTGTTTTGTTAAAACCTGTACAAATATTTACAATGCAGTCTAATTTTATATGATGCAAAATAAATAAAAAACATGCAGACTCAAAACACACGCACAAAGTAAAGCTATACCGACCTAACAGGTAATGGCACGATGTATCTCCAAAATGGATTTTAAAGGAATATACCTTCGGGCTCGGGCGGGCTTCCCTCCTTTTTTTTTTTTTTTTTTGATATGTGGGGAAAGGAAAAGGCAGATACCTCATTGGCCATATAATTGTTGCAGGGCTATATTTGACATATGGCTATTCTCGCAACTTCTGCATTTTTCTTCATTATCAGACAGGGCAGCGGTGAATGATCGGGATCCGAGTCGTCAGGCTGTTTCAGGACAATGGCAACGCAGATGATGAATAGGACGAAGATACTTCTGGTGCTTCTCATTTTGATGAGACTGAGCCTCTTCTGTACCTTGCAGAAGAAGCATACGGGACCAGCCGGGCGGATGCCAGAACCGATGGATCGCTCGGCTTAAGGCGCAAATGAAGGGATAGTTTTTGGGGAAACAAGGGGGGTATAGGCAATAATAGATATGTACAGACAATTAATGCATAACCTAAATTTCTTTAGCAATTATTCCTAAGTTGCACCTTAGGACCTGTAATATTATATTTTAGTGTTTTATTGTGAGCTTATGTCGTGGTTTTTCTTTTTCTTCTGTGACGAGCCCCCTTGCATCTTCGAAGACCTGGAGGTAAGATGTCGAGGTTTCAAAGAGTGTCTTCCCTCTCCTTATTCTCCTGATATATTATTTTATTTGGCTCTAACTTTTGCCTAAGCCGCCCTTTCGGGTTTTCAACCTAGCGAGCCCTTAGGGGTGCGCGTACGTGCGGATGCGGGACACCACTGCTCTCGTTCCACCCTCCCTTGTTTAGGGGAAGACGAAATCCAAAGTGCGAGAGGAGTGCTGTCTATATTAGCACGTTGGAATAGCCTTATGGATTTATTAGACGAAATCCAAAGATGATATCAGCTGATACCAAAAGATATTGCGACGCCCCCACTTATGGATTTATTAAAATAGCCTTATGGCCCAATCAGATCGTTATGGGAGCTATGGGTTTCCCGCATCAAGTTATCCCTTGTTTAGGGGATACGAGGATATGGGAATACATCACCCCTCTAGAGCTGTCAAACGGGCCGGCCCGGCCCGGCCCAAGCCCAACGGGCCTCGCTTAACGGCGGGCCGGGCCGGCCCGAAATTGTGTCGGGCCTCATAAAACTCAAGCCCAGCCCATGTGCATTTCGGGCCTCTGGGCCTTCGGGCCTATGGGCCAAAAAAATTAACTATTTTTTTAATTAAAAAAAACTCACAAATTAGTTAATAAAATGTTATATAGCACATCAAAAGTTCAAACACACACATACTTACTAGTCTAACTTACACAATTACAAAGCAAAAGTGCAACCAAAGCAAATATAAACAAAGGTAGTAACTTCAACAATTGAACGAAACAGAAACTAGAAAAACAATAATGTTACTGACAAAATAAAAAATACATGTGCTACTTGAAGGATATTTTTTTCAAAAAATTTATAACCAAATTGAAGTTCATCATATTGTCCCCAATTTTTTAATATATGTTTTCTAAGGATAGACAAAGTTTTCGGGTTCTAATTTGCAAAACCATACTAACTAGAAAATGTTCATTTTTTTATTCGCCCGACACAATCTAGCATTTTAATTTTATTTTTTATCAAGATTATACTGTTGAGGCTTTTTATTAGCTAATATCATATAAAGATACTTAATTAAATAGATCATTTTCGATAAAATTACTAACTACAACCATACTAAATTATATTAGAACTTGAAAGATCAACTTCATTTCTTCTTTGTAAGTGTCACTTCCATCAATTTATAATATGAGTTTCAACCAAAAAAAGAACAATGATTTGGAAATATATCATATTGTGTCATAAATTTATCTAACCAAAAGAAAAAAAAGAAAAAAAGTGGTCTAAATGAATGTCTGATAGTTTTTTTCTTATTAGATTTATGTTTTAGTTTTTAATTTTGTAATTAAGTTTAAGTGTTTAACTTTATCGGGCTTTTAATCTCGGGCCAAACACGGCCCCCCTAGCGGGCCGGGCCAAAGAGGCAGGCTTTTTGAGCCTACTAAATTGAGGCCCAGGCCCTTTAAAAATCGGGTGGGCTGGACCGGGCCTATGGGCCGGGCTCGATTTTGACAGCTCTACACCCCTCCATTCCCGTATCTCCCTTTTTTAGGGGAGAACAGGAAAGTGCAAAGAGGGAATGTTGCGGGGCCCCACTGGATCTGAAAGTTTTAGAGTCGCCACTTTTATTTTAAGGCAAAAAATAAAGGAAAACCAGAAAAGAAAACCAGAGATTTTAAAAAAGCGGGTTCGGGGGCTAAGTTACGAGTTGGGAAGGTGCTAGGCACCCGGCTTCGCCCTTCGGTCTCAAAACGTTTTTGGTGAAGTATGCTCATTGTTATATTAATCTAGCAAATAAATAAGGTCTTATTTTGACAAGGGAAATTTAAACAGATACATTCGTGGCTACATTATTTCTGGACTCATGTAGTCTCCTTCCAATAATTACAAACATATTTAAGAATATTTGGCTATTATAACGGCTCTGTTACATAATATTTCCTAATCTAATCCGGGCAGCACAACGGCTTATATTGACTACATTGCGCCGGATTTAAAAATACAACTTTTAAAAATAATAGAAAGACAAAAATTAAATAAATAAATAAAAGCGCCCTTAAAGGCTGTTACCTTTTAGAGCGGCGGTGTGCTCGCTCTGTCCTTCTCGGGAGAGGGAGACTTTTGTTGTTTGTTGTGTGTTTGTTGTTTTGATTTTGAAGTTTTGGGCAGAGTGACGGCTTAGTTTTTGTGGTTTTGGCTTTTTTTTTGTTGGGCGGAATAACGGCTTAGTTGGGGTGTTTTTCAGCTCGTTACTCGGGCAGAGTAACGGCTTACTTTGGGATTTTTGGGCCGGGGAAATAAGGTAGATACCTAACAGCTAGGCTAGGGATTACTTATAACTAGTAGATATTTATTTTGGCGGAGTTTGGGCAGGGTTTGGAGACTTTAAGGGGTTCCACTCACCTATCTCGCACCTCTCGTACTATGTCGCTTCGAAGGAACGCGAAGAGAATTTCTCAGTGCTTCGTTGCGATGAAATTGAGCACTGAAATGAGGAACCCGAGCTCTCTATTTATACTGAAGGCTGAGGACACGCTGGGAATTCTTTGATTTCTTCCCCTGCATCAATGACTTGTACCGCGTGCATCACAACTTGTACATTTTCCAATCGCAGAGAGCAACAGTGACATGTTTGGTGCCGCCAAGGAGATGCTTGGTGCGGCACCATGGATATCATTGGCGGCACCAAGCCCCTTTGAAACTTTGAAAATTTGTCACTTTCCCCCAGTTCACTGTTTCGCGCATCCTGCTTTTTCTTTCGCATTTTTGACTCCTGCAACTTGACATTCGTTAAGTTTTAACAGTTCTTGATATTTTATGTCAGTCACATACCGAGAGTGCGAAATTGGGGTGTCTCTGAGCCCCTCAACGATGTAGTCTACGGGTAACCTTCGGCTTCGAGTAAGCGAACATCGTTGATAAACAAGACTTTCAATTTCGTTCATTTAAGAACGAGGAGAATGCAATTGGTGGATTATAGCGGTTATATGACCTGACAGACCAAACTCCATAACCTGGACAATTTTAGTCAGTTATAACAAGTTATCGTAATTTTAAGCAGATATGGATTTAAAGTGCTCTGATGGTCGGGCCTACTAATGTAGGCTGCCTACGTATCCCTTAATAAAGGAACTCAGACCAAAACGTAGTTCAAGCCAAAACCTAAACTATCACTCATACAACGGTCGTGCCTATTACCTAAACCTACGTATCCCTTATTTGCATGCTTATTACCTCTTTTTGTTTTTTCTCTTTTTTTTTTGCCTATGCATGTCCTATTTATGTCTAAATGATGTAAATATGTAATGATGCATGAAATTTATTATTATTGATGCATGATTAAACTAGTGGTCACTATTTGACCTTATTATGCATGATTTATACTATGAATGCAAATGGAGCTATATGATGCATTCTTATGCTGCAGGGATATAGTAAATGCCATAAAAATTTTTATTTTTCTGATCGGTGGCATTTTATTTTCTTTTTTAGCGCACCCCTAATGCAGCTTATTGGATAATAAATGCACATGATGAATGTAGGTACTACTTTTATTTAATGTAAATGTGATGCCTAAAAATTGCAAGATGTTTATTAACATGATGCATGTGTATTCTTTATTCTATCATGCATACGATAATGTAAAATGCAATACATGTCTTTAAAATGCAAATACATTTTTACAATGCCTAAAATGCAAAAACATTTATTTATATGCAAAACAATACATAAAGAATTTTTATTTTTTTTTTGTTTTTTTTTGTTTTTTTTTGTTTGTTTGTTTGTTTGTTTGTTTGTTTGTTTGTTTGTTTGTTTTGTTTGTTTTTTTGTTTTGTTAAAACCTGTACAAATATTTACAATGCAGTCTAATTTTATATGATGCAAAATAAATAAAAAACATGCAGACTCAAAACACACGCACAAAGTAAAGCTATACCGACCTAACAGGTAATGGCGCGATGTATCTCCAAAATGGATTTTAAAGGAATATACCTTCGGGCTCGGGCGGGCTTCCCTCCTTTTTTTTTTTTTTTTGTTGATATGTGGGGAAAGGAAAAGGCAGATACCTCCTTGGCCATATAATTGTTGCAGGGCTATACTTGACATATGGCTATTCTCGCAACTTCTGCATTTTTCTTCATAATCCGACAGGGCAGCGGTGAATGATCGGGATTCGAGTCGTCAGGCTGTTTCAGGACAATGGCAACGCAGATGATGAATAGGACGAAGATACTTCTGGTGCTTCTCATTTTGATGAGACTGAGCCTCTTCTGTAACTTGCAGAAGAAGCATACGGGACCGGCCGGGCGGATGCCACAGACACTGATGGACTGCTCCGGGGCTTAAGCTGCAAATGAAGGGATAGTTTTTGGGGAAACAAGGGGGTATAGGCAATAATAGATATGTACAGGCAATTAATGCATAACCTAAATTTCTTTAGCAATTATTCCTAAGTTGCACCTTAGGACCTGTAATATTATATTTTAGTGTTTTATTGTGAGCTTATGTCGTGGTTTTTCTTTTTCTTCTGTCAGACGAGCCCCCTTGCATGCTGAAGACTGGATGTAAGATGTCGAGGTTTCAAAGAGTGTGTTCCCTCTCCTTATTCTCCTGATATATTATTTTATTTGGCTCTAACTTTTGCCTAAGCCGCCCTTTCGGGTTTTCAACCTAGCGAGCCCTTATCATGTTATCAACAAGTATAACATTTCATTAATTCAATCAACCATCATTTCATATCATATCATGTTCACGTAGCACATTATTCACATATAAGCACTCGTGAGTCAATTCATACAAAAGGGAGGTGATATCGTTACCCTTTTTCCGCGCATGTCGCTCCTGCAAAAACATGTGCCAAACTTATGTGTCCTCGATATCCCTTTCGTGGATATCGACGTCCCCGAGAAATTTTCCCCGCTCGAGTTCCGATAGTTATCAAAGTCATGTTTCCATACTACAACTAAGATAAACTACTTCCCTACCGTGGCCATCGATAGAGGGTGTGTGCAATCCGGCGCGGCGATCCATCAAAATCACGAATCTCACAATTCGTGAAGATGATGCATCGTCCCGCCCCAAAGACTCAACAAACCGACTCCAGCTGGACTCAAACTTCAAGCACACGTAATTCATATTCATATGCTCAAATAAGTAGGCATGTACTCTACAATCATCTAGTCATGCTTCTAATTCACAACTAGCACATAATCACATTAGAGATAAAATCAAGGCTCTAATCATCAAGTGTTCTTCATACACTTTAAAATGCTTGGAGGCTTAACCCCCATTAATACTACCCCAAAATTCGTAGGACTTAGGCTTATTACTCCTTAATGTCATACTAACCCAATGGTCAACTCCGTTGAGTCATAGTCAATCTTTCAAAATTAGGGTATAGAAGCCATTGGCCTCAATACTCTCCTATGTACATACTAACGTAATTAAATAGGTTACTAAGGTATCAAACAATCAAGTATGAAACATAGAATCAAAGTCACAAACTAGGCATATACATTCTTGTCATTTCATCAAATATGCACCCAACACTTAAACAACAAAGTAGGGTGATTTATCATACATTACCACACATTAATAGCATCCTAAACATGGTTTACAACCTGTTTATAATCTGATCATACAACTAAAAATGTAGCATTTAGCATATACTTGAACATAGCATCTCAACAAGTCTAACTATTTCATTAAACATGCTCCCAATGCTTAAACAACAAAATAGGGTGATTTATCATACATTATCACACTTAAATAACATCTTAAACATGGTTTACAACCTGTTTATAACCTGTTTATAAACTGATCATACAATCAAAAATGTAACATCTAGCATATACGTGAACATAGCATCTCTACAAGTCTAGCTATTTCACCAAACATGCTCCTAATGCTTAAACAACAAGATGGAATGATTTATCATGCATTATCACACTTAAATAGCATTAAAATTATGATTTACAAACTGATCATAATCTGTTTACACAACCCAAAGTACATCATTTAGCACATACAAGATCATGGCATCTCTACAAGCCTAACTATCTCATCCAATATGCTCCCAACACTTAAACAACAAAGTAGCATGATCTATCATACATTAATACACCTATATAACATTAAAATCATGGTTTATAATAGGTCTATAATCTGTTCATACAACCCAAATTCATCACATAGCATAAACTAGAACATGGCATCTCTACAAAGCCCTAAGTGCACTCATTGACCTCATATAGCAAGATTGTTTTCCCTAGGGTCAATGAGGCTAAAAGAAATAAGAAGAGATGTTGTAACTCACCTTAAACAAGCTCTACAAGTTGTACAAAAACGTCCATGCAAGGGTGGGTATGTGTTCTCCTTGCTCTCCTCTTCACTTCTACCGATCGGTTTTGGAAATGGCTTCTTCAAAGCTTGGCCACCATTGATGAACACTCAAGAACCTTGTATAAACTCTCTATAACTCTCATGAAATGTTCAGCCACGAATTTGGAAGAGAATGACTGATTATGGTGGGTTTAGTGGAGGTATTGGTCATGCAATGGCTGAAGTGGGGTGGGGGAAGGTGTCCAATGCATGTGTGTGCATGTTGGAGGTCTTTCCTTGCCAAGTGTTGTACATGCATCCAAATCATCCAAAACTTGTCAAGCATGCATGAGATGATGTGTAGGACGAACTAGGGTGGTTTAGGGTGGGTTAGGTTGGGTTTGGGTGGGGTTAGGTTGGTCAACTTTTGACAAATGCAGAAAATTCCCGTAAGCTGGAAAATGGCCCTTGCGGTCGCATGGTTCTAGAGTGATGCGACCGCATCACTCTGGTATGCTTAATATTTTCATTTTGCCCCCCTTGGTTGTTCTAGGTCATTCCCCCTTGCACCCTCAAGTCCTCCAATGCACAAAATGGTCTAGAATTCAACCCTAAACACCTATAAACAATAACCAAAGCAAATCAATGTTCAAACCTCAATCAAACATGGCTAAGAACTTAGGAAAAACACTCCCGAACAACAACCGAAAAGGTCAAACGGAGAAGGGTTAACGCTCGAATCAAACTAGCGATCAAACCGTCGATGCAACTAGCATTCAACCAACATCTAAAGCGTGTTAATGATGTTAAGAATGGTTTCTAACATTTATCCAAGTGTTTACAACATAAAACACAAACCCGAGTTTCAAAGCAACTCGTGAAGGAAAGGTGCAAACGAGCATCTCAAACGACGTCAATGAACATGCTATCGACTTTAAACATATGAGTAAGCTAAGTTAACATACTAACGATGATTATGAATGTATGAACTCATGCAATAAACATGCAAGCAATAAACTAGGGTTTTACATTCTCCCCTACTAATAGGAATTTAGTCCCTAAATTCTTACCGTGATCTTCGAACAAATGAGGGTACTTCTCGCGCATGTCCAACTCGGTCTCCCAAGTTGCTTCCTCGATCTCATGATTCTTCCAAAGAACCTTAACCAATGGAATTGTCTTGTTCCTCAATACTTGCTCCTTGGTGTCGAGAATCTTCACCGGTTTCTCAACATACGACAAATCAGGCTGAAATGAAATCTCCTCATACGCAAGAACATGCGAATCATCCTTAAGATACTTTCGAAGCATGGATACGTGAAACACATAATGAATGTCCGACAATGATGGCGGTAAAGCCACCCTATAAGCCAAACTCCCAACTCGCTCAAGAATCTCAAAAGGTCCAACGAACCTCGGTGATAGTTTTCCTTTCTTCCCAAATCTCTTAGTACCCCTTCTCGGCGATACTTTAAGAAACACATAATCTCCAACTTGGAACTCCAAATCTCTCCTCCGATTATCCGCATAACTCTTACTCGGCGTAAGTAATCTATCCCGAATCAACTTCACGCTCTCGATACAATGCACAATCTCTGAACCCCATAGCTTCGCTTCTCCAACTTCATCCCAACAAATAGGAGATCTACACTTCCGTCCATAAAGTGCCTCATACGGTGCCATCCCAATGCTTGATTGGTAACTGTTGTTGTATGCAAACTCCGCCAATGGAAGGTGTGAATCCCAACTTCCCTTAAAGTCCACCGTACAAGCCCGTAACATATCCTCAAGTATCTGTATCGTTCTCTCGGTTGTCGATGCATGCGAGGGTGAAAAGTCTTGAAATTCAACTTAGTCCCCATAGCTTCTGCAAAGCTTGCCAAAACCTCGAAGTAAATCTCGAATCACATGCGAGACAATGCTAACGGAACCCCATGCGGTCTAACAATCTCACACGCACATCAATGCCGCCAACTGACTCAAGGAATAAGTCATCGCAATCGGTATAAAATGAGCTGACTTCGTTAACCGATCTACAACAACCCAAACGGCATCAAACCCTCTACGCGTATGTGGAAACCCCGAAACAAAATCCATCGTAACGTGCTCCCACTTCCACTCTGGAATATCTAACGGCTGCAACAATCCCGCGGGCCTTTGATGTTCCGCCTTCACCTGTTGACAAGTCAAACACCTCGACACATAATCCGCAATTTGGCGCTTCATGCCATTCCACCAAAATTGCTTCTTCAAATCCCTATACATCTTTGTACTCCCCGGATGGATAGTATATCTTGCCTTGTGAGCTTCATCCAACACAAGTCGTTTCACATCCTCAACTGAAGGAACACAGACTCTCCCCTTGAAAGTCAAAATCCCATCTTGATTCATTGCAAACTCCGGTGTCTCATTCTTACTCAACCCATCAATGATCTTTACTAATCCCGGATCCTTCCTTTGAGTCTCCTTAATCTTTTCCAACAAAACTGGAATAGCCCGGACATTAGCAAACAACACTCCATGATTAACCTCACTAGGACTCCAATCACGGACATCCTCCAACATCTTCCATTCCCGAATCATCAAACACGACAAATGCACTTTCCTACTCAAGGCGTCGGCAACCACGTTCGCCTTCCCCGGATGATAAAGTATCGTACAATCATGGTCTTTCAACTTCTCCATCCACCTCCTTTGTCTCATATTCAACTCCTTCTGTGAGAACAAATACTTCAAACTCTTGTGATCCGTGAAGATTTCAAACTTCGACCCATACAAATAATGCTTCCATTTGTGCAAAGCAAATATGATCGCTGCCAACTCAAGGTCATGCGTGGGATAATTCTGCTCATACGGAGACAACTTCCTCGATGCATAAGCGATCACCTTACCATTCTGCATAAGAACACAACCCAATCCCTCTTTTGATGCATCGCTATAAACCACAAAGTTCTCATCTCCGCTCGGCAACGCTAAAATTGGTGCCGTAGTCAACCTCTTCTTCAATTCTTGAAAACTTGCTTCACACTTATCGCTCCAAACAAATGCTGTCTTCTTTTGGGTCAAATTCGTCATCGGCGTAGCAATCTTCGAAAATCCCTCTATGAACCTCCGATAATACTCGGCTAATCCCAAGAAACTCCTAACCTCAGTAACTGTAGTCGGTCTCCTCCAATTCATCACCGCTTCAACCTTAGAAGGATCTACTGCTATCCCGGTACTAGAAACAACATGTCCCAAAAATGAGACCTCCTCTAGCCAAAAAGCACACTTGCTAAACTTAGCATAGAGTTTCCTCTCCCGAAGAATCGACAAGACCATCCTCAAATGCTGTGCATGCTCATCCCGAGACTTAGAATACACAAGAATGTCATCTATGAAAACCACCACAAAACAATCAAGAAAATTATGGAACACCCGATTCATCAAGTCCATAAATACTGCCGGCGCATTCGTCAACCCGAATGGCATCACCATGAACTCATAATGCCCGTACCAAATGCAGCGGTTTTGAACATCCTCGGCTCTCACCTTCAAGCGATGATACCGAACCTCAAATCAAGTTTAGAATACACCACCGATCCTTGCAATTGATCAAACAAGTCATCTATATGCGGCAACGGATACTTGTTCTTGATCGTCGCTTTGTTCAACTCCCTGTAATCAATGCACAACCTTAGGCTTCCATCCTTCTTCCTGACAAATAATACCGGCGCACCCCAAGGCGATACACTTGGCTTGATAAAGCCAATATCAAGAAGCTCCTGCAACTGAACCTTCAACTCCTTCAACTCCATAGGTGCCATTCTATACGGCGCCTTCGATATCGGTGTCGTCCCTGGCAACAACTCGATACAAAACTCGATCTCCCTATCCGGTGGCATCCCAAAATCTTTAGAGAAGACATCCGGAAACTCATTCACAACCGAACATCCTCAAGATCGGAAGTCGAAACCCGTTTATTAACCACACAAGCTAGGTACCCCGTGCAACCACGTGACAATAGTTTCCTAGCCTTTAGAGCAGAAATGACGCGCAACCCACTAGACGCGTTATCACCCACGAGCATAAATTTAGGAACACCAGGCATATCAAATGTAACCCTCTTACTAAAGCAATCTACCAAAGCATGATAAGCGCACAACCAATCCATACCGAGTATCACATCAAAATCACTAAGTGGCAACACTACCAGATCCGCATGCAAAACATGTTCATCCACAAGTACTTCGCATGCTTTATAAACTTCCGAAGCCAATAAACATTCCCCAAGTGGGGTAGAAACTTCAAGCACGTAAGGCAAAGACTGAGGCAATACTCGCAAACGGTCAACAAAATGTGATGCAACATACGAATGTGATGACCCTGGATCTATAAGTACTCGTGCTTCACTATCGAAGATAGAAATGGTACCTCCAATGACTGCGGTCGACTCAGGTACTCCCCTCTGGTCTAAAGCAAAAACACGTCCCTGCACCTTTGCTTTCCCATCGCTATCTCTCTTAGCCCCAACAGTAGGCTGACTCGATCCTCCAGGCTGATTACCCTTCAACTTAGGGCAATTCCTCTTCACGTGCCCCGCAGCTCCGCAATAGTAGCACTCTACCGGTGCTCCACTCTTCTTCCAACATTTATCTTCAGTGTGCCCCGTCTTCGAACAATAGGAGCATACCACAATCATGCCACGATCTCCCTGGCTCGGTGTAGAAGCAGCTCCTCTACCACCTGACTGATTTCTTGTCTGCCCATCATGATTAAACTTGCCATTTCCTTTCCTACGATCATTGTGCCCATGATAATTCCCCCGATTACCCGATCCATTTCCTCGTCCCGAAGACTGTCTAGGCTGTGAAGAAAAACCCGAATTACCCATGACACGGTGCTCTTCGATATCCCGCTCAATCACGTAGGCTCTATCCACTGCCTTCCTATATTCCACGAACTGATGAGACAACAGCTGTCTCCTATACTCCGTCTTCAAGCCCTTCACAAATTTCTGTGTTCTCTCCGCCTCATCCGAATCAGATGACTGCAATAGCGTGCTAGCTCCGTGAACCTCGCCGAATACTGTGATATCGACATGCCTCCCTGCACGAGGTCAAGGAACTCTTTCTCCCTTCTCTCCCGAACAACCTCCGGCACATACGAAGCTCTAAATTCCCTAACAAAGTTAGGCCACGTGTGGGGGACTCTCAGCATGTCCCAACTCTCTCTTAGCACTTGCCACCAGTGCTCTGCAGCGCCCTCTAGCTTAAAGACTGCTAGTACCACCTTCTGCTCATCATCACACCTCAACGGTGCGAATATCTTCTCTAGATGCTCGATCCACAACTCGGCCTTCGAAGCATCCGGTTCCCCATCGAACTGTCTTGGTTTCAGCTTAACGAACTTCTCAAGCATCGAATCTCCGTGATATCTAGCCTCCCTGGGTACTCCAACTGTGGTCCGGCTGCGGTTGCGGCTGTGGTCCTGGCGGTGATTCAGCCCTACCAAAGACCTGATTCATCTCGTTCATCATCGCAAGCATTCCCCTATACATGGTAGACATCGCTTCGAATTGCTCCTCCGGCGTTCGAAGTGGAGGAACCTCTGGCTGGCGGTTCTCATTAGTCTCTCTACCAACATTTGTGCCTCTACCGGCACCTCTACCGGTACTACCTCCGATGCTAGTACCAGCTCTAGTGTCAACCATATTAACCTACAAGAACACTCTTCGTTAAGATAGAACTATTCACACAAAACCAACCCCCTAAGCCAAGGAACCTATCCTGGCGAATAGCTAACTTATAACATAAGCTCTGATACCAACTGTGGCGACCCGACCCGAGTCCCAATACGAGACCTCGAGGTCGTGCCGCCTAAAAAGGCACGTAATGAAAACAAATAGCAAATAGTGGGTAAGGCCATAACGGCGGTACGCCAAAAACTTTAACACATGCGGAAGCGTATAATATTTAAACAGTGGCGCCCGAGCTAACAAGCTCAAACTAATACAACCTTAGAGATAATGAATCTCTTGGTCCAAAAATAAAATCATGTGACACAACAATAGGCACATATAACAATTTATGGCAATTATATATCAAGTCATCGGCGACGCTACGGCCGGAACCCAATATTAAACTAAGTCTAGAACTCTAGTCTAGTGTAAGACCCCGATTCCCGGTTAGCTTGAATTGCGTGCAATGCTCGCATTTCTTCTTTGGTTAATCGCTTGTTTGGTTCGTAAGAGAGTTTAGATGCGTATGAGAGATCAAATTAAGACCAAAATGCTATTAAGATATGCCATATAGTTGTGGACTTGCTAAAGTCACAAGTCGTAACTCGAAGATAGTCGAAATGCGACGCGATTGAGAATTCACTTGCGTTTCGTGTTCCTGACCTCGTTTTGGTCCTGGATCTTTACATGATGATTAAATAACATGTTTATATGTGTTAGAATCCTAGTTGGAGGTATTCCTTAAGTCTCGTGAAATTTCGACGCTCCGGGGATAGCAATCCTCCTTATCGCGTAGTTTGAGATTGAGCCGGGAGATCATCTCGTCTTTCGGGAGCTCATTTCTCTCATCTGTTGTTAATCAACTGAAGGGCATTCAGGCCTATTTAATATCCTTTTGAAGTGTTCGTAACCTTGGGTTGTTTCCCGTCGGTTTGCGGTTTCATTCGTCGCTTCGTTAGCGCGTTGTTGTAACTTGCGTCGGTTTCGCTCCGAGTTGTTTCGGGTGTTGTTTATGGGAGTTTAGACCTACATTAAAAGTGGTTTGAGACTTGTATGGTTTATCCAAGTGTTTGAGGACTTTAAGGGTTGAATTATAAGCCGTTTCGAAGCTTTAAGGCTTGCGGTTGCATGCGGGAACGACCGGGAGCGAATGAGGTTTCACAAAACTTACCAAGGGCTGAAAGGGGACCCTTGCGGTCGCATGCTCTAGAGCCATGCGAGCGCATCAACCTTCGAGACAGCAACTCCCTGTTTTGCATTTTTGAAGTGATTTTCCTATTCTACCCCCACTAAACCCCCTCTAAACCCTTCCTAACCCTTAAACTAAGTCTTAATCATGTCCTAACATGTTTAGGGAGTTAATTAAGATTTGTTTAGTGGTGGATTACCTCTAATGATCACTAATTGTACCTAGGAATTTCCCCTTGTGCCCTTATTGTTGTGGAAGTATAAATACACTAACCCTTCACCAATTCAGCCATTTTCTCTTCATTTTTCCTCCTTCTTAGAATACGTATTCAGAGAGAGAGGGTGGGAGACTTGAAGCTTTGAGCCCTAGCCATTCTTCTTCCGATCTTCAAAGATCCGACCGTCCGATTGCCGCCAAACTTCGGATTCTTGACGTATGCGACGGGGGGAACAACTTCACCGTTCAGATTTTGATTCTCTTGAGTTTTCACTCAAGCTAGGTAAGTTGCTCTCTTTTGATTTTGGTTCATTGGCCCCTAGGGAAAACAATCTAAGTGTTATTTGAGGGCAATGAACAATTAATATGCTATGTATGCCTATTTTGGGGATTTTTGGAAGTATGAACATGTTGATATCATGAATATGATGATTTGAATGAAATTGTATGTTGTAAGAAATGGGTTATGCTCTATGTTGAGTTTTTGGTGAATTTTAGGGCTTGTGAATGAAACCCAAATTATTGAAGAAATTGTTGTGAATTAAAGTGGGTGTTAATGTTAGGTTAATGAAATGGGTGAAGATTGGAACTTGATATTAAGACTCAATGGAGTTATCATGAGTTTAATAATGTGTTAAATGGACTTAGGTTGAAATCCTACGACGATTGGATTCCATTTGTTTGATGTTGTGAAGTATATATATAGCTTCCGAACTATTAATGGAGTTATGGTTATGATGAACTTTATAGATTTTTAAGCTTGAGAATCAAGCCCGGATGAATTTTGGAACCTTGTTGTGAATGTGAATGAAATAGTAAAGTGTGGGTTGACGAAATACATAAAGAATAAAATGTAGTATTAAGACTCAACGGAGTCATGATAAGTTCAATAATGTGCTAAACGAACTTGGGTTGAAATCCTACGACAATTGGATTTCGTTTGATTAATGTTGTAAAATGCATAGTCTCCAAACTTGAAATGGAATTATGATTATGACGAACTCTATGGATTATTAGGCTTGAGAATCAAGCTCGAATGAATATTGGGAATTTGTTGTAAACTTTAATGAGATATTAAAGTGTGGATTTATGAAACACATAAAGAATGAAATGTAGTAGTAAGACTCAACGGAGTCGTTTTAAGGCCAATAAAATGATAATGAGCCTTGGGTTGAAACCCTACAATGTTTGGGTTTGTTTGGGTTATGTTCGTGCACATCGGGTTTTTGGTTTGTGTCCAATTGAGACATTCACGTCATGGAGACTTACTAGAAATATATATTTTGAGCATGCTTGTTAGAGCATGGGATAATAGAGACCCACGTATAGTCATGAGTATATTTAAGAGAAGATTAATAAATAATTCTCTCCTTAAGGATTTTGGGTTGCGTGTATATGGAAACGCTTGTGAGAAAGTGACTACGGAGTAGTCATGTTGTTCTTGAGTATGGAATTGGTGATGTTGATCATGTTTGACGATTAGGACTAAGATTGAGTCCGGTGTACTTAAAATAAAGACTAAAATACTAAGTCTTGAATTGTGGATATTCTTAGACTAACGTAGTAGTCTTTGGTTTGATTTTGAGTTGAGGATTATTGTAGACCTCACATTATAATTTATTAAGCTTGTATGCTATACTTGATTTGGGTGATGACTTGAGGAATAATGAGTACCTCAATATGTAGTTCTTGAACTAAACTTGTAAGTTAGTTGAACACAACGGTTATATGCAAATATATGCATTGTTCATGATACTTGGTAGAGCATTATGACCTACTTGATTATATGCAAATATGTGCATGGATTATGGAATTTCGTGGAGCATTATGCCCTACTTGTTTATATGCAATTATGTGCATGTTTTATGAGATTGTTGTAGAGCATTATGTCCTACATGATTTAATGAGCCCGATATAAATGAACTTGGTCTCATTGGTTATTGCAAGTAAATATCTACTTGAGCATTTTGGTTTAAGTCCAGCTGGCGGGTTTGGTTGTAGTGTCGGCAATGGGACGATTCATAGTCTTTGGAAACAATCGCTATGAATCGTTGCATTGGTTCCCTTTCTCCTCACTATTTGGCCAATAGTGGGATGTGGTCTCGAGAGAGAGCCATCTAGCCTACTTTCGAGCTCCCATTTCTCATCCGGAGACTGGATGAATGTAACGAGTACTCATTAAGGGAAACTGATGAGTTGTGATTATTTGGGGACGAAACCCCAGGGTATGATTGATTGGGTATTGAGCCCGGATATTGGTTTGAGATTGGATCTCATGGTAAGTTGGTTGGGTGTTGGACCCGGATTTGGTTGTAACGGTTCGATTTACGTTTCCTGTTACACATGTTTATTTATGATCATTTAAATGAAAAATATTATGCTACATGATTTATGAGAGTTTATGTGCTTTGAAAATTAAGTACATGTTTCTTGTTGGTATACTAGCATGATACCATGATTTTTATATGATTGTGCATTATGCCATGCCATGACATAATATGCCATACAGTTGCATTTAGTAACTTACTGGGTCATTATGACTCACTCCGTGTGGTTGTTTTTCCCTAGTGTGTGCAGTGATCCCGTTAGTACGTGCGGCAACTTTGGATAGCGATTTCTAGCAGGTGGTCTTCCGAGCAATAAGCTTGGAGTTAATATTATTATTTTTATTAATTAATTGTGAGACTCGGATGTAAAGTTATGTAGACTTTACTTGGGTAGATTATGTTAGTATGTTATTGTTATTTATTTGGGAGCCGGTTGTATAGCCTAGCTTTTGTACCTTTAGAATTATTCCCGTTGTCATTTCGAGCATGTGTGGCTCGTTTATTCTAGTTTGTATTATTATTGTTCCTATCTCCGACAGTTTTAGTCGTGAGATCTTGGTTGGTGGTTTAGCATTGATATTATATTGTTATAGTTGAATTGTCCCTCCGGCATGTTGTAGCCGTTGAGTGGTGTTTATCAGGTTGGGATTTTGTCTGTTGCCGGCATTGGTTGCCGATGGTTTGTTGCGCGTGTCTAATGTTGCGTCACGTGCGTCGAATTTTTGGGCCGAGAGATATACTATCTCTTTGGTTGTTTATATTTGGGAGCTTGTTAGCTCGGGTCCCATTGTGGTTTTGCTTCCGCAGGTTTTAGTTTTTATTATCCTGTATCGCCGTTATGGCTATGTCTTCTTGTCTTGAGCTTGTTGGCTCGTCTTTTGACTCGCACCATTATGCTTAGCAGGTGCTTGTCTGTCCCTTAGCTTGTCCTGATGGTACGACCTTGGGATCTCGTCTTGGGATCCGGGTCGGGTCGTCACAGTTGGTATCAGAGCTATTGGTTAGCTATTTCGCCAGGATAGGTTCCTTGGCCTAGTTGGGTTGGGTTTATTGTTGATATTTTAACGTCGAGTGTTCCTTGTAGGTATATTATGTCAGGAGCTTGGCGTGGAGCTAGTTCTAGCAGACCTCGTTCGAGTACCGTCCGTGGTAATGAGAGAGGGGAAAACGTTAATGATCCGCGTGTGACTCCTCAACAAATGTTTAGAGGGGAAAATGATTCCACTATACTTGGGAGATTCTTGAAGTTGGAACCTGAGGGCTTCGATAGAGAGCCCGATGCTTCTAAAGCCGAACATTGGTTAGAAAGCATGGAGAAGATTTTTGAAGTTATGGGTTGTACGTCAGAAGAGATGGTGACCCTAGCAGTGTTTAAGTTGAATGGTGCAGCTGACCATTGGTGGCATGTGTTACAAGATAGTTGGAGACACCATGGAGTGCCCCAAGTGTGGGAAAATTTCATAATGGAGTTTAAGGCACAGTTCATTCCGGCAGTAGTTCGGGAAAGAAGAGAAATGGAATTTATTGCGCTAGAACAAGGAGATATGACTGTGGCTCAAGATTCACAAAGTTCACGAGTTGGTTCTTATCGTGGTTACTTAGTACCAGATGAGGCTAAGAAGACCCATCGGTTTGTAAAAGGCCTAAAGATGAAGTATCGTAGGCTGCTTATCCCATTACAGCTCACGGAGTACCGAGATGCGGTGGATCGTGCTTATGCGATGGAATTGGACGTCGAGGAGTATGCTCAAAAGAGAATCTCGAGGGCTATTAAGAGTAATGACAATATTGGAGGGCAAGTGGTACCTTAGAAAGTTAATCAAGAAATCACACGTACTGGTAGACGGAGTGATGTTCCTACCTCTAGTCGGAGTCGACGAGGCGGCGAGTTGATATGTAATTTTTGTTTAAGGACAGGACATGCCGAGAACAGATGTTGGGGCAAGGCAGGAAAGTGCTTTGCTTGTGGCGGTGATCATGTTCGTAAAGATTGCCCAAGGATGAGAGTTAATCGGTCTGGGAGTGCTAGCCAACGATCTTGTGGCTCAAAGAGAGATGGTGATGGTCGACCTAGAGTTTGAGGTCGTGTACGCGTGGCGGTTGGCCATTGCGGAGTTTTGAAACCTATCCGAATAGGAAGGTACGTTCTCGTATATATATTATACCGTTACTACTATTATTGTTATTATGAGTACACGTCTTATCGGTAGCTCATGTGCATTCATACATACATTACATGGTGTGTTGCATATTATTGGTTTATTGTTTGATTGGGGATAATGCCCCAATGTGGTGTTGGTATGTGATATTGTTTGATTTGTGAGTTGCCGGTAGGTAATCACACATGGTTTGTGGATTCTTGTGTAGTCTATGTATATATAGGACTATACTATATGTAAAGAGCATTGGGGATGAATTTATGTTACGGCGATAGTAATCGAAGGTATTATAAGGTTGCAATTTGTAGGCCTATATTAAGAGCCGGGGTATGAATATTTGTATATATATGTATATATATATATGAGGCATGAATGGTATGATGATATCTATTGGTTTGATATGATACTTGTATATCCTATGGGGATATGTTTAGTGTGGCGAATAATATAATATTATATATTGTTGATGGTGATTATGCGAGTAGGATACACTCGATTAGTGAGAAAGTTAAGTGTTGCGATCTATGGGTTGATTTTAGTGTGCGGGCAAGTATGATGTTTCACCGTAATTTTGTTGAAATTTTGGTGTTTTGGGGACGTTAGAATATGTGTCGGTTGTAGCCTTGGCCTAGAGCTTAAGATAGGTTGGAATTGTGAAGTATAGACGTTACGACTACTAGTAGCCGCGTCGGTACGTGGTGACGTCTAGCGAGTTTTCATGGTTGTGTACTAGGTACACGAGTTTTGTGATAAATATGATTGTTGTTTGCCAAGGTAATAGACCTTGTTATTTGACTTGATTTCATCCAGTTATGTGCATTAGTTGTAGGAAACACCTACTAGATGCATCCACATTGTAGTATATTAAATTCTCATTCCATAATTATTATCTCCTGCTCATTCATTTCCTTAGCATAGGAGACTATTAAAGGATGCTTAAAACTTTTTTATCATGAACCTTCGCATCCTTGCAACGAAAGCTTTTGAATATCCAATTTAGCCGGTACCCTAAATTGGTGATCAAAAGAGGTTCGTTGGTGGACTAGGATTGGTAGTGAGTAGGTTAGACATTGACTAAACCTCTTACCAAATGGAATGGACAGAAATGGAAAGAATTTTCAAAACATTTCATTATTGTGCTCTTATGTGTTCTTACCCGTGATACGGAGATCGCGAGTATGATTTACATGGCTTGAAATGTCAACTTGATTGCCTCTGATTTGGTTGAGAATTGCCCTATAGGCAATTATTACTTCTTGTGACTTAAGATCTATTATGCGCGAATTTTATGATGTGCCCCGGGACAAATAGTTTCGGCAGTTGAATGTTTATGGTATGTTTGAACTTGTTTTCATGTTGAACTTTGGGGTTTGTGTACAAGGTTGGTTAGTGTTGTTCGTATGTGTTTTCGTGACTCGAATATGAGTCATATTATTTCCAATCTGAAGAGTTTAGGATTGTTGTGCCTATTGAGAGGTCTTGAGACCTGAATTTAGATCATGGTAGTTTGATCCTCATATACTTGGTTTGGTTATTGTGATGGTAGACTCGGAGATTGAGTCTAGGTTTATGGTTTTGAGCATCGCGTGTTCACTCGTGATTTTGAGACACCGTAGTGGTGTCTGGGTATTCGATGTTGAGGTGATGACCTAGCATTGGTTTGAGATACGGTTTAGAATTCGGGACGAATTCTTTTTAAGGGGGAGAGGATGTAAGACCCCGATTCCCGGTTAGCTTGAATTGCGTGCAATGCTCGCATTTCTTCTTTGGTTAATCGCTTGTTTGGTTCGTAAGAGAGTTTAGATGCGTATGAGAGATCACATTAAGACCAAAATGCTATTAAGATATGCCATATAGTTGTGGACTTGCTAAAGTCACAAGTCGTAACTCGAAGATAGTCGAAATGCGACGCGATTGAGAATTCCTTGTGTTCTCGACCTCGATTTGGTCCGATCTTTACATGATGATTAAATAACATGTTTATATGTGTTAGAATCCTAGTTGGAGGTATTCCTTAAGTCTCGTGAAGTTTCGACGCTCCGGGGATAACAATCCTCCTTATCGCGTAGTTTGAGATTGAGCCGGGAGATCATCTCGTCTTTCGGGAGCTCATTTCTCTCATCTGTTGTTAATCAACTAAAGGGCATTCAGGCCTATTTAATAGCCTTTTGAAGTGTTCGTAACCTTGGGTTGTTTCCCGTCGGTTTGCGGTTTCATTCGTCGCGCGATGTTGTAACTCGCTTTGCTCCGAGTTGTTTCGGGTGTTGTTTATGGGAGTTTAGACCTACATTAAAAGTGGTTTGAGACTTGTATGGTTTATCCAAGTGTTTGAGGACTTTAAGGGTTGAATTATAAGCCGTTTCGAAGCTTTAAGGCTTGCGGTTGCATGCGGGAACGACCGGGAGCGAATGAGGTTTCACAAAACTTACCAAGGGCCGAAAGGGACCCTTGGGTCGCATGGTCTAGAGCCATGCGAAAGCGCATCAACCTTCGAGACAACAACTCCTGTTTTGCATTTTTGAAGTGATTTTCCTATTCTACCCCCACTAAACCCCCTCTAAACCCTTCCTAACCCTTAAACTAAGTCCTTAATCATGTCCTAACATGTTTAGGGAGTTAATTAAGATTTGTTTAGTGGTGGATTACCTCTAATGATCACTAATTGTACCTAGAATTTCCCTTGTGCCCTTATTGTTGTGGAAGTATAAATACACTAACCCTTCACCAATTCAGCCATTTCTCTTCATTTTTCCTCCTTCTTAGAATACGTATTCAGAGAGAGGGTGGGAGACTTGAAGCTTTGAGCCCTAGCCATTCTTCTTCCGATCTTCAAAGATCCGACCGTCCGATTGCCGCCAAACTGATTCTTGACGTATGCGACGGGGCAACAACTTCACCGCTCAGATTTTGATTCTCTTGAGTTTTCACTCAAGCTAGGTAAGTTGCTCTCTTTTGATTTTGGTTCATTGGCCCCTAGGAAAACAATCTAAGTGTTATTTGAGGGCAATGAACAATTAATATGCTATGTATGCCTATTTTGGGGATTTTTGAAGTATGAACATGTTGATATCATGAATATGATGATTTGAATGAAATTGTATGTTGTAAGAAATGGGTTATGCTCTATGTTGAGTTTTTGGTGAATTTTGGGGCTTTTGAATGAAACCCAAATTATTGAAGAAATTGTTGTGAATTAAAGTGGGTGTTAATGTTAGGTTAATGAAATGGGTGAAGATTGAACTTGATATTAAGACTCAATGGAGTTATCATGAGTTTAATAATGTGTTAAATGGACTTAGGTTGAAATCCTACGACGATTGGATTCCATTTGTTTGATGTTGTGAAGTATATATATAGCTCCGAACTATTAATGGAGTTATGGTTATGATGAACTTTATAGATTTTTAAGCTTGAGAATCAAGCCCGGATGAATTTTGGAACCTTGTTGTGAAGCTGAATGAAATAGTAAAGTGTGGGTTGACGAAATACATAAAGAATAAAATGTAGTATTAAGACTCAACTGAGTCATCATAAGTTCAATAATGTGCTAAACGAACTTGGGTTGAAATCCTACGACAATTGATTTCGCTTTGATTAATGTTGTAAAATGCATAGTCTCCAAACTTGAAATGGAATTATGATTATGACGAACTCTATGGATTATTAGGCTTGAGAATCAAGCTCGAATGAATATTGGGAATTTGTTGTAAACTTTAATGAGATATTAAAGTGTGGATTTATGAAACACATAAAGAATGAAATGTAGTAGTAAGACTCAACATAGTCGTTTTAAGGCCAATAAAATGATAATGAGCTCTGGGTTGAAACCCTACAATGTTTGGGTTTGTTTGGGTTATGTTCGTGCACATCGTTTTTGGTTTGTGTCCAATTGAGACATTCACGTCATGGAGACTTACTAGAAATATATATTTTGAGCATGCTTGTTAGAGCATGGGATAATAGAGACCCACGTATAGTCATGAGTATATTTAAGAGAAGATTAAGAAATAATTCTCTCCTTAAGGATTTTGGGTTGCGTGTATATGGAAAGCGCTAGTAGAAAGTGACTACTGGAGTAGTCATGTTGTTCTTGAGTATGGAATTGGTGATGTTGATCATGTTTGACGATTAGGACTAAGATTGAGTCCGGTGTACTTAAAATAAAGACTAAAATACTAAGTCTTGAATTGTGGATATTCTTAGACTAACGTAGTAGTCTTTGGTTTGATTTTGAGTTGAGGATTATTGTAGACCTCACATTATAATTTATTAAGCTTGTATGCTATTGTGAGGTTAGCCTCGGGGTGTGCTCCACCGCGCCCTTGTTTAGGGGCGGCGATGCGGATCGCGGATGGGACACCACCTTGCCTCGCTCCACCCTCCCTTGTTTAGGGAAGACGAAATCCAAAGTGCGAGAGGAGTGCTGTCTATATTAGCACGTTGGAATGTGCCTCTGCTGCCTCGAGTGGATTTTGTATCCAAAATGGGAACTAAAGGTTTCTCATGTCGGTTATCCCTTATTTGGGATAACAGATATGGGAATGCATTACCTTTCCATTCTCATTCTCCCTTTTTATCTTTCGAGGAAAATAGAAAAGTGCAAGAAAAGATATTGCGCCCCCACTTATGGATTTATTAAAATAGCCTTATGGCCCAATTAGATCTATGCTATGGGTTTCCCGCATCAAGTTATCCCTTGTTTGGGGGATACAGATATGGGAATACATCCCCTCCATTCCCGTATCTCCCTTTTTAGGGAGAAACAGAAAGTGCAAAGAGGGAATGTTGCGGGGCCCCATTGGATCTGAAAGTTTTAGAGTCGCCACCTTTATTTTAAGGCAAAAATAAAGGAAAACCGTAAAAAAAACCAAAGATTTTAAAAAAGCGGGTTCGGGGGCTAAGTTACGAGTTGGGAAGGTGCTAGGCACCCAACTCCCTTTCGGTCTCAAAACGTTTTTGGCTGAAGTATGCTCATTGTTATATTAATCTAGCAAATAAATAAGGTCTTATTTTGACAAGGGAAATTTAAACAGATACATTCGTGGCTACATTATTTACGGACTCAAAATTGCCTCCTTCCAATAATTACAAACATATTTAATAATATTTGGCCATTATAACGGCTCTTTTACATAATATTTCCTAATCTAATTCGGCAAAGACAACGGCTTATATTGGCTACATTATACCGGATTTAAAAATACAACTTTTAAAAATAATAGAAAGACAAAAAGTAAATAAATAAATAAAAGCGCTCTTAAAGGTCAGTACCTTTTAGAGCGGTGTGCTCGCTTCCGTCCTCCTCTCTGAGAGGAGACTTTGTTGTTTGTTGTGTGTTTGTTGTTTTGATTTTGAAGTTTTAAAGAAGCGAGTGACGGCTTAGTTTTTGTGGTTTTGGCTTTTTTTGTTGGGCGGAATAACGGCTAGCTTAGTTGGGGTGTTTTTCAAGCTGGCACTCGGCAGAGTAACGGCTTACTTTGGGATTTTTGGGCCTGGGAAATAAGGTGGATACCTAAATAGGCTAGGAATTACTTATAACTAGTAGATATTTATTTTGGCGGAGTTTGGGCAGGGTTTGGAGACTTTAAGGGGTTCCACTCACCTATCTCGCACCTCTCGTACTATGTCGCTTCGAAGGAACGCGGAGAGAATTTTCAGCGCTTCGTTGCGATGAAATTGAGCACTGAAATGAGGAACCCGAGCTCTCTATTTATACTGAAGGCTAAGGACACGCTGGGAATTCTTTGACTTCTTCCCCTGCATCAATGACTTGTACCGCGTGCATCACAACTTGTACATTTTCCAATCGCAGAGAGCAACAGTGAAATGTTTGGTGCCGCCAAGGAGATGCTTGGTGCGGCACCATGGATATCATCATGCACCAAGCCCTTTTGAAATACCTCAATGATAACTTGTTCAATCGCTTGCATCCCGTTTTCTTTTTGCATTTTTGACTCTCGCGAACTTGACATTCATTAAGTTTTAAATAGCTTCTTGATATTTTATGTCGCACATACCGTGGGTACGAAATTGGGGTGTCTCTGAGCCCCTCAACGATGGAGTCTGGCGTAACCTTACGCTTCTTGAGAGTAGACGAACATCGTTGATAAACAAGAGACTTTCCAATTTCGTTCATTTAAGAACAGGAGAATGCAATTGGTAGCAGTTATAATGCAACAGTATGACACAGACCAAACTCCATAACCTAGACAATTTTAGTCAGTTATAACAAGTTATCGTAATTTTAAGCAGATATGGATTTAAAGTGCTCTGATGGTCGGGCCTACTAATGTAGGCTGCCTACGTATCCCTTAATAAAGGAACTCTGGACAAAAACGTAGTTCAAGCCAAAACCTAAACTATCACTCATACAACGGTCGCTGCTTACCATGATAGGGTCGCTCACGTATCCTTAAACAAGGAATCAGACCGAAACGTAGTTCACACAACTGGGGACTAAATGTGGCGGTGTAAGTGTTGTGGTTCAAGTGCGACAATATTAAATGAGCAAGTGTGGCAAATCTTTATCAAATGAGTACGACAAGGGTAAATATGTGCGTGATGGTCGCGTCTCTGCGGATAGATGCTTCTACTTATCCTTAGTCAAGGAATCAGACCAATCGTAGTTCGCCTTGTGGCTATGCGGAGTGAATTGTTTCCTAGGAACTCAGCCTCTACTGGAGAACAAGACCTTTCCCTATAAATCCGGGCCAGTGTACCCTTAAAGGAAAGTTTCCCACATAGCTAAATATGGATCTGATTGCCTCATCGAACTTAGCCTTCAACAAAGAACAAAACCTTTCCCTATCAATGGCCGTGGTACTCCCTTAAAGGAAAGTTTCCAAACATCAAACAAATGCTTTGTTAAAAGGAAAATACCTTCCTTTCCTTTACCGTTTGTCGTGTCCATGCAAAGCATGCTCGATGTTGCTTTGTTGTCGCTTGCCGCTTTACGTTGTTTGTTGTTGCACTTGCCGGGATTTTTCTTTTGTCATTGTTCAGCTTATTTGGAAAATCTTTCCATGTCCCACTTTGTTTTCGGCTTTAATGGAAAATCTTTCTTGATCTTTGTTGCATTTGTTCTTGTTGCTCCTTCTAACCTTGGTGAGAAGCTTCCTTTTTCTTGCTGTAGCATCGTTTGGTATCAGCTGATATCATCTTTTATTTGCTGTTGTTTTTTATTTTGCTCCATCTTTCAGCTTCAGCCGAAAATTTCTTCTTCTGCTGCCGCATTTTTCCTTGTTGCATGTACTGAAAATTTTCTCTCTTGTACATTTTCCTCTCCGATTTTTTTTGTTTTTAATTTTTAATTTTTGTGTTTTTTTTCTCGCATGCCGTCACTTTTCTTTATTTGCATGCTTATTACCTCTTTTTGTTTTTTCTCTTTTTATTTTTTTTTTTGCATATGCATGTCCTATTTATGTCTAAATGATGCAAATATGTAATGATGCATGAAATTTATTATTATTGATGCATGATTAAACTAGTGGTCACTATTTGACCTTATTAGGCATGATTTATACTATGAATGCAAATGGAGCTATATGATGCATGCTTATGCCGCAGTAGGATATAGTAAATGCCATAAAATATTTATTTTTCCGACGTGGCATTTTTATT
>CM028384.1:65229312-65263590 GCA_013146195.2 Codonopsis lanceolata | reverse complement strand
GCTGCAAATGAAGGGATAGTTTTGGAAACAAGGGGGTATAGGCAATAATAGATATAATAGAGCAATTAATGCATAATCTAAATTTCTTTGCAATTATTCTAAGTTGCACCTTAGGACTGTAATAATATATTTTAGTGTTTTTATTGTGAGTTTATGTCGTGGTTTTTCTTTTTCTGCCGACGATCCCCCTTGCATGCCAAGACCTGGAGGTAAGATGTCGAGGTTTCAAAGAGTGTCTTCCTCTCCTTATTCTCCTGATATATTATTTTATTTGGCTCTAACTTTTGCCTAAGCCGCCTTTCGGTTTTCAACCTAGCGAGCCCTTATTTTTATTATGAATAAATGTGTTTTTTTTTGTGCTCTAATTTGCCTAGGCCGCCTTTTCGGTTTTCTCTTTCAGCCCGAGCCCTTATTTCTTCTTTTTTCATTTTTTTTTATTTTTCATTTTTTTATATGCCCTAACTTTTGCTTAGGCCGCCCTTTCGGGTTTTCACTTAGCTGCTCGAGAGGGAAGCACTTGTTGGATAGAATGGATCGAGCATAATACCTTTGAAGCTCGTTGAGATTGAGGGTCGAACAAGGTCTTCTTTCCTGGCTTTGGGAGTACGACATCTCCGACCATCTCTTTGACAATATATGGCACATCGTGGAAAGAGGGGTAGCAGCCTTGATAAGTAGCCCCAAAGATTTTTTAGCCATCAAGATGACATGATACATAGTGAGGTCCCCGGGTGTGAATGAGGTCTTTTCTGGTCTCCGCCGCTTTTGATTTGACTATAGCTCAAGCATGCCGTTGTTGGATTTGGGAATGGTCACTATTTCGATGTACCAGATCGTGTATATTTTTTTCTTCTTTTTTTTTTTCTTCTTTTTTTTTTTTGTTTTTTTTGTTTGTTTTTTTTTTACCCGAATGAAGTTGACGCGGTCGTTTAAGCTTTCTTTCTTTCTTTCTTTTTTTTTAACTTGTAGTGACCATTCCGACTTGATGCGGTGGAGCTTTTGTCCGATTGGTCGAGCATCCTGACATATGAGGATCCTGTTCTACTATGGCCGGTCTCCCCGACACATCTTCATAGACTGTAAGCATGTCCACGAACTCTTCGATGAGATCCATGAGTGTTATCCTTGGCAGTAGTTATTTATCTCCGATTTCTTTTTGATTTCATTGTCCAAATTCCCTGATTGATAGTGGATCGCCTCGCTTGTCGTTGATGATGTCTCTCGGCTCTACCGACTTTACAAGCTCAAGAATTTTTCTTTGGGTCCTATTAAATGACTCATTATTATAATTATTTAATGTGTCTTTTAATGTAGGTGCAACTAAGAAATAAGCAAAGACGTTTAGATTATTATTAAAAGCACAACGCATGGTTTATTACATTATCGAGGACCCGGGGTTTGAGATCCTCACTTATGGAGCGGATTGGTAGATGACCAACCTGAAGCTAGGGAAAGGAATAGGCAATTTTAGGGAGCGGATTGGTAGATGACCAAATCCGTAAGGCTAGGAAAGGAATGGGTAATATATCCAAAGTAGTCCACCGATTCAAGGCGGCCAAAAGTGGGCCTGGTCAGTATACTAGTTCTCGCAGAGGTTTATTAGAAGTAGACCCACACTCGCCAGGAGCTTCAATCGCACCTCCGCCTGTCATGCCCAGAAGTTGCCATCAACCTCAATCATGTTGATTTGAGGTAGGGGTTGATTATATTTGGTCCGGAGTGGGCTTTTCAATAACCTTATCATCTATAAGATCCTCGAATGGCATTTTTGAGTCGATAGCATTTATCGGTGAGGTGACCACCGCAATGATGATATTCACAGATCGGGCATGATTCCGTGTCCCGCAGGGGGTCGGTGGCTTATAATTTTCCATAGGCTTTAACACTCCTTGTGCCATTAGCCCCTCAGCAGATCACGCATGGGAGGCTTGCAGCTCATCATAATGGCGGTTCTCGATTTCTGAAATTTCGCCGGACCATTATTTCCTCCGATCGTGTTGACAGATCTGCTCCGCTCCATAAGACCATGGAAGGCCATAATTTTGGGTAGAAAAATGATGAATTTCCTACCGCATTAACAATTGGTGCGGGCGTGTCGCTACCGCCTTCCCTTTAGAGTAACTGAAAGAGGTAGGATGCGTATTGGCTTGTAATTGGCCATTCGAGATATCATCATCAATACGGAGCCTATCTCTACTATTTCTTTAAAATTGGTGTAGTGGAACCGCATGTGTTCCGTGTAAATGGGCGGAGGTTTTGATAAACATTCTAAGATGACTCCTACTGGATCAGTCTGTCAAAAGTCTGGGCCAACTTTCTTTTCCACCCATCGCGAACTCACGCAAGTTTCTTTTTCCCTCCGGGTTAACGACTCAAGGTCCCTTCTATTTTCTCGGATCGGTGTTGTCTTTGTACCTTTCCAAGAACGCTCACTATCGGTCCCACGATTCATGGTGCCATGCTATCGACAACATTAGCCATTGTTTGGCGGCCCAATTTCTATTAGGGTGAGGTGAAAATTGGAAGCCATAGCCTCAAAGCTAGCTCCCCTTGATCGCATGCCGCTGAATAAGATTTTAAGTGGGATATAGGGCATCCGGTCCCATCAAATTTTTCTATGTCCGCATTTTGAATTTGAAAGGCAATATAGCCGCAGTTGTAATGTCGCGGTTCGCCCGTGAGAAAATTCCCATTTGTTGAGAAGTTTGAGCATCATAGCCTTTATATTTTCCAATTTCTACTGGGTGGCTTCGGGGAGTTGGTGGCTTTGGTATATACCGGCCTAGCCGGATTAGGGAAGGCTGGGTTAATGGCCGTTCGCCGTGTGTCTCGTAAGGGATTTTGGGTTGGTAGATTTTGGGTAGGATTACATTTTGGGTTGGTGGATTGGGGTTGGTGGTCCGGGCCGGTGGAACTTGGGTAGGTGGATTTTGGATGGTTTCGACTGAGCCATGATCATTATAAGGTAAATATGTGGTAACTTGGCCTGGCGGGTTATAAGTTTGTGGGTCCATATTTGGGCTGTTTGGAGTGGGTTGGTCATAGGAACAGGAGGTCATGTGGGTTTTGGGGAATTTTGGTGTTTGGAGCAGGATATGAAGGATAGGACGTAAGGCCGATATTTGGGTAGTAGGGATTTGGTGGAGGATTGGGATTTGGGGAGTGGTCATATTTGGTGGGTTAGTGTTTGGGAGTTGATTTGGAGGCACGTGGATGTTGATGTTTCCCGGGGATTGTAGGGGAAGAATTCACCTCACCATTGGGTTTTGACCTTGTATGAGACTTGCTATTTGGCTTAGCAAGCGCTCATCTCGTGCGCCCAAATTACGGTCTAGCCACCCCTTGCATTACGAGAGTCGGAGCATATCCCTGAGCCCCGAACTGCGTACCCATATCGGATTGCTCATCTGCCGCCATACCGCTTGATGCTCTTTTCTCGAATCCGATTACGTCGCTTGTCGATCGATCGCGATACCTTCTCGTTCGATTACGCACTACTTTCCGTATCAACCGGCCAGTACTATCTCTGCCTTTCCAAGTTCGGGCCAGGTTTCTGAGTAAAATGAGTTATGGAGGTATCAGGAGGCTGGCTGAAGGTTTTCTGGGTTTGAAGTACAGCGTGCCTTTATTAGTATATTTTATTTTAATTGTTTGTTCCCTACAGTTGACCAGATAAGCACCTGCTTTATTTTGACGGTCTCATGACTTTTCCTGGAATAGTGGATTCTTTCTCCAGAGTATAGGACCAACGTATTTCACCTGCCTTTCGACTCCCTAGAACTGGAGTGGTCCCAGGCGAAGGGCCTATACTTTTTCCAGGATCCACCATTCGAAATGGTCTAGGTCGAGCATCAGAGAATAATAAATCAGCCCCTGTTTTTTTTATTATTTATTTTTGTTATTATATATATATTTTTTTGTTGCGCAATTTATTTTTATCCTTCATTTTTTTTAACTTGCGCATTTTTTTTTTGTATATATATTTTTTTATTTTGTATATATATATATTTTTTGACAGGAGCTGATTCACGATTCAAAAATGCAAAAACCGATCGGTCAATGAAGTGTCCTGAGAATCTATATGCATTATAACGTTGGCTTATGCAGGGGGTAGGCTGGCCATGGTGTAGGGTAACAGTTCGGAATATAGCTATATGCATGTGCGTGTGTGTGGTATCTAGAAAGCAGTAAAATCTTTATTTATTTACAGATATATAAACAGAAAAATAAAAACAGTTATGGCCTGTCTTGCTGTTTGTGTGGATTTTCTCGGCTTTTTTAGTTTGAGCGTAAACAAGCAAGTACATCACATTAAGAAATAGAAAGAAAAGTGGGGAAACTATCTATCCCTATTAATTACAAATTTTGGTCCTATGTCCCCAAAATAAAATGACAGAATGAATGTAAATATGTACAAATGTACAGAATAAAATGAAAAAGAAAATGAATAGAAATAAATAAAATAAAAATATAGAGCCGGAAAAAGGTAAAGCCCCAGCTCTTTTGTTTGGCTGCCCGTAATTTATTTGTAAAATATATAATATGTATTATTTTTTTTTGATTTTTCGAATTTTTTTTTTGTATATATATTTTTTTTGAATTTTTTTTATACTCTTAAACATGTCCAGAATGTAAAGTATCGGAGCAGGCGCTGCCGGATGGAGGATCATATCCACAAATATAGCCTACGTAATGGGAACACTTTATTGAAATGCGTAAATTAATATAACGAGCATACCGCAAGCCGAAACAAAGAAAACAAAAAAGTTTTATTTTATGAGTCTAGCCCTCCATTTTATTTAAAATAAAACAACTCCCCCCAGCCAGAGTCGCCACTGTGAGGTTCCTGGTGTGCTCCGCAGCGCCCTTGTTTAGGGTGCGCGTGCGTGCGGATGCGGGGACACCACGCTTTCTCGTTCCACCCTCCCTTGTTTAGGGGAAGATGAAATCCAAAGTGCGAGAGGAGTGCTGTCTATATCAGCACGTTGGAATGTGCCTCGGTTGCCCTGAGTGGATTTTGTATCCAAAATGGGAACTAAAGGTTTCCTCATGTCAGGTTATCCCTTATTTCGAGGATAACATGATATGGGAATGCATTACCTTTCCATTCTCATTCTCCCCTTTTATCTTTCAGGGGAAAATAGAGAAGTGCAAGAAAAGATATTGCGACGCCCCCACTTATGGATTTATTAAAATAGCCTTATGGCCAATCAGATCGCTATGAGAGCTATGGGTTTCCCGCATCAAGTTATCCCTTGTTTAGGGATACCGGGATATGGGAATACATCACCCCTCCATTCCCGTATCTCCCTTTTTTAGGGGAGAACAGGAAAGTGCAAAGAGAGAATGTTGCGGGGCCCCACTGGATCTAAAAGTTTTAGAGTTGCCACCTTTATTTTAAGGCAAAAAATAAAGGAAAACCAGAAAAGAAAACCAGAGATTTTAAAAAAGCGGGTTCGGGGGCTAAGTTACGAGTTGGGAAGGTGATAGGCACCCAACTTGCCCTTTCGGTCTCAAAACGTTTTTGGCTGAAGTATGCTCATTGTTATATTAATCTAGCAAATAAATAAGGTCTTATTTTGACAAGGGAAATTTAAACAGATACATTCGTGGCTACATTATTTACGGACTCGCAGCCGTCTCCTTCCAATAATTACAAACATATTTAAGAATATTTGGCCATTATAACGGCTCTTTTACATAATATTTCCTAATCTAATCCGGGCAGCACAACGGCTTATATTGGCTACATTGCGCCGGATTTAAAAATACAACTTTTAAAAATAATAGAAAGACAAAAAGTAAGTAAATAAATAAAAGCGCCCTTAAAGGCTGTTACCTTTTAGAGCGGCGGTGTGCTCGCTCTGTCCTTCTCGGGAGAGGAAGACTTTTGTTGTTAATTGTGTGTTTGTTGTTTTGATTTTGAAGTTTTGGGCAGAGTGACGGCTTAGTTTTTGTGGTTTTGGCTTTTTTTTTGTTGGGCGGAATAACGGCTTAGTTGGGTGTTTTGCTCGTTACTCGGCGGAGTAACGGCTTACTTTGGGATTTTTGGGCCGGGAATTAAGGTGGATACCTAACACTAGGCTAGGATTACTTATAACTAGTAGATATTTATTTTGGCGGAGTTTGGGCGGGGTTTGGAGACTTTAAGGGTTCCACTCACCTATCTCGCACCTCTCGCACTATGTCGCTCAAGGAACGGCTGAGAGAATTCTCGTTGCTATGTTGCGATGAAATGAGGAAATGAGGAACCCGAGCTCTCTATTTATACTGAAGGCTGAGGACACGCTGTGAATTCTTTGATTTCTTCCCCTGCATCAATGACTTGTACCTCATGCATCACAGCTTGTACATTTTCCAATCGCAGAGAGCAACAGTGACATGTTGGTGGCACCATGGATATCATTGGCGCACCAAGCCCCTTTGAAACTTTGAAAATTTGTCACTTTGTCACTTGTTTCAAGATCCTCCTCGCGATTTTTCGCATTTTTGACTCGCAACTTGACATTCGTTAAGTTTTAACAGTTCTTGATATTTTATGTCAGTCACATACCAGGGGTACGAAATTGGGGTGTCTACATCTATACTTGATTTGGGTGATGACTTGAGGAATAATGAGTACCTCAATATGTAGTTCTTGAACTAAACTTGTAAGTTAGTTGAACACAACGGTTATATGCAAATATATGCATTGTTCATGATACTTGGTAGAGCATTATGACCTACTTGATTATATGCAAATATGTGCATGGATTATGGAATTTCGTGGAGCATTATGCCCTACTTGTTTATATGCAATTATGTGCATGTTTTATGAGATTGTTGTAGAGCATTATGTCCTACATGATTTAATGAGCCCGATATAAATGAACTTGGTCTCATTGGTTATTGCAAGTAAATATCTACTTGAGCATTTTGGTTTAAGTCCAGCTGGCGGGTTTGGTTGTAGTGTCGGCAATGGGACGATTCATAGTCTTTGGAAACAATCGCTATGAATCGTTGCATTGGTTCCCTTTCTCCTCACTATTTGGCCAATAGTGGGATATGGTCTCGAGAGAGAGCCATCTAGCCTACTTTCGAGCTCTCATTTCTCATCCGGAGACTGGATGAATGTAACAGTACTCATTAAGGGAAACCGATGAGTTGTGATTATTTTGGGGACGAAACCCTGTGGTATGATTGATTGGGTATTGAGCCCGGATATTGGCTTGAGATTGGATCTCATGGTAAGTTGGTTGGGTGTTGGACCCGGATTTGGTTGTAACGGTTCGATTTACGTTTCCTGTTACACATGTTTATTTATGATCATTTATATGAAAAATATTATGCTACATGATTTATGAGAGTTTATGTGCTTTGAAAATTAAGTACATGTTTCTTGTTGGTATACTAGCATGATACCATGATTTTTATATGATTGTGCATTATGCCATGCCATGACATAATATGCCATACAGTTGCATTTAGTAACTTACTGGGTCATTATGACTCACTCCGTGTGGTTGTTTTTCCCTAGTGTGTGCAGTGATCCTGTTAGTACGCGCGGCAACTTTGGATAGCGATTTCTAGCAGGTGGTCTTTCGAGCAATAAGCTTGGAGTTAATATTATTATTTTTATTAATTAATTGTGAGACTCAGATGTAAAGTTATGTAGACTTTACTTGGGTAGATTATGTTAGTATGTTATTGTTATTTATTTGGGAGCCGGTTGTATAGCCTAGCTTTTGTACCTTTAGAATTATTCCCGTTGTCATTTCGAGCATGTGTGGCTCGTTTATTCTAGTTTGTATTATTATTGTTCCTATCTCCAACAGTTTTAGTCGTGAGATCTTGGTCGGTGGTTTAGCATTGATATTATATTGTTATAGTTGAATTGTCCCTCCGGCATGTTGTAGCCGTTGAGTGGTGTTTATCAGGTTGGGATTTTGTCTGTTGCCGTCATTGGTTGCCGATGGTTTGTTGCGCTTGTCTAATGTTGCGTCACGTGCGTCGAATTTTTGGGCCGAGAGATATAGTATCTCTTTGGTTGTTTATATTTGGGAGCTTGTTAGCTCGGGTCCCATTGTGGTTTTGCTTCCGCAGGTTTTAGTTTTTATTATCATGTATCGCCGTTATGGCTATGTCTTCTTGTCTTGAGCTTGTTGGCTCGTCTTTTGACTCGCACCATTATGCTTAGCAGGTGCTTGTCTGTCCCTTAGCTTGTCCTGATGGTACGACCTTGGGATCTCGTCTTGGGATCCGGGTCGGGTCGTCACATCTAGCATGCTTAACGGCTAAAAACATGCCGGATAATAAACATATTAAACAAACCAATACATGGTTAAAACAACAAAAGCATGATCAACATAAATACATAGGCACGACTAACATATGTCGGCTCTCAAAACAATAAGTACTAATTAAACAAACGCATCGAGTCTTGCTACCCCACATAAAGTTTATATAACTTTATGTCCCGTCGTCCTTGCCAAAATAAAAAGGTACTAATATTAACAAGGTAGCAACCTCGTCACAAGCTTCTTCAATGTAAAACGACAATCACTTCGATCCGCTCGCTCGGCTCGGATATAGGGAAAACAATCAAAACAAATAGAAGTAAGTCATAAAGACTTAGCAAGTTACTAACAATAACTTCCTGTCATGGCATCATGCTCAACAATAATAATTCATGCAATTGACATAATATGCATTTCATAAATAATCATGTCAAGGCATTCATACTTAACAATCTTGAATATCATGTTATCAACAAGTATAACATTTCATTAATTCAATCAATCATCATTTCATATCATATCATGTTCACGTAGCACATTATTCACATATAAGCACTCGTGAGTCAATTCATACAAAAGGGAGGTGATATCGTTACCCTTTTTCCGCGCATGTCGCTCCTGCAAAAACATGTTTTTTTTTTTTTTTAAGAAAGCAGGGCGGCACCTGCGGCAATATTATTAAAAAACCACAAGATGAACAGGAGGGGGACAACCAGCCTTACCCAAAGAGGGGGGACAAAGGAGCCGAACCTCTATATTAAGACAAAGCCTAGCACAACTATTTTCTGAAAGAAAATACACCTCTATCATCTAAAATCAAAGCTTTGCGAACAATAGACGGAAGACAACCCGTAAGATAAAAAATACAACCATGATGCAAAGATCCACAATATGCAAGACGATCTGCCACTCTATTTTGTTCCCTAAAAACATGGGATAGAGCAAAACCACCAAGCGTAATCACTTAATGGCGTAAACATATTTCCACGGGATCTGATGTCTACCTGAGATGCCATTAACAGCCACCAAAGAGTCTGATTCAACTAAGACATTAATCAGCCCCAAATTCTTATGTGTCAAACTTATGTGTCCTCGATATCCCTTTCGTGGATATCGACGTCCCCGAGACATTTCCCCGCTCGAGTTCCGATAGTTATCAAAGTCATGTTTCCATACTACAACTAAGATAAACTACTTCCCTACCGTGGCTATCGATAGAGGGTGTGTGCAATCCGGCGCGGTGATCCATCAAAATCACGAATCTCACAATTCGTGAAGATGATGCATCGTCCCACCCCAAAGACTCAACAAACCGACTCCAGCTGGACTCAAACTTCAAGCACACGTAATTCATATTCATATGCTCAAATAAGTAGGCATGTACTCTACAATCATCTTGTCATGCTTCTAATTCACAACTAGCACATAATCACATTAGAGATAAAATCAAGGCTCTAATCATCAAGTGTTCTTCATACACTTTAAAATGCTTGGAGGCTTAACCCCCATTAATACTACCCCAAAATTCGTAGGACTTAGGCTTATTACTCCTTAATGTCATACTAACCCAATGGTCAACTCCGTTGAGTCATAGTCAATCTTTCAAAATTAGGGTATAGAAGCCATTGGCCTCAATACTCTCCTATGTACATACTAACGTAATTAAATAGGTTACTAAGGTCATTAAACCCATAAAACCCCAATCAAACAATCAAGTATGAAACATAGAATCAAAGTCACAAACTAGGCATATACATTCTTGTCATTTCATCAAATATGCACCCAACACTTAAACAACAAAGTAAGGTGATTTATCATACATTACCACAAATTAATAGCATCCTAAACGTGGTTTACAACCTGTTTATAATCTGATCATACAACTAAAAATGTAGCATTTAGCATATACTTGAACATAGCATCTCAACAAGTCTAACTATTTCATTAAACATGCTCCCAATGCTTAAACAACAAAGTAGGGTGATTTATCATACATTATCACACTTAAATAACATCTTAAACATGGTTTACAACCTGTTTATAACATGTTTATAAACTGATCATACAATCAAAAATGTAACATCTAGCATATACGTGAACATATCATCTCTACAAGTCTAGCTATTTCACCAAACATGCTCCTAATGCTTAAACAACAAGATGGAATGATTTATCATGCATTATCACACTTAAATAGCATTAAAATTATGATTTACAAACTGATCATAATCTGTTTACACAACCCAATGTACATCATTTAGCACATACAAGATCATGGCATCTCTACAAGCCTAACTATCTCATCCAATATGCTCCCAACACTTAAATAACAAAGTAGCATGATCTATCATACATTAATACACCTATATAACATTAAAATCATGGTTTATAATAGGTCTATAATCTGTTCATACAACCCAAATTCATCACATAGCATAAACTAGAACATGACATCTCTACAAAGCCCTAAGTGAACTCATTGACCTCATATAGCAAGATTGTTTTCCCTAGGATCAATGAGGCTAAAATAAATAAGAAGAGATGTTGTAACTCACCTTAAACAAGCTCTACAAGTTGTACAAAAACGTCCATGCAAGGTTGGGTATGTGTTCTCCTTGCTCTCCTCTTCACTTCTACCGATCGGTTTTGGAAATGGCTTCTTCAAAGCTTGGCCACCATTGATGAACACTCAAGAACCTTGTATAAACTCTCTATAACTCTCATGAAATGTTCAGCCACGAATTTGGAAGAGAATGACTGATTATGGTGGGTTTAGTGGAGGTATTGGTCATGCAATGGCTGAAGTGGGGTGGGGGAAGGTGTCCAATGCATGTGTGTGCATGTTGGAGGTCTTTCCTTGCCAAGTGTTGTACATGCATCCAAATCATCCAAAACTTGTCAAGCATGCATGAGATGATGTGTAGGACGAACTAGGGTGGTTTAGGGTGGGTTAGGTTGGGTTTGGGTGGGGTTAGGTTGGTCAACTTTTGACAAATGCAGAAAATTCCCGTAAGCTGGAAAATGGCCCTTGCGGTCGCATGGTTCTAGAGTGATGCGACCGCATCACTCTGGTATGCTTAATATTTTCATTTTGCCCCCTTTGGTTGTTCTAGGTCATTCCCCCTTGCACCCTCAAGTCCTCCAATGCACAAAATGGTCTAGAATTCAACCCTAAACACCTCTAAACAATAACCAAAACAAATCAATGTTCAAACCTCAATCAAACATGGCTAAGAACTTAGGAAAAACACTCCCGAACAACAACCGAAAAGGTCAAACGGAGAAGGGTTAACGCTCGAATCAAACTAGCGATCAAACCGTCGATGCAACTAGCATTCAACCAACATCTAAAGCGTGTTAATGATGTTAAGAATGGTTTCTAACATTTATCCAAGTGTTTACAACATAAAACACAAACCCGAGTTTCAAAGCAACTCGTGAAGGAAAGGTGCAAACGAGCATCTCAAACGACGTCAATGAACATGTTATCGACTTTAAACATATGAGTAAGCTAAGTTAACATACTAACGATGATTATGAATGTATGAACTCATGCAATAAACATGCAAGCAATAAACTAGGGTTTTACAGACTGAGACGCTTGTGCCATAGCCAACTGTTGTCACGAACGCTGTTAGCTACTAGGCAAAGGCTTGAGAATCTCCCTAGAAGATTTAAGTCCACGACATAGACGTTTCCTTGTCTATTGCCGGTCAGTATTGTAGAGCAGGATTCACATTCTTTGATGAGGCACTGGTTGGAGTTGAATTGGCATAGTAGTCCTTTTGTCGCAAAATTGGGATATGCTCAACAGATTATGCTTTAAGCCACTCACTAGAGAAACTTTGTTGATGGAGAGACTTCCTCTAGTGATTGAGCCATATCCAATTGTCTTTCCTCTTGCATTGTCTCCGAAAATAACAGTGGGTCCTTTTGATTCAACTATATCTGTAAAAAGACTTTTGTTTCCTGTCATGTGTCTTGAGCAGCCACTGTCCAGGTACCAGATGTCTTTGTTTTCTGATTCTATAGCCATGAAGCAATCCTAAAAAAGAATTAAAGCAACAAGGTCCCCTTCATTTTCTTTTGGGTCCTAAGGATTAGCAACCTTTTGGAACCCATACCTGCCTGACCTTGAGAGAACTAGGTCTCTCAGATCTTGGAGTGAACCTTAGCAGGCATTCTGGGGCCAGATGGCCTAGGCAATTGAAGGAATGACATAAGTGGAAATTCCATAGAGAACTATTAGTGACTTTATCTGAAGAGTGATTATGATCATTCCTTTTCTTGACATCCATTCTTTGGTTCAACTTGCTTGTTGACGGTAGACTTAATTGCTTTCTTTGGAATCTTCCTAGGTAGGTTACCATCAGACTTAGCTTTAGCTTTTCTGTTGATTACCTTTTCAGGAGGATTTGGTGGAATACCTTTAAGTTTACCTTCAATGGGTAAAGGAGCCTTGCCTGTTTCATAGACAAACTTGATAGTTACCGGTAGAGGTTTAGTAGGTCTATTGCCAGCAGAATTTGCCTTAGCAGAGTTGTTGCCGGCAGACTTCACTCTCTCTACCGTTACCTTTTCCGGTTTCTCATTTGAATTAGTCATCTTGGCTTTTCCTTTCTGAACGTTTGGGTAAACATAGGGAACACTTGAATAGCCAAGTCCTTGTTTTCCTATATTTTCGAATGTCTGTTTGGAGAAAGATATATCATTAGCAGTCTCGAAGGATTCACCTTTCTCTATGACTAAAGAGAATGTCGTAAGGGGCACATCTTAATATCCTATGCCAGTTTTATCATTACTAGATTTTTGGCTTAAAAGGATTTCTTTGAAGGCATCCTTGGAGCTGTTCCAGGAGTCAATTGTCTTTTACAAGGCAATTTTCTCTAGGTCAAGTCCTTCGATGTGCTCAGATAGACATTCAATTTTGTCATAAAGGAATTTGTTTTCTTCCTGTACCTTGATACTTTCTTGTTGACAGCTATTGGGAGTTTGAATCTCAGCTGCCATAAGAGATTTCTCAGCAGTAAGTTTCTCACAGTTTTTGGCAAGTTTAACATAGGCTACTCTAAAGGAATTAAATTCTTCAAGCATATCTTGATTATCCTTGAGAAGTTCTTCCTTACTGAAGTTGTCACTGTTGGTTTCACTTTTATCCAAGGGACTAGGTGAAACTTCGACTTCATTTTCAGAGTCATAGGTAGGACCTGAATCATGAGTTATTAAGCATATGTTAGCTTGCTCACAATCATCCTCCTCCTCTTCTGAATCAGTCTCAAACCATGTAGCAACCTGTTTGTCTTCTATGTCTTCAGCCAACATACCCTTTTTGTTTTTGAAATTTTCTATAAGTAGGTTTTCGGTATGCTTTCAAATTTTGGCTTTGGACATTTGGAAGCAAAATGACCATGTTTTCTACAATTGTAACACACAAGCTCTTCCTTAGATGAGCTTTCACAATTTTTCTTAAAAGGTTGTTGGTGTGTGTTCTTCCTTCCATATTTTGCAAATTTTTGAAAACGTTTTACAAACATAGCAAATTGTTCATCGGATAGAAAATCATTTTCACATGAAGAAGTGGAAGGTTTGTTTTCAACAGTGATTTCTTCTTGGACCATGGCTGGAAAAGACACAGTTCTGAACTGTTTGTCTTGCTCTAGAGCGTGATTTACTTCAAGTTCATAAACCTTCAAACTTGCGTAGACACTACGGAGAGTCATCTCGTTTAAGTTTTTGGATTCTTTCATAGTCGTGGTCTTAACATGCCATAAGCTACCTAGAGAGCCTAGAAACCTCATGTTCATTTCCTTTTTGTCATATGTTTTACCAAGAGAAAAGCAGCTATTTATTACCTCACTAAAGCGATCGTATGCTTGTCTCAAGGTTTCCTTAGGATCCTTTTTGAAAGAATCAAACTGCTGGATGTATGTATATTTTCTGTTATCTCTTGTGTCTTGGTCTCCTTCTAAGTATTCCACAAGAGCTTCCCACATCTCTTTTGCAGTTGTACATCGAATCACTTGCTGGTATGTGCTTGTGTCTAGAGACCTAGTGATGATATTGATTGCTTTGCGGTCAAGCTCTACCAGTTTTCTATCATCCTCTGTCCATTCAGATTCTTCTTTAGGTACTTCTGCAGGATTCCCAGCGATGGAGGCTAGAAGATTTGGCTTCATTGGTACATGTTGACCTGCAGTAACGCATTTCCATAATCTGTTGTCAATAGAGTTCATAAATCTCATTACTTTATCCTTCCATACATCAAAATGACCTTCGTCCAATATTAGGACGTGGTTAGCATTAGATGTAGGCAGCATGTAGTGTGTTTGTGCCATTTGATCGTATCTCTCAAGAGTTTAATCTCGGAAAAATTTGTTTTCAAAAAGTAAGGCTCTGATACCAATTGTGGGTCCTCAATGGGCACAATAATAAGCTAGAAGGGGGGGGGTTGAATAGCTTATTATACACTTAAAACTTTTAGGTAAATTCTTTGAAGGGTACTTGCAATCTATTGAAAAGATTGAAGTAGCGGAAGACCTTCAAGGTAGTTGTTCTAGGTCTGCCGATAAGGACTACCGGTAGACCTTTTACAAGTTACTTAAGTTCATCTGAAAACGGATAAAGATAATCAAAGTACTAAACAGTTCAAATAGCAGACAAACAGTAAGAAAATAACACAAGTATTTTGGGATGGTTCACACTATAAAGAGTGCTACGTCCACCACCAAGGCAGTCAATCCTTGGATTTAAATAGTGCACTATGTTTTCCACTAGTTCTATTACAAAGAATGTTCCTAATGGATCGTGTACAAAATATTGACTTGTGTTTGGGGTCTAGGGAATTAAATATCTGTAAATACAAGATATTTAATTCGTGCAGAAGTATAGTTAATGAATGAATAACAACAAGAAGGATAGAAATAAATGTTGATGCATAGCTTCTTGTTGTTGACGAGGACTTCTAGATCTATTAAGGATCTTTTGATTGCACTGAGCTGTAAGACTTGGAGTTATGGAGTTTCAGAGCAATCCTTTAAGTGTTCGATCGATTCTGTACAGTGTCTTGTCTCTTGATTTTCTTTTCCAGTCTTCAATGGCAGCATTTATAGCAGGTGCACTTCAAAAGATCCGTTGGAGAAAACGAAGACTTTAACATCTCTATTGGGTTGAATGCATTAAATGCATGGGGCTGTCAGTCAGGAATTTCGTCTTCACAGATATCTAGAGCAGGGAATGATTTCTGAGATCTTCGAAAAGTGGGCGATATAGGTGTCAGATCTGAGAGTTTTTACAGACAGAAGTAGATAGTCTGCTTTTCCTGCTTTCACTGTTCAGGACGAAAAGTCTTCCTGCTTTTCGGAAAGTTTCTTTCGGCGGGCTTGATGTGTCAGGGAATGTCTTGGATTAATTCAAACAATGATCATGATAAGTTTGAATTAATCCAAAGATTTATTACTGGATAGGACACGTCATGAGAGACCAGGTGGACACCAGGTCTGCCGATTGTAGGCTTTGAGCAGGTCTTCCGGTGAAGCTTGAAGAGATCTTCCGCTGAACGTGTAAAGTCCTATAAAAACTATACTAGGCAAAGTTCTATACACAGTTGCCACGCTAATCGATACGCAGCCCGATTAGCCACTGAAGTATAAAACTAATGTAATGAACTAAACAGATATAAATCTATCATAAGAATAAACAATGGTTTATTACATTATTGAGGACCTGGGGTTTGAGATCCTCAACTTTAGCTAGGGAAAGGAATAGGGATAATATATCCGAAGCGGTCCACCAGATCTGCGAGCATCAAATGCGGGCCGGTCGTAATATACTAGTTCTGTGGAGGCTTATTAGAAATAGACTCAAACTCAGAACGGAGCTTCTCATAATTAGTGCCTCTGCCTATCATACCCAGGAAGCTGTCACTTGGTCTTTGTCAGAGTGATCACCTCTTTCCAAGTTTGGTTGGTAGGCTCGACCAGATCAGGTAATGCGGCTAACATCCCCACCGACCCAAGTGGCTCTTTCAATATTGCAAGTACTTTGGCTACCCAGGATAGTGGCCCAAGAGAGCATATTGCAGTTAGGCTCTTTTATGGATGGGGATGGAAAGAAAGGAACAAGGATATATGGTAATGGGTGTTTATTTGTTTCGAACTTGGGCACACAAAAATTTTCATCAACCTCAATCATGTTGATTTGAGGTAGAGGGTTATTGACTATATTTGGTCTGGGTGGAGGCTTTTCAATAACCTTTTCATCTATAAGATCCTGGATAGCATCTTAGAGCATATAACATTTATCGGTGAGGTGACCACTGCAGCAATGATATTCACAGTACTGGGCATGATTCCAAGTCCTGGGCAGGGGGTTTGGTGGCTTATAATTTTCCATAGGCTTTAACACTCCTTGTGCCATTAGCCCCTGCAGGATCACAGACTAGGAGGCTTGCAGTTCATCATAATGCCGGTTCTGATTTCTGAAATTTCTGTTCGGGCCATTATTCCCTCCAACTGTGTTGACAGACCTGTCCGCTCCATAGGACCATGGAATAGTGCCATAACTTTGGGTAGGAAAGGTGGCTGATGCATTCCCTACCATATTGACGGCCGGTGCTAGTGCGGCTGCGGCTGTCTTTCCTTTAGAGTAACGGAAAGAGCTAGGAGGTGTATTGACTTGTAATTGCCCCGTCCATATATCTTCATCAATACGGGCTCTTATCTCCATAATTTATTTAAAATTGGTGTAGGGGAGATACCGCATGTGTTCCAGGTAAATGGGCTGGAGGTTTTTTATGAACATTTTGCATGACTCGGCTGGATCATGTCTGTCAAATGTCTGAGCCAGCTTTCTTTTCCACCTGACTACGAACTCATCACAGGTTTCTTTCTCCCGTTGGGTGCACGACTCAAGGTCCCTTCTATTTTCAGAGGCGGTCTTGTCTTTATACCTTTCAAGGAACCCTTCAGCTATCTGGTCCCAAGTATTCATGGTGCCACTATCAGACAACATTAGCCATTGCTTGGCAGCCCCTATTAAGGTGAGGTGAAAATTGGCAGCCATAGCCTCAAAGCTAGCTCCCCTTGACTGCATGCCAGTGGAATCAGATTTTAAGTGGGATATAGGGCATCCAGTTCCATCAAATTTTTCTATGTCGGGAATTTTGAATTTTAAAGGCAATACTGGCGCAGGTTGTAATGCCAGTGCCCGCGTAGAAAATTCCCCTTTGTTGAAAAGTTTGAGCATCATGACCTTCATATTTTCCATGTCGGCCTCCATTTTGGTGGCTGTGGGAGTTGGCTTTTGGTATATGCTGGCTGGATTAGGGAAGGTTGGGTTAATTTCTGGCTGCGGTATCTGGTAAGGATTTTGGGCTGGATTGAGATTTTGGACTGGATACGGATTTTGTGCTGATGGATTCTGGGTTGGTGGAACTTGGGTAGGATAAGGATTTTGGGCTGGTGGAACTTGGGTAGGATAAGGACTTTGGGCTGGTGGATTTTGGGTTGGTGGGTTTTGGATGGTTTCGGCTGGGTGGCCAGGATCATTATAAGGTAAATAAGTGGTAACTTGGCCTGGCGGGTTATAACTTTGAGGGTTTATATATGGGCTGTTCTGGAGTGGGTTGGTTATGGGAAAAGGGAGGTCATTTGGGCTTTGGGGAATTTTGGTGCTTGGGGAAGGATATGAAGGATAGGACGGGTAAGGGCTGATATTTGGGTAGTAAGGACGTGGTGGAGGATTGAGATTCGGGGTAGCGGCAGTATTTGGTGGGTTAGTGTTTGGCTGGGGGTTTAGGTTTGGAGGCACGTGAGATGTTGATGCTTCTTGGGGGATTGCAGGGGAAGAATTCACCTCACCATTGGATTTCAAACTTTGCACCAGGCTAGCTATTTGCCTCATTGTTGCACCCAACTTTTGGTCTAACCATTCGTGCATTGCTAGAGTCGGAACGTATCCTGGAGCCCCTACATCTGTACCCATAGCGGACTGCTCACTTTCTGCTGCCATATTGCTTGGATCCGTACTATCTGTACTGATTCTGCCCTTATCTGATATGATATTGATATCCTCTGTTTTGATCTCTACACTTATTTCCCGTATCAACCGGCTAGTACTATCTCTGCCTTTCCATGTTCGGGCCAGGTTTCTGAGGAAAATGGGTTTGGAGGTATCAGAAGGTTGGTTGAAGGCTTTTTGGGTTTGGAGTATAGCTCGCCTTTATTAGTATTTTTTATTTATAATTTATTTGTTTCCCCTACAATTGACCGGATAAACACTTGCTTTATTTTGACAGTCTCAAGACTTTTCCTGGAACAGTGGATTCTTTCTCCAGAGTATAGGACCAACGTATTCCACCTGCCTTTCGACTCCCCAAGATCGGACTGATCCCAGGTGAAGGGCATATACTCTTTCCAGGATCCACAATTCGAAATGGTCTAGATCGAGCATCAGAGAATAATAAATCAACCCCTGCGTATTTTTTTTTATATATGCGCACTTTATTTTCATTTTTTTTATTTCTCTAGCTTGCGCATTTTTTTTCACATAGTTTTTTTTGATTACATATATATATATATATATATATATATATATATATATATATATATATATATATATATATATATTGACTTTCTTTTTTTAATTATTTTTTATATATATATTTTTTTACAGGGGCTGACTCACAATTCAGAAATGCAAAAACCGCTCGGTCTATGAAGTGTCCTGAGAATCTATATGCATTCTAGCATTGGCTTATGTAGGGGGTAGGCTGGCCATGGTGTAGGGTAACAGTTAGGAATATTTAAGAAATAGAAAGAAAAGTGGGGAAACTATCTATTCTTATTAATTACAAATTTGGTCCTATGCCCCCAAAATAAAATGACAAAATGAATGCAAATACATACAAATGTACATAATAAAAAGGAAAAATGAACAGAAGGAAATAATAATACAGAGCCGTAAAGGAAGCAATAATTAAAATAAAGCCCCGACCTTTTCATTGTGCTGCCCGGAATTTATTGTAACATATATATAATATACATATTTTATTTTTTGACCCTTTTTTTATTTTTCAATTTTTTATTTTTTTTTCTTTTCGAATTTTTTTGCTTTTTTTTAAATGAATATTTTTAAATACACTTGTAACAGTTATCGGAACGAACCTGCTGCAAGATGGAGGATGATATCCACAAATATAGGCACGGATGTATAGGAATGCAATATTCAAATGTATAAATTAATATAACAAGCATACTTTAGCCAGAAATAAATCAAAACAAAAAAAGTTTTATTTTATGAGTCTAGCCCTCCATTTTATTTAAAATAAAAACAACTCCCCAGCAGAGTCGCCACTGTGGGTCGCCCAGGCTACGCCCGCGCCCCTCGCGCCCTTGGTTAGGGGTGCGCGTACGTGCGGATGCGGGACATCCACTGCTTTAGTTCCATCCTCCCTTTTTTAAGGAAAGACGAAATCAAAAGTGCGAGAGGAGTGTTGTCTGAGATAGCGCGTTGGAATGCGCCTCGGTTGACTTAAGTGGATTTTTGATTCAATATGGGAATTTGTGGTTTCCCGCATCAAGTTATCCCTTTTTTAGGGGATACCAGGATATGAGAATGCATTACCCTTTCATTCTTATTTTCCCTTTTTTAGGGGAAAATGAAAAAGTGCAAAAAATGATATTGCGACGCCCCCACTATTGATTTTATTAAAAATGGCCTTATGACCCGTTTTGGATCACTATGGGAGCTTTGGGTTTCCCGCATCAAGTTATCCCTTTTTTAGGGGATATCGGGATATGGGAATACACCACCCTTTCATTCTCATTCTCCATTTTTTAGGGGAAAACGGAAAAGTGCAAGAAATGAGTGCTGCGAGGCCCCACTGGATCCAAAAAGTTTTAGAGTCGCCATCTTTATTTTAAGGCAAAAATATAGCAAAACCAGAAGAAAAAAAACTAGAGATAGAAAACGGGTTCGGAGGCTAAGTTACGAGTTGGGAAGGTGCTAGGCACCCAACTCGCCCTTTCGGTCTCAAAATAGTATTTGGCTAAAGTATGCTTATTGTTATATTTATTTAGCAGATAAATAAAGCATTAAAAGACAGGAAAATAAAACAAATACATCCGCGGCTACATTATTTACGGACTTGCAGTCATTTCCTTACAATAATTACAAATGTATTTAAAAATATTTGGCCATTGTAACGGCTCTTTTACATAATATTTCCTATTCTAATTCGGGCAGCACAACGGCTTATATTGACTACATTGGGCCGAATTTAAATAGTAACTTTAATAAATAATAAATAAATAAATGAACAAATAAATAAATAAAACACCCATAAAGGCTATTACCTTTTAGAGCGGTAGTGTGCTCCCTCTGTCCTTCAGGGAGAGGGAGTCTCTTTTTTGTTGTTGTTGTTGTTGTTGTTGTTGTTGTTGTTGTTGTTTTGATTTGGGCAGAATGACTGCTTATTTTTGGATGACTTTGGCTCGTTCACTCGGGTCGAATGACGACTTATTTTGGAAGGTTTTGGCCTTTTTGGTTGGGCGGAATAACGACTTACTTTTTGTGTTTTTCAGCTCATTACTCGGGCAGAGTAACAGCTTACTTTTTGAATTTTGGGCCGGGGAAGTAAGGTGGATACCTAACTAAAAGGCTAGGGATCACTTATAACCGGTGGATTTGAGTTTTGGCGGAGTTTGGACGGGGTTTGGAAGCTTTGGTGGGCTACACACACCTATCTCACACCTCTCACTATTATAGCTTCGAAGGAACGCATAGAGAATTCTTCCAGCGTTTCTCTACGATGAAATTATGCACTGAAAGAGGGAGCCCGGCACCTTAATTTATAGGTGGAGAGGAGGACTCATCGGGTATTATAAATTCCCTCAGCCTGCTTCGATTACGCGTACACCAGCCTTCCTGACTTGTACAATGCGCTAAGTCTAAGAGCTACAGTAGGGACCTTGGCGCCGACTCCACCATTCCTTGGCGCGGCGCCCATCTTGCTTTATGGTTGCGCCATGCTATTGTTTAAGTTTCATTTTCTGCACTTTCACCCCTCGCAATTCACTGTTTTGCGCATCCTGCTTTACCTTTCGCATTTTCGACTCCTGTAACTTGACAGTTGTTAAGTTTAAGCAGTTCTTGATATCAAATGTCAGAGTCACATATCAGGGGTACGAAATTGGGGTGTCTACACCTACCTCCACTGCTACTGCTCTACCGTTCACACCTCATGTTTTCTCCCTCCACTGAGTCATTGTCTCACTAACCAGGATCGAGGAGACGAGGACCTCCACACTCCAGCGACAGCTCACAGCCGAGTAAGTGTACCGCGTAGCCGACAGCGTCTTCGCCATCCCTGCTTCCAGATCCCGGCGTCTGCTCTCAGAGCTCTTAGCCTCTCACTCCGGTTCCTTCTCAAAATCTTTAATGATTCAAACTTCGACTCCGTTTTTCAACAGCTCTCTCAGGTCTACTCTTCACCTATAGTTGTGTGTCTGCATGCCTTGTGATGATTCATTTTTGTAATTGATCATGATTCATTTGACCCTCTGTTTCTGTATCTCTCTTAAACCCCGGTTTTAGTTGATTTTTATGTCACATATTGCATTTTGGGAAGTCGAATTTTAGTAAATTGATGTTATTGTTGTTACGTTTTCTTATATCTATGTGTTGTTGTTAAATGAATGGTTGAATTTGATTTTGAATTGAGATACCAAGTTTCTGGCTCTAGGATGTAGTTGATTGTTAGCTTTGGAAAGTTAGAGATTTTTTTTTGTAGGTAGTAGCTATGTTTTTACTATTTTAAGATGTTTTGATGGTTTATTTTAGCTAGAATTGGCGAGCTGTATTTGTAAGGGCTCTTAATTGCGAGGATTTTGGTGTGTTACTTGTACGAGCAATGTGGTTTCTTAGAAGTGGATTTGAATTTGGTAGGGCGCCAGAATCAATTTTAGATATGAAAAGGCCATGTGTTTGATTTGATTTGTTCTAAATGTGAGTTTGAATGTTTAGTTGAGGGAATCTTAATTGATGAAGTGGCCCTCGTGCTTAACTAGAGATGATTAGTTCGAAGCTCTTGACCTAGAAACTCCAAGATCCAGGAGGCAGAAGCGTCGTACAAATAATCGTTATCGTAATTATTAATTCTATTTAGCTGTTTTTCCTGAGTTTCATTTTTTGCTTTTCCTTTCGGTTTTTTTTCTTTCCAAGGTAAGGCTCCTTTGTCCCCCTTTAAGGGTAAGGCTGGTTGTCCCCCCTTTTCTTGTTTCTTTTCTTTATTTCCTATTTATAAAAAACTAGCATTTCAATTAAAAAAAGATTGCTTGAGCAAGTTTTAGTGAGGTACTGACATAAGTGTTTAATTTTTGGTTGTTGCTAATTTTGCGTGACTCATAATTTGCATGGATTTGATTTGACATTTGCAAACACTTCACCTTGACTCTGTTGATTGCAGCGCATTATAATAACCCTCCAGTATCTTGTAAATTTTGGTCTTAATCTCGTCCACCGGGCTTTTGAGTTCCAGGTATGTCTTTGAGTGCAAGGTTCAAGCTGCGAGTTTAGTGCTTCTTTTAACTTGTGTATCTCTTGAAAGTAGTCTCTATGTGACTGTAATACTTGAAAGTAGTCTCTATGCATATTTGGAAATTCCTTTGATACATTAAACCCCCCCTACAATCCTTTTACTCTATCAATATAAGTATTGAAATTCCTTTGTATTTTTTTTGGAGCCTTCTTATTTGGAACTGGTTGTTAAAATAGTTGTTACTGATTATGATGCATGAAAGGAAGCTGATTCAGAATCTAAGAATAAAATTTACAACATGCACTTTTACAACACAAGTGTGTTTCTCCAGTTCTAGTTTAATCAGTTCATTGTAGCTTGACCATAAGTGATACAATAAAGGATAGAGATCCTGAATATCCTAAACCTAATGCTAAACTAAACCTTAACACTAAACCTTAATTAAGCCCTAAACCTTAAATACTAACCTAAACCTAAAAACTCTAAACCTAAACTCTAAACCTAAACCTAACCCTCAACCCCAACCTCAACCCTCCCTCAACCCTAAACCCCAACCCCAAACCCCAACCCTAAACCCTAAACCCAACCCCAACCCCAACCCCAACCCTCAATCCCAAACGCCAACCCTTAAACCTAAACCCAACCCCAACCCCAACCCTCAGCCCCAAACCCCAACCCTCAACCCTAAATCCAACCCCAACCCCAAACCCCAACCCTAAACCCCAACCCCAACCCAACCCTTGTAACGACCCGAGCCCGAGAGCCCGGTCCGCTATGTGTAGCCCAAACACTGGCCCACTAAGCACGCATTACCTTGGGTCATCAAACCCACCACAAGCCGACCCAAAAGTCCATGGATGATGTTGGTGCCCAGTAGTAGCATATGGCTACCTTATAAATCACACACAAGTCCCACATCTACCGGATGTGGGATTGGTGTATTACAATCTCCCCCACTTAAGTCCTTGACGTCCTCGTCAAGGCTGAATCGTACCCCGGGCGATGTAGGATTCAAGAGGTGGCTCATACGGGGATCAAGAGGTGGCTCACACCTTCTGCGATATAGCACTTTGGCCCACACAGCACTTTGTTCCCATATTTTCGGCCAAGACCCACTCTGATACCATTTGTAACGACTCGAGCCCGAGAGCTCGGTTCGCTATGTGTAGCCCACACACTAGCCCACTGAGCACGCAACACCTTGGGTCATCAGGCCCACCACAAGTCGACCCAAAAGTCCATGGATGATGTTGGTGCCCATTAGTAGCATATGGCTACCTTATAAATCACACACAAGTCCCATATCTACCCAATGTGGGATTGGGGTATTACAACCCTCAACCCTCAACCCTAAACCTCAACCCCAACCTTCAACCCTAAAACCTAAACCCAACCCCAACCCTAACCCTCAACCACAAACCCCAACCCTCAACCCCAAACCCTAACCCTCAACCCTAAACCCAACCCAACCCTAACCCCAACCCCAACCCTCAACCCCAAACCCCAACCCTCAACCCTAAACCCAACTCCAACTCCCAACCCCAACCCTCAACCCTCAATCCTAAACCCCAACCCCAACCCTCAACCCTAAACCCCGAACCCACGTTGACGGCTAGCAGGGTAAAGGGAATCCAGGGCTCCAGTCCATCCTCGGCATCGTCGCAAGCAAGTGCATCCAGTTCACCCGGGGTATAAGGCACCAAGTGGTGCAAACTCCGGGCTTTCGGGCAGTAAGAATCGAGTAGGGCCCAGTCAGCCATGGTCGACATTTCAACCACACTAGTGCCAGCGAGCATGCGCATAATGTGATTGGTTCCCATTACATAGTAGGGAAAGATCTCTTTACGGACACGAGAAGCGTAGGCGGGTGAAGCAACGAAATCCTCCACGGCCTTTTCTCTCACCGCGGACAACTGATCAGAGAAAGAGGCCACAGCCGCTGCGTCCTTAGCCGGGGCGTTCAGAACGTCCACCTCAGACTGGAGTTGTGTCCGCTGCTCAACCAGAGCTTCCCCGGCAGCTTGGGACTTCATCTGCTGGACCACAAGGGTAGTCTTCTCCTCAGCCAGCGATAGTTTTTCGGCCTCAAGCTTCTTGACCAAGGCCGCACTCTCCTTCAGCAACTTATCTAAGGCGGCCACATGCTCACCCTTGCGCTTCATCGAGTTCATCAGCTCATCCTTCTCGGATTCAACCTTTTTGCAGGCATCCTTCTCTTTGGTATACCGGTTATAGATGTTAGTGCATGTTAAAGCAATCTGTAAGACAGAAGACAAGAATGATCAAAGAGAATGAGCAGACTCAAGTTATCAAGAAACAAAAAATGTGACAAGGGCATACCTTGGCCAGATTGAGCCCAACGTGTCCAAGTAAGACATGATCGGCAGTGTCACGATCATGGGTTATGTTCTCATGTAGAAGCCTCTTGACGACTCTCTTGCCAACTAGCCCTGCCGGGCTCCCACGAGCAGCCAGATCAATATGCCCCAAGTTAGGGCCCTTGGAGAGCCCGCTCACAATAGCTCGGGCAGCGCTGACCGTGGTCGGCATCTCAAAGTTGGGGAGCAGCCATGACTTTCCAAAGTCTTTGGCATAAGGAATGGCAGAGGCATGCCCAGAACTCGTATCCCAGGGATGAGTAGACCGATCAGCCGGGGGCGGGGAGCTTCGTTTTCTTTTGCCGCCTTGGCAGTGGTATCAGCAGCATCAGCCACAGCTAAAGCTGGTCGGGCAGGAGGAGTAATCTCAGCAACATTCTTCGCCGCTGGAGGTTTTTTGACTTGAGGGCCGAAAGGGACAGTAGGAACAGCCTATTGTGGTTTGCTCGCGAGAGCTGCCACTCTCCTACCTTCCTTAGCCTCGAGCCTCTGGAATTGCTTAAGGGTCATCATAGATGCACAGAAAGCAAAGGATTAGCACGGAAATTATGAAAAAAAGAGTTAAGATGACAGTTAATAAAAGGAGGGAAGTAGCGAGAAAAGTCAAGAATCGACCAGGGGCCGCCGAGTAGATGGGAGTACTGTTATGCCCGAGCCGTTGGCACTCGAGAAAATTACTACGGATGTTCTTCCCATGGTCACCACCCCAATAAACATGGGCCTCCTCGGGCTCAAACAAGCACAAAGGCTCTACTCCGGGTACAACAGTCCGAAGCACACCGGCCAAACGTAAACTCCTGGGGTTGCAGACCAACTCCTTCCAGTCAAAAAGACTCTCCTAGCCAACATGCTTCTCCACATCCATTACGACGCCCAGAGCAGCCCGGATAATGGCCAAGTGACAATTGTGACGACCCGACCCAGATCCCAAGACAAAATCCCAAGGTCGTGCCACCGGAAAACAAATAACAACAAGCAAGTAGCAAATAATGGGTAGGGCCATAACGGCGATACGCCAACAACTCAAAACATATGCGGAAGCGAAATATAATGAAACAGTGGCGCCCGAGCTAACAAGCACAAACTAAAAACAACCAAAGAGATGATTAATCTCTCGGTCCAAAAATTCGACGCACGTGCCGCAACATTGGGCACGTCGGACTAAACTCCCTGTCATGCAGTTCAAATATATAGCATAATATACCAAGTCATCGGCGAAGCTACGGCCGGAACCCAACATTACACTAAGTCTAAGACTCTAGTCTAACAACTCAACGGCTAACACATGCCGGAGAACAAACATAATACTTTAAGTAGCAATGTAACATGCTAAAACATAATCACCAATTAACCGAGCACAACTAACACCAGTCGGCTACTAACAGAATAAGTACTAATAATTATAAGTACCAACAACAAGAAAACATATGGAAACGTAACCATAAATGTACACCAAGCACAACTACTACAGGTCGGCTACCAAAAGAATAGGCTAACAACATAATTACAATATTACAAAACACAATTAGGTTTGCTACCCATCTTGAAGTTTACATAACTTCATCTTTCCCAACGACCTTACCAAAAGAAAATAAACTATCTAAGTAGCAACCTTGCCAAAAGAATACTTCGTCAACGCAACCTTCTCGATTTAATTGGATCCGCACGCACGGCTCGGATCTAGGAAAAAACAATCAACAAATAAAAGTAAGTCACAAAGACTTAGTAAGTTACTAACCATAACTTCCTATCATGGCATAATGCTCAATCATAAATTACATCATGCTATCATCATGAAATAATCATTGTATTAAAATTCATGTCATGGCATTCATGCTCAACCATACTAAAACATGTTATCATTATAGTATAACATCTCACTAAAATTCATGTCAAGGCATATTAGGCTTAACAATAATAATACATGTTATTAGTATAACATATCATCCCCATAATATTCATGTGAAGGCATATAAGCTCAACAACGATAAGATTCATGTTATCCGTAAAGTATAACAATTATGAAACCAATTTAACCAACATATCATATCCAAATCACAAAGCACATTATTCACATAAGTACTTGTGAGGCAATTCATGTAAAACGGATATGATACCATTACCAATTCTTCCGCGCGTGTCGCTCCTGCAAAAACACGTGCAAAACCTTTATGTGCCCTCGATATCTCTCTCGTAGATATCGACGTCCCCGAGACAGTCTCCGCTCGAGTTCCATAGTTATCAAAGTCATGTGTATTACTACAACTGAGATAAACTACTTCCCCACCGTGGCCATCGATGGAGGGGTGTGTGCAAACCCGGCACGGCGATCCATCGCGATCACGTATCTCACAATTCGTGAAGACGATGTATCGTCCCACCAAAGACTCAACAGACCGACTCCAGCTGGACTCAAAACCCAAGCACAAGTAATATATACTCATATGCTCAAAACAAGTAGGTAAACACTCTACCATCAAACTAGTCATGCTTTTCATCCACAACTAGCATAAATATCACAATAGAGAATCATATAAGCTCTCATAATCAAGTGTCCTTCATACACTTCAAAACTTCTTGGAGGCTTGACCTCCATGATTTCTACCCAAAATTCCGTAGGACTTAAGATTATAGTTCCTAGGATTCATACTAACCCAAAGGTTGACTCCGTTGAGTCCAATCTAAACTTTCCGAAAATTTAGGGAATAGAAGCATGGGCTTCAACATCCCCCCTATGTTCATAACTATCGCCAATAATCATAATCCCAAGTTCAATGAACTCACATAAACCCCACAAAACATTTATCAATGCAACATAGAACAATTTCATCTATTTGTGCATAACTTCATTTAGTTCACCTTACCAATCATATTTTCCAAATCATGATTAAATCATACAACATGGTTTAATATACGCTACTAAACATGTAAAACATGGTAATCAAGCTCACAACCATAATTTGTAAGCCAAAACATAATTAGGGCAAATCCCCTTCCAAGTATCTCTACTAAATCAAGCTCAATACCCATGGATAATTCACATAGCAAAGTTCAATAGACTATTTAACACATGAATTTCACATAAATCAAGGTCTCACATAGGTTCAATCAAACTCTATCAACAATTGAAGACCTAGGGTTCATGGCATCTCTACAAACCCTAACAATTGCATCCATTTACCTCACTTAGCAATATGATTGTTTCCCTAGGGTCAATGGAGCCAAAAGAAAAAGGAAGAGAGGTAGAAACTTACTCAATTTCAGCCCCTCACAAGCTGCAAATCTGAAACCTAGAGATGAGGTTGTTCTCCTCAACCTTCTCTCTTCAAGTTCACGGGTAGGAAGGGGGAAAGAAGATCCCTATCAATGGCTTCTGAGATTGAGCCCTTCAAGAACCCTAGAATCGCCACTCTCAAGCTCTCTCTCAAGTCTCTGTTGAGTGCTCGCAGAAAAACGCAAGTAGAAGTCGTATTCTGTTGGTCGACTAAGATAGAGAGTAAGTCGGTTTTGGTTTAAGTGGGTGGATTAACTCTCTTTAATTAACCCACTAATCAACCTTTAAAACTCTAATAGGTGTTTAGGACAAGTCTTAGGCTAATAAGAAAGGTTTAGGTTGAGTTTAAGTTGGGTTTAGGTGGGTAAAAATCGGACAGTGCGCGAACAGATTGGAAAATCCCGTAACAGGCCACAGGGACCCTTGCGGTCGCATCATGTAGGAGGGATGCGAGCGCATCCTCCAGCATCACACAATCCCACCTTTGTTCATTCCTTGCTCGGTCCCGGACTCTCCCGCATGCATTCTTGAGTCCTTCCAAGCCAAAAAGGGTCTACAATTCAACCTTAATGTCCTCCAATATATAACCAAAGCAATCAAGCTTCAAACCTCAACAAAACATGGCCAAGAACTCAGGCAAAACACTCCCGAACGACAACCGAAAAAGTCAAACGAAGAAGGGTTAACGCTAGAATCAAACTAGCAACCAAACCGACGATGCAACAAGCATCCAACCAACATCCAAGGCATATAAATGATATTATGAATGCCCTCTAACAATTATCCACATGTTTACAACATAAATCACAAACCCGAGATTCAAAGCATCTCGTGAAGGAAAAATGCATACGTGCATCTCAAACGACGTCAACGAACATGCTATTGACTCCAAACATATGAGTGAGCTAAATGAACATGTTTATGATGATTATAAATGTATTAGTTCATGCATAACACAAGCAAGCAACATTCTAGGGTTTTACATTCTCCCCTACTTTAAGGAATTTAGCCCCTAAATTCTTACCGTGGTCAACAAACAAATGAGGATACTTCTCTCGCATCTCCAACTCGGTCTCCCAAGTCGCTTCCTCGATCTCATGATTCTTCCAAAGAACTTTCACCAATGGAATTCTCTTGCTCCTCAAAACTTGCTCTTTGGTGTCAAGTATCTTCACCGGCTGCTCAACATAAGACAAGTCCGGCTGAAAAGTAATCTCTTCATACTCAAGAACATGGGAATCATCCTTAAGATATTTCCGAAGAGACACATGAAACACATTATGGATCTCTGACAAAGACGGCGGTAAAGCCACCCTGTAAGCCAAACTTCCAACTCGCTCAAGAATCTCGAAAGGTCCAACGAACCTCGGTGATAATTTCCCTTTTCTTTCCAAATCTCTTAGTACCCCTTCTAGGCGATACCTTAAGAAACACAAAGTCTCCAACCTGAAATTCCAAATCTCTCCTTCTATTATCCGCATAGCTTTTCTGTCGACTTTGAGCGGTGAGAAATCTATCCCAAATTAATTTCACACTCTCAACTGACTGCTGAACAATCTCTGAACCCCATAATTTTGCTTCTCCAACCTCATCCCAACAAATAGGAGATCTACACTTCCTCCCATAAAGAGCCTCATACGGTGCCATCTCAATGCTCGATTGGTAACTATTGTTGTATGCAAACTCCGCCAATGGAAGATGTGTATCCCAACTCCCCTTAAAATCAATCGTACAAGCCCGCAACATATCCTCAAGTATTTGAATTGTTCTCTCGGACTGTCCGTCTGACTGAGGGTGAAAAGATGTGCTAAAATTCAACTTGGTCCCCATAGCTTCTTGCAAAGCCTGCCAAAACCTCGATGTAAATCTAGGATCCCGGTCTGAAACAATACTAACTGGAACCCCGTGCAATCTAATAATCTCCTGCACATACAATGCCGCTAACTGACTCAAGGAATAAGTCATAGCAATCGGAATAAAATGAGCCGACTTCGTGAGTCGATCAACAACAACCCAAACGGCATCAAAACCTCTACGTGTACGCGGAAACCCCGAAACAAAATCCATCGTAACATGTTCGCATTTCCACTCTGGGATATCCAACGGCTGCAACAACCCCGCAGGTCTTTGGTGTTCCGCCTTCACCTACTGATAAGTGAGACATCTAGACACATAATCCGCTATCTGTCGCTTCATGCCATTCCACCAAAATTGTTTCTTCAAATCTCTATACATTTTCGTACTCCCCGGATGGATAGTATACTTTGCCTTGTGAGCTTCATCCAACACAAGTCGTTTTACATCATCAACTGAAGGAACACAAACTCTACCCTTGAAGGTCAAAATCCCATCTTGGTTCATCGCGAACTCATGCTCCTTATTCTCACTCAAACCATCAATAATTTTCACCAACTCCGGACCTTTCTTCTGAGTCTCCTTAATTCTCTCCAATAAAACAGGAATAGCCCGCACACTAGCAAATAATACTCCATGATTAACCTCGCTAGGATTCCAATCACGGACATCCTCCAACATTTTCCATTCCCGCATCATCAAACATGACAAGTGTACTTTTCTACTCAAAGCATCTGCAACCACGTTCGCCTTCCCCGGATGATAAAGTATCGTGCAATCGTGATCCTTCAACTTCTCCATCCATCTCCGCTGTCTCATGTTCAACTCCTTTTGTGAGAAGAGATATTTCAAACTCTTGTGATCCGTGAAAATCTCAAACTTCGAACCATACAAATAATGTTTCCACTTGTGCAAAGCAAATATGATCGCCGCTAACTCGAGATCATGCGTGGGATAATTCATCTCATACGGAGACAACTTCCTTGAAGCATAAGCAATCACCTTCTCATTCTGCATAAGCACACAACCCAATCCTTCTTTCGATGCATCACTATAAACAAGAAAATTATCACCTCCGTTAGGCAATGCTAAAACTGGTGCCGTAGTCAACCTTTTCTTCAATTCTTGGAAGCTTTCTTCACACTTATCACTCCATACAAATGCGGTCTTCTTTAGAGTCAAATTCGTCATGGGCATAGCAATCTTCGAAAATCCCTCTATGAACCTCCGATAATAACCGGCTAGCCCCAAGAAACTCCTAACCTCCAGAATCGTGGTCGGCTCCTCCAATTCATTATCGCCTCAACCTTGGAAGGATCCACCGCTATCCCGACACTAGAAACAACGTGCCCCAAGAATGAAACCTCCTCTAGCCAAAAAGCACACTTGCTAAACTTGGCGAGTTGCTCTCCCGAAGAATAGACAAACCATCCTCAAATGTTGTGCATGCTCCTCCCGAGACTTAGAATACACAAGGATGTCATCTATGAAAACCACCACGAAGCAATCAAGAAAATTGTGGAATACCCGTTCATCAAATCCATAAACACCGCCGCGATTAGTCAACCCAAATGGCATCACCATAAACTCAGAGTGCCCATATCTCAAGCGAAAAGTCGCTGAACATCCTCGGCTCTAACCTTCAACTGATGATACCCGAATCTCAAGTCAAGCTTGGAATAGACCACCGATCCTTGCAATTGATCAAACAAGTCATCTATATGTGGCAATGGATACTTGTTCTTGATCGTTGCCTTGTTCAACTCCCGATAATCAATGCACAATCTAAGGCTCCCATCTTTCTTCCTCACAAATAATACCGGCACCCTAAGGCGATACACTTGGCTTGATAAAGCCAATGTCAAGGAGCTCTTGTAACTGAACCTTCAACTCCTTTAATTCCATAGGTGCCATTATATACGGCGCCTTCGAAAAATTGTGTAGTCCCCGGCAACTACTCAATGCAAAATTCAATCTCTCTATTTGGAGGCATCCCAAAATCTTTAGAGAAAACATCCGGAAACTCACACACAACCGGCACATCTTCAAGATTAGAAGTAGAAACCCGCTTATCCACTACACAAGCAAGATACCCTCAAGCACTCCACGCGACAACAATTTCCTAGCCTTAAGAGCGTAAATGACGCCAAACCACTAGGTGCATTATCTCCCAAGAATACAAATTTAGGAACGCCAGGCAAAGCAAAAGTAACCCTTTTACTAAGGCAATCCACCAATGCATGATATGTGCACAACCAATCCATGCCAAGTATCACATCAAAATCACGAAGTGGTAACACCACCAAATCCGCATGCAACACATGTTTATCCACAAGTACATCGCATGCTCTATAAATATCTGAAGCCAATAAACATTCCCCAAGAGGGGTAGATACTTCAAGCACATAAGGTAAAGACTGAGGCATAACACATAGCTTGTCAACAAAATGCGATGCAACATACGAATGCGATGATCCTGGGTCTATAAGTACACGAGCCTCATTACCGAAGATAGAAACAGACTTCCAATCACCGCCAGACTCCGTGCACTCCTCTCGATCTAGAGCAAACACGCGACCTCGCACCTTAGCTTACCATCGCTATCTCTCTCATCCCAACCACAGCCGATTCAACCTCCCGATCGATTGTTCTTCAATTTAGGACAATCCTTCTTCATGTGCCCCGAAGCTCCACAATAGTAGCACTCCATTGGTGCTCCATTCTTGCTCCAGCATCTATCCTCCGTGTGCCCAATCTTGGAACAATAAGAGCAAACCAATACCACACTACGATCTCTCCGAGTGTAGTACTAGCCCCTTGCCACTGACCGATTCTTCGCATGCCCTTCATAATGAGATTTTCTTCCCTCTTGCGATCATTGCCTCCACTAAAATTTCCACTGCTACCCGATCCATGACTTCGCCCTTAAGATCGCTGTGCCGAGAAGAACCCGAAATGTGCATAGCACGATGCTCCTCAATATCTCTCTCAATAATGTAGGCTCTATCAACGGCCTTTCTGTACTCCACGAACTGATGAGAAAGAAGCTGCTTCCTGTACTCAGTCCTCAAACCCTTTACAAATTTCGTGTCCTCCTAGCCTCATCGATCTCATCAAATGTGCAATAACGAGCCAACTCGGAATCCGATCATCGTGAAACTGTCATGCTCCCCGCACCAAATCAATAAATTCTTTCTCTCTTTTCTCTCGAACAACTTCCCACATAGGAAGCTCTAAACTCTCGAACGGTTAGGCCATATCTGGGACTCTATGTATGTCCCAACTCTCCTCAGTACTTGCCACCAATGCTCGCAAAGACCTCAAGCTTACCACATACAACTTTTGCTCATCATCGCAACCCAAAGGTGCAAATATTTTCTCCAAGTGTTCAATCCATAGCTCGGCTTTCAGCTGGCCCGCCTCCATTAAACCGTCGGCTTTAACTTCACAAATCTTTCAAGCATAGTATTGTCATTATGTCTAGCCTCCCGCCTCGGCCTCTCTACTTGGTGGTTGGCCGTGGCTCGTCAGTGGTAATTCTTGTGGTTCCACTCTACCAAAACCCCTTTGATTCATTTCGCTCATCATATCAAGCATGCCACGATTATAGTTGCTTATCGCTCAAACCGCTTCTTCCTGTCCTAAGGAGGAATATTCTCGTTGACTGCTATCGTTAGCATTTCGCCACCGCTTAGCACCTCTACCGCCACTCTCTACTGCCTCCGTAACTCGGCTTCCATCTCCTCGTATCCACCATTTAACCTACAACAACACCTCCTCGACGTTAAAAAAAACTATCACACAAACCAACCCCCAAAGCCATGAACCTATCCCGGGTTGAAAATTTATAATCATAGCTCGACAATTGTGACGTAATCTCGACCTGCATCCCAAGACACCAAATCGTGCTAACGGAAACAAATAACAACAAGTAGCAAATAATGGTAGGCCATACGCTAA